>CM056049.1:529475411-529885411 GCA_029574335.1 Rana kukunoris
CAATCAAGGCAACATGCCATTATGTTGTCATGTCTCCCCAGTGACAAGATATTGCTATAACATAGCTTATCTAGAAAAACATGGCATAAAAAGCAGGATAGATTTGCTGCCAAGCAATGACTCACTAATATGTTATCTGGCAGATTCTAATGTCTTTATATATAATCAACTTTCAAAGACGACTTCATTAAAGTTCTAAAATCACTTCCTTAACCGTTAAGTTATATCACTTTCCATTTCTAATTTTAGCAGGTAAAACCTACAAATCAAGGTGTGATTGTCTTTGTTGTTAACTACACATTGGTTTTCGAGCTGAGCACTGAAATACTATGAACATTTTAAATACATATTTATTTAGCCATTTCATACTTTCACATAAGTGTTCACATAAGTGTTCGTCAATATATTTAGTACATATACATTATTTATGCAAGCCATTTGAAAGAAGTATTCATTTTTGCTCTTGATAAAGCCATCAGTGTCTTCTTTTCTTTTTCTTTAGAAAAACAACACCCCCACACATACAAAAAGCCTGATTATAATTATTATTATATATTTATTTTTTTCAAGGAAAATAGATGTAGACTGGAAGGTTGAAGCAAATCTGTCTAACTCATCCTTGCTCAGACCTCTTGAAGTTCAAACATTGTAAAGTATGTGCAGCATTGGTTCATTTCAAAATGTACAGTATATGGAAAGTACATCAATTATATTGTATTTTATCAGGCTTCAGATGTTTTCCTTAAAGCGGAAGTAAACGTAACATTTTTCATATATTTGTCTCGAGGAGAACCAGAGCTCTCCGGCAGCTGCAGAAGAGGTGAGAGGGCCACATGAAATAGCCTGGAAGGCCGGATTCGGCCCGCGGGCCTTGTGTTTGACACCTGTGCCCTAGTATGTTGTGTTGTTAAAAAGAAATGTTGTAAGACATTAAATCTTCTGTAAGGCCCCTTTTACATGGGGCGGATCAGTAATGATCCGCCTCCGTATGCTCCATATGCTCAGCGGGGATCCCTCCGTTGATCCCCGCTGAGCCGGCAGATGACAGGGCGGTCCCCGCAAACTGTGTAGGGACCGCCCAATCTTTTCTTCAGCTCTCCCCTATGGGGGGATCGGATGAACACGGACCGTATGTCTGTGTTCATCTGATCCGCTCTGCAGTCGGAAGAAAAAATTGTGTTTTCTTCTGTCTGCAAAATCGGATCTTTGCGCAGGCGACGATTACGGGTGTCAGCGGATGTTCATCCGCTGACACCCGCAATCACATAGGGAGCAATGTATGACTCTTTTTTATCCGCAAACGGATGGATGAAAAAGCGGACATACGGTCCGCACATGTGAAAGGGGCCTAAACCTAACATATGCCGCGTATACACGGTCAGAATTTCCGACAACAAATGTTCGATGGGAGCTTGTGTACCGTGTGTATGCTCCGAATTTCCGACAACAAAAATTTGAGAGCTGGTTCTCAAATTTTCCGACAGGAAAATTCCAATTGTCTGTATGCAATTCTGACACGCAAAAAATAAAACGCATGCTTGAAATCAATTCGACGCATTTCTTTGTTGTCAGAAATTCCGATCGTGTGTACACAATTCCGACGCACACAATTCCATGCATGCTCGGAGTCAAGCAGAAGAGCAACACTGGCTATTAAACTTATTTTTTCTCGGCTCGTCGTACGTGTTGTACGTCACCGCGTTCTTGACATTCGGAATTTCTGACAACATTTGTGTGACACAAGTTTGAGCCAACATCCGTCGGAAAAAAACGTGATCGTGTGTACGCGGCATAAGAGTAATCTGAACATCTGAACATACAAACAGCAGTTAAAAATCCAGCCTACCTTTTGTGTGTGAACCAGTCGCAATGTTAACAAGTGGTCAGGGGCGGACTGACCATTGAGGCTCTCGGGCACTGCCCGAGGCCCCATGCCACTAGGGGGCCCCATCAGGGTCGCCAGGCTCGGTAAACCAGGGACAGTATGTCAAAATCTGTGGGGGGTTTTTTATATCTGTCCCTGATATGTCTAAAACCGACATGCTTTTGATGTGAAAATCCCAAAATTTTAGCTGCCCCCCCGCCTCTGCACTGCCTCCTGGTGTGGTGACCATCTGTAAGCCTAAGGCCCCATAATCTTCTATTGCCGGGGGGCCCCATGAGTTGTCAGTCCCGCCCTCTGCAAGTGGTCATTGCTTTCAGAAAAGCGATCAGCTGCATGCCCCTGTAGACGTCCTATTGGGTCGAAACGCGTCAGGCCATGCATTTTGCTCCCCATATTACTTTTAATACTCATGAATTGTGATTACCTTTTTTTATATTTTATTATGTATTTTGTTTTTTTTCATTAAAACCTCTTTATGACCTACACCATTGGAGCCCCCATTTTTTTCTTCTCTTTACATTAATTCGTGGAAGGTTTTTTTGAGCCCTCTCCAGTCGGTTTCCAGTACCCATACTTACCTGAACCAGATTGTGTTTGGATGCTTGGAGGATCTTTCATGATTGCCATACCCACGGTTTACTAGAATCTTCAGTATTGGTGTAGTCAGTGGCCGATGAACATCTGGTCTTCCTGTCCTTTCCTGGGTTGATGACATCTGACTGCCTAGGAGGGAGACTCCATTTCCTTCTGGACTTCCGGTGACATCTCTGTGGGACATTCCAAGCTCGATCGATCCACTGTTGTACAACATTTGGGTCCATTGGTTGCGGTACGCTCATATGTATTCCACCTCATATATGAAGAGTTCTGTTGGAAGTTTCTCACCATCTCATAACATCTTCAATGTTTTATTTATTATGGACACTATATTACAATTTTGTTTATATTGTTCACTTTATTGATTTGAATTTCACATTTTGTTGTGGTGCAATTTTTGCCATTAAATCCTTTGTGTCACAATATATAGTCACACCCCATAAGGTGTATACAGCCGTTGCCTTTTGGCTCACACGTAGCGCTACATTACCATCCACATTTGTCTGAGTTTTGTCACATTCTTGTGTAGCTGCTTCACTCCTGTTCAGGGTTCATTCTTTGTTTCACGTATTTTTGTTTTTGGGTAGCGCACATATTTTTTCTCTTTAGATCAGCTGCAGCTGCTGATTGTCAAAAAACTTTCAGACATGTTACTTAGACAGAAGTTAAAGCAGAGCTCCACCCAAAAGGAGAAGATCCGCTTGTCAAAACTGGTCACCTGGTTTTGACAGGTACCCACTCCCATTCCTGGGTAAGATCGCTGAGGCGATTTAAGAGCATTTATGGCCCCTCCTCATTCCCCCAGCTGCCTTCTGGGACACACACAAGTCCCAAACAGCGGGACCATTTCGAAAGCGCAACGCGACTCGTGAATGCGCAGTAGGAAACCAGCTGTGAAGCCTGAAGTCTTCCATTGCCGGTTTCCCTTACTTACAATGCTGGAGCCTGCACCGAAGCCGATTGACTAATCAGCTCATGGTGCTGATATCATGGGATCCCTCTACAGGTAAGTGTTTTTTAATAAAAAATAAAAAAAAGTTAGCAGCTACAGTATTTGGAGCTGCTGATTTTATTTTTTCCAAACTGGAGCTCCTCTTTATATAAAGAAAACTTACAGTAACTCATCTAAACAAGTTATTACCTTTCCCCTCCCCTCTCACTCTTAAACAAATGCAGAAAAAAATATTAAGGGCCAGATTCAGGTAGAGTTATGTCGGCGTATCAGTGATACGCCGGCATAACTCTGACTCTGCGCCGGCGTATCTGTTTTCTGTATTCAGAAAACAAGATACGCCGGTTTGCAGGAAAGATCCGACAGGCGTAATTGTATGCAATTTTAAAATGGCCGCCAGGGGCGTTCCCGCTGATTTACGCTGAGAATATGTAAATCAGCGAGATACGCCAATTCCCGAATGCACGCCCGCCAGACGCAGTGACTTTACACCGTTTCCGTAAGGGGTTTTCCGGCGTAAAGATAAAGCACCAAAAAGATGGCGCATCCTATGTTAAGTATGGATGTCATGACAGCGGGAAATTTGAAAATGTTTACGTCGTTTGCGTAACTCGTCCGTGAATGGGGATTTACGTTGATTACGTTCACGTCGAAAACACTGTCATAATTCGGAGCATGCGCACTGGGATTTTTCAATGGTCGACGCATGCGCAGTACGTTCGGCGCTGAGACGCGTCTAATTTAAATAGCATATGCCCCCTACCCGCCGAATTTGAATTAGGCCGCCCAATTTACACGCTTTTCTTTGTGAATAAAGTAAAGTTGCGGCGACGTAACGTAAATAGGAAAAGTTACGCCGCCGCAAAGAACCGCTCGCCATCCTGGATCTGGCCCTAAATGTCTTTTTTGTTTTGTTTTTTACAGTTTTGATTCTTTTTGTGCTGCTAGGCAGCACTTTTGGGTTTCCAGCCTATGATGGTCGTGGGTTGTAGCTATGTCAAAGCTATCACAAGAGTCAGTGTGTTAGTAAGATATTAGTTTGCAGCGCATGTGTGCACGCGTGGCAGATTTCTAAACATGCGCACAAACGATATGGGGCACTATATTGCCTGTCCACCAGTAGATGGCTGCAATTGTGCACAAGCCCAATAATCTTACAATTACCGTATTTATCGGTGTATACCGCGCACTTTTTTGCCCTGTAAATCAGGGCAAAATCGTGGGTGCGCGATATACGCCGATACCCGCTTTCCTGCGCCGATTTTGAATACTGCGCCGGCATATACCGAGCGCAGTGCACTCGCGTATAGTCGGGCAGGCTCGGCTCCTCTCGCACTCACGTCCTGGACGTACAGGACGTGAGAGCGAGAGTAGCCGAGCCTGCCCGACTATTCACGAGTGTACTGTGCCTGCATATACCGAGCGCAGTACACTCGCGTATAGTCGGGCAAGCTCGGCTCCTCTAGCGCTCACGTCCTGGACGTACAGGACATGAGCGCAAGAATAGCCGAGCCTGCCCAACTATATGCGAGTGTACTGCGCTCGGTATATGCAGACGCAGTATTCAAACTCGGCGCGGGAAAGCAAGGATCGAGCGGGGAGGACGCCGCAGAAGGACGCCGGACCCGACGAAGAGGACACCCGAAGCCGCCGATGGACACCACGCAAGACACCAAAACTGTAAGTATAAAAATCTTTTTTTCCACAGGAATGGGGGCCACTTTAGGGATGCGCGCTATACGCGGAAGCGCGCTATAGCCCGATAAATATGGTATTTGGATTGGTCTTTTTTTTAAGTATAATGCATTCTTGTCATTTATGTGTCTCCAAATGTAAACACTGTCTGTTCATTTTGAGGTTGTTCAACACTTTGTAGAGCAGGGGTCTCAAACCAGCTGTTGCGGAACTACAAGTCCCATCATGCCTCTGCCTGTGGGAGTCATGCTTGTAACTGACAGCCTTGCAATACCTCATAGGACTTGTTTCGCAACAGCTGGAGGACCACCAGTTTGAGACCCCTGTTGTAGAGGATAATAATAATTCAGAACCTCTAAGGCGGCGTACACACGATCGGATATATCCGATGAAAACGGTCCGCGGACCATTTCCATCGGATATGTCTGATCGGGAGTTTGATCCGATGGCGTGTACACACCATCGGATCAAATTCCCCGCCGCCGGACGGCGCGGTGACGTAGTGGTGACGCGGCGGTGACGTTGACGCCGCCGTCACCCCGCCACGTCACCGCACCAGGAAGTAAAACACTTCCGCGCATGCGCCGAATCCATTCGGCAGCGGCGCGCGGCGTGTGGGAGCCGACATGTCTGCTGGTAAGTGTACTAACCAGCAGACATGTCGGGCGGACAGATTCCCACCGGATAGATTTCAAAGCATGCTTTGAAATCTGTCGGGTGGAGAAATCTGTCCGCTAGCCCATACACACGAGCGGAGATGTCTGCTGAAACGGTCCATCGGACCGTTTTCAGCGGACATATCCCCTCGTGTGTACGCGGCCTCAAAGGTGATAGCAGCCTACAACATCCATCATAGCAAGTAGTGGTACACCATCTAGTCTTCTAATATTTTTGCTGCAGCCTTCTTAGTGAGTGAGTGAGTGAAGAACTTATATAGCGCAGCACATGCAAAGTAAATCGCCTCTGGGCGCTCGTTGTTCCTGTCTCCTTTGACATCAAAAGAGGTGAGTTTTGATCTTTCTTCTGAAGGCTAGGATATATAAAATGTATTTAAAACTCTTATAGGGCACCCTCATTCTATATATATATTTTTTTAGGATAAAAATTAGGGCTGGGAAAATAAAAGATTAATTCCTCGATTAATCTTAAATTTGTTTGATCGATCAAAATTCTTGACGTCACCAAACAGTGAGGCCCCGTACACACGGCAGAGAACCTCGGCGGGCAGAACACATCGTTCCGCCCGTCGAGGTTTCTCTCCGGCCGTCGAACCTCCCCCAGCGCCCCGCAACAGTCCCCCCCCCGTCGGGAATGGCAAACAGCCATTCTTCCAGGCGGGCCGTCGATTCCCCAAATCGAGAGCGTGCTCCCCTCTATTTCGCTACTCGACGGGGCCTTTCCCGACGATAGAGAGCGGGCGTCCCGACTCGAAGCTTCCCGACGGGAAGCTCGCTGAGACCGTACACACGCCGAGGGATCGATGAATGTGCATTCCAGCGAGGTTCTCGCTGATCAGCAGGAGAACCTCGGCCGTGTGTACGGCGCCTCAGACTTACCCTGCTGAATGCGAGCAAACTGCACCCATTGGATTGAGATACCTTTGTATCTGTGAGCAGGAGGATGCATCAGGCTCCATCAGATGAAGTGGGCAAAAAATAAAATTTTTCCTGTCTAATCATTGTGCAAACATCTTTGTTTGTGTACACAAATTTCCGTGGCAATAAAAAATGTTCCGTTCTTCAACAGTAATTGTCACCCCACCCCCAACCCCCCATCCAACCCCCCCCTATTCCCCCCCAACACATGTAAACACTGGCTATACCCCCCACCCCTACCTACCCCCCCCCACCCAACCCCCCCCCCCTACAAAAACCCCCAATAGACTACCCCCCCTTACCCCTAAATTTTCTAACCCCCCCCCCCCCCCAAAAATTTTGACAATTCAAAAACCACAACATTTGTTTGAATTGAACACCAAGTTAAGTCAAAAACTGGACAGCTATAGTCAGTTGGAGTGTAATCAACTATAATTAACTCGAACCTGTATGATTCATATAACATAAAAAAATTACCCAAATTCAACATTGAACCCCCTAAACCCAACCGAACCCCCCCAAACCCCAAACCCCACCAACCAATTTAAATGAAGTTCCCCCCCCCACCTACCACCACCCACACATAAAATTTACTGTGTACTCATACACCAATAAATGTAACTATGTAACACCCCCCTACACACACCCATTCACCCCCCCCCCCCAAAACAAACCCCCAGAACCCAAACACCCCCCAGTCACCCCCCCCAAGCTTTATGATTATCTTTACTGTAAATTTGATGCTACTATATGTGATGTGAACATGTGATCACTCCAACTTTGGTCCACCCCACATAAACACCACCACCCCCAACCAAAACCATTATTAATACCATTTATCGGGGTATTGCGCGCTCCTTCGTATAATGTGCGCACCCCTAATGTGGACCTGTAAAAAAAAAGCTTTTATTACTTTTAGCACACATTTTGGTGTGTCCCCGTCCGTCTCCATCGTCCGGTCTGGCGTCCCGTCTCGCGGCTCACATGTCCTCTCTTCCTGGCCTCTAGTCATCCCATTTCCGCGCATTCAAATAACCCCGCTGCCCGCGCTCATTTCGAGTGCAGTACACTCGGTACATTCCACCAGGCTCAGCTTCGCTCCAGGCTGGTCTTCTCTCGTTTCTTTATGCTGTGATGTTTAGCATCCCGAGCCGAAGCCTGCACCCGAGTGTGCATGCACTAGTTTATATGTCGGTGGCTCAACAAACAAGCGCGGGGAAGCGGCACGGCGTACGTTTTCACCCCAATTTCCCCTTATTTTAAAGGAAAAAAGTGCGCGATAATATATCCGGTAGTGCCCCACTTGATAACATGATATTGTAAGAAACCTTATATAACTATTAGACATGTGCATTGCATCCGTTTCGTCGTTTAATGTCATTTTCGTCCAAAAAAAAAATTTTATTTTCGATTTAAAAAAACGATAACGAAAGCGCAAGAAACGAAAACCAAAAGATCGTTTTCGTTGCGGTAAAAATTCGATATAGAGAGATTCGACATTATAGGGAAAAGATTCGACATTATAGAGAAAAGATTCGACACTATAGAAATAATATTCGACATTACAGGGAATAGATTTCGATTTATGAGAAAATAGATTCGACATTATTACTAGTCATACAACATTAGAATTCTTGTAGGCGGAATATTCGAACGGAAATGTACGATTCAACGTAAAGATTCGACGTTCCGTCGAATATTCTTTTGACAATTCGACAGAAACCTAGTATTATTGGATTTTCGGACGAAAGCTATTCCCCAACGAAAAACGAAATAAATCAAAACGATTTTCGGGAGTAACTAAATACATTTATTTTCCAAACGAAAACTAAAAAACGAAACAAAATATTACAGTCTGCACATGTCTAATAACTATGAGATTTAGGTTTTCTGACATCCAAGGAAAATCATGAATGCATACGACCCTGCAAAATAAGGTGTTAATTTGCCATAGTAACCGTAATGCTTCCCAGTAGCCACAATGTCCTTTAGCTGTCATAGGGAAGGCATAGGGAGAGCTGCTGATGCAGTGCATAGGTACAGATTAGTATAGTGCTTGTAGCAGTGGCGGCTGGTGATAAAAAATGTGGGGGGCCGCAAACCCCTCCTGGTCTTTACCTGCCCATCCTCTGCTGTCACCGCTCCCAATAGCCGAACACACTATACACAGAGCACACACAATACATACAGAGCACACAGAACCCACAGTGCATACACAGAACACACAATGCATACATACACAGAACACACAGTGCATACACAGAACATACACAGAACACACCGTGCAAATACACAGAACACACAGTACATACACAGAACATACCGTGCATACACAGAACATAACAGGCATACACAGAACACACAGTACATACACAGAACATATTGTGCATACACAGAACATACACAGAACACACAGTACATACACAGAACATACCGTGCATACACAGAACATAACGTGCATACACAGAACACACTGTGCAAATACACAGAACACACAGTACATACACAGAACATACCGTGCATACACAGTACATACACAGAACGTATCGTGCATACACAGAACACACAGTACATACACAGAACATACACAGAACACACAGTACATACACAGAACATAACGTGCATACACAGAACATACACAAAACACACTGTGCAAATACACAGAACACACAGTACATACACAGAACATACCGTGCATATACAGAACATACACAGAACACACAGTACATACACAGAACATACACAGAACACACAGTACATACACAGAACATACACAGAACACACTGTGCATACACAGAACACACAGTACATACACAGAACATACACAGAACATAGCGTGCATACACAGAACATACCGTGCAGACACAGAACATACACAGAACACACCATACATACACAGAACACACCATACACACACAGAACACCCTGTACACACACCGTATATACACAGAACACACTGTACATACACAGAACACACCGTGCATACAATACATACAGAGAACACACAGTACATACAAAGAACACACAGTACATACAATACATACAGAGAACACACAGTACATACAAAGAACACAGAGTACATACAATACATACATAGAACACACAGTACATACATACAGAGAACACACAGTACATACAATACATACAGAGAACACAGCACACTATATGCAGAGGTGGAGGGGATCCAGCAGCACTCACATTAGTAATTTTGGAACCTGAGTCAGTGAGGATGAATTATCCTGTAATCTGATGGATTTGGCATCAGATCCCCACAGACCATGCTCTCTCTCTCAGACTGCCTAAAGGGGGGGGGGAGCAGCAGCGTGAGATACAGACTCTAACTACTCTGTGACTGTCAGATATGCAATCTTCTTACTGGAGATTGTTCCTGTAACTGGGAAATAACGGCACTTACTGTAAGCATTGGTCTGTGGAGGAAAGACATATTCCGATCACATTACCTTGCCTCATGGAGCCGGCATCCTAGTACTGGAACAGAAAGTGAATGTGACGGGGAAAGCACCTCCCAAGTCCTACAGCGGGTGCTAATGGTCACATAGCTAGACAGCCAGAAGACTGACCCAATGAGAGTGCTGAGGCTATTCCCTGAGCGCTTCAAATCAACACAAAACTCTGCGAATGTAGCGTCTCGCCTGCAATCACGGGATTGCATTGGTATGACGCTACCATAGCACTGGGTCTGGCGCCCGACCCCATTGAATTTAAAGAACTTTTTTCATTTTTTTTTTAAGGGCCTTTTTTTTTTTAACTTTTTTTTGGCCTATAGCTTTGGGGGGGGGGGGGGCGCCACTGGCTTGTAGGCACTGGCTGGTCTTTTGTAGTAGGTATAAATCCTTATTGAATGTCATGCTGTGTATTTTGAGAATTTGGGGATGGAGGAAGAAGGGTTTTAGTGTTGTTCAGCATTTGTGATACCAGGCTGCTTACTATAAGTTTTTTACAGGGCATATTTCCTAATTGATACCTACTGTAAATGTTTTTTACAGGCCTTTTTGTAAAGCTAACCTTTCCTGAAAATGGCAGATCTGGTTTATTGAAAGCCTTCCAATCCCACAAAGTCAAATTACAAATCTGTTACTAAAAACACTATTCAAAGAGACACACGTGATGTTACTGTGCCTTCCTGGGATAGCTGGACACTCGAACCAACAGGGGTGGCCAACCAGTGGCCCGCGGAGCCCTCTGATCTGGCCCACGACCTCCTGCTCTGGAATGGAGGGTTGGCAAGCTCAGATCGCAGGTTGCGACCTGCCATAACTCAGCATCAGTGTTGTAAATAAAGCTGGTGGACAGTGGTAGAGGAAGAAAGCGGCTGCGGAGCAGAGCCCCATAAACTGATGCTTTCTCTACAGCATCGGCTTTTGCGACAGGTGGAGTCTATGGCAAAGTTCAGCTAACCCGCAGGATAGACACAGGTGCACTACGCTGCACCCGCGGTTTGGGTAAACCGCAGCACATCAGTGTGAAAGCAATTTTAGTCCCTTTTCACACGATCAGCCCAACCAAATGGGACTCTCAATTCACCTCTATAGAGCGACAGATGTCTGTCTACGCCTGCCTACCTCCAACCCGAAAAAACAGAAGGGAATTTTTCCCCTTTCATCTGGGTGGATCGGAGGGCCTATAGAATAGCTGTGACCTGTCATCCGCCCGCTCCGCTCATTGTGGCCCTCGACTGGTTACCAAGTTGCTTAGGTGGCCCTCGGTCTTCAAAAGTTTGGGCACTCCTGCTCTACAAGAACGCACCCCAACCCTTTAAAGGGGTATTATTATGTAGATTCTGAGCATGCAGCTATCCCAGGAGAAAGTGGTGGGGCACATTGATGTAATTTGCACCTACATGGCCCAGAGCCAATGTAATTTTTTAGCAATAATTTTAGTTTTTAATTGCCTTTGCAGGAAATGGGTTGGGTGCTTTCAATAGAGTGGATTATTTTTATTAAATGTTCACTTAGAATGGTGAATACAGTGGAATATGCCTGGGCAATGTTCATCCACATGAAAGCTAACAACTAAAATATAAATAGGTTTTCTAAATGACAATCTAATGTTGAAGCTTAGAGGTTGGGTTTACATCTACGTAACTTTAATAAACTATGCTTGAGTTCTTTGAATTGTAGTGCTGGGGTACACTTTCATTTGTGTGCTGTCTGTGTGCACAGATCTGTACACCCAAAAAAAACATCCTTTTAAGGGCCATTATCTCTCTATGCAATGTCTATAGAATTAGCTTTCATTCAATCACAACTACTTTTTTTCCTGATTAGTGGGGTATTTTCCTGTATTGTAGATTATAACTTTTAGCTTGGTGTGATTAGAGCACATCAGGCAGTTGTTGCAAACAGTCTATTCAGGAGCTGCTTTTTTTACAGAATTGAATTGCATCTTTTGCAAAATAAATAAATATTAACACACAGTGCACCCAAAACGCTGCAATAAGGCCACCGACCCGCTAGGTGGGCGGTATGTCCAGGTCAGATGTAGGAGACGGGTGTGTGCATGTGTGGACTGGCGTGAAACACCGATTTATGGTGCAGCACAGGGACTGAGCCTAAAGGGGATGCCCAGAGACGCCAAATGCACCAGTAGGCCTGCATGTGCCCTGGAGCGCCAGTGAAGGAAAAAAGGTGGCAGAGCTGGTAATGGTGATCATCAAGCGAGTTTCCAAAAAACTATGCGAGGGGACATGAAGTGAGGAGATCGAACAAAGCCTGGGCAATGGAAAAACAAAAAAACAACAAGAATATTATTGATAGTATAATAAAAGTACATATACATATTAGAGCATGTGTATATAACCCCCAACCATATCCTAGAGTACTCTAAACGTGTGATGGGACAGTCTGATGATGCAAAGGCCAGATTCAGAACGTATTTACGTTGGCGTATCTAGAGATACGCCGCGTAAATACTAAGAATAGCTGGCGTATCTTTTTTCTGTATTCAGAAAACAAAATACGCCGGAATTCAGCTAAGATACGAGCGGCGTAAGTCTGTTACACCGTCGTATATTAGTTGCATATTTACGCTGGCCGCTAGGTGGTGCTTCCGTCGATATACGCGTCAAATATGTAAATTAGGGAGATACGCCGATTCACCAACGTACTTGCGGCCGGGCGTCGTAGTTTACGTAGTTTACGTAAGCGTTAGTCCGGCATAAAGTTGCCCCTGCTATATGAGGTGCAGCCAATGTTAACTATGGACGTTGGGACAGCGTTGAATTCTACGTCGTTTACGTTGTTTGGGTAAATCGTTCGGGAATGGGGCTGTACGTAAGTTACGTTCACATCGTTTACATTGACTACTTGCGACGTGATTTCACGCATGCGCACTGGGATACGTTCACGGACGGCGCATGCGCTGTACAGAAAATACGTAAATTGCGTGGGGTCATGATTCATTTACATGAATCACACCCCTACATGATAATTTGAATTTGGCGCCCTTACGGAGCAAGTGCTTTCTAAATAAGGCACTTGCCCATAAAACTACGCCGCCGGATAGATACACAATTGTATCTGACACTGGCCACCTGTCTATATGTAAATCATGAAGTGCACTATGACTCACTAAACCTAGCTGCAATTCATGTATCCATTCATGACTATCAAGTTTGTTTAACAAAATAAGCTACTTTGTGTATATTTGTATTTTTTTGTATATTTTATTTATATATGCTTCATACTAGTTTTCTATCCTCTGCCCATACAATCCCAGGGGCAATCCTTCTGTGTATTTTGGGATGTGGCTCAGGTTTCCAGCAATATTTTGATAGGTGGCCCTTCTATATAAATGTTTCCCTACTAATACTATAGAAATGGGCTATTTTCGCTAGCTGATATAAAAGTAGTTGACGTGCCAAAATGGTAAACAGCCACTGGGCATTCTGGGGGTTGCATATATTCTTTTCCTCCACTGCAGAAAAAATTTGGAAGGAAAGATTGTTACTGGAGACAGTGGAAGGGTGTTGGAGAATGCTGCTTTGTGTTTCAAGGCCACTTAGCAAAATTGCCATTTTCCACATACTGTATAACCCCAGCTCCCCATTAGACATGGAAGGCATGCTTTAGGCTGAGTTCACACTGTTATGCAGAGAGGCTCACAGCAGGGGTACAGTGCTGGATTCGGACCTGAAATGGACCAGAAGACGCATAGGACTCTTCTGCAAACTGCTCTGCAGCCGTCCCGGAGAAGTGTGAACCGGCTTCATTGAATGCCAGTCACAGTCTCCTGACATGTGATTAGGATGCGAGGAAGCCTGCATCCAATTTTCACTAGTGTGAACCCAGCCTCAGTGCATATCTTGAGACTTTAATCTTGGAAAAGTCTCTGTGTGAATCCTCTCCTGCCAGCAACTGGGCCTTAATAAGTGTTTGACCTTACAGCACTATTAGGCTGCGGTCACTTCTAATATCGATGCGGCTGACAGCAGGGGTCCGTTGAATCCCTGTTCTCTGTTTCAGGGACGAATCAGGCCCAAATTTTTGCCTGAATTTGGACCTGAAATGGAGCCAAAGACACACAGGACTCCTGTGCAATTCGCTCAGCAGCGGCCATGGAGATGTGAAAACTGACACTATTGAGAGTCAGTCACAATCTCCTGTCATGCGAATTGGATGCGGGTTTACCCCTAGTGTGAACACAGCCTTAATGGTCATGTTTCTGCCCTTTCCATCTTGTTTCAGAGACTGTTGGCTTGTCACTCCTTGATGAAGAACTTTGTAAAGTTTGTGTCCCATTTAACTCCCCTGCTCAGTACCCGTGATTCCATGGGAATCACTACAGAAACTGGTAAAGACAATTCTTTATCTACTCACATCTGGTGGTGGTATTCCTTGTGATCGTTACTTTTGCTAAGTGAGTGTCTGAGCTAGTGGCCATAACTTGCATGGAACTCTATCTGGTTTTATATAGGAACAAGGTTGTGTTGAGGCCTAGCATTTTTTTTTCTTGAAATAATGCAGTTTGCATTGCCAGCTTTGTCTATGTTTGCCTAAAGCGGTTGTAAACCTGCATCAACATTTTTATTTTTATTTTTCTCCTGCAAGGCAAAAGTCATAATGTGCTAATATGCACCGCATATTAGCTCATTATGAAATACTTACCTCGAACGAGGTGTGTAGAACTTACCTGGTCCACAGCGAGCGAGATGTCATCTTGACTCGGCGTGTCTTCCGGGTATCTGTGATTGGCTGGAGCGGCGATGACGTCACTCCTGCGCATGCGCGTGGGAGATTTAAATCCGGCCGGCGTCCGGTTCTTTCGCCGTGGAGTCCCCCTGCGCATGCGCCGCTGCAATCAGCGGCGCATTGCGAGGGGAATATCTCCTAAACCGTGCATGTTTGGGAGATATTCTCCTTACCTACAGGTAAGCCTTATTATAGGCTTACCTGTAGGTAAAAGTAAAAAAAATGGGTTTACAACCACTTTAATTAGAGCAGGGTGTTCTAAGTAAAAACAATTAAATAAAAAAAACAGTATTTAAAGATTTAATTTTGTATATACTGAATGTCAAGATCTATGTTAAGCTTATGTTTTATGCTTTGTGTTTAAGTTGTTTAGTACTAATTAATACACATATAACATTTGATAGTAAAGAAATCACACTCCAGTACTGTATATCTGTCTGGGGAATTTATTACATGAATAATAATTACAGCTTGTGTATCTAGTTTGTAGTTTAAAGCTATTTTTTACTCCACTTTACAAACACACAGCATAAAATAACATAACAGTATTCTAAAGTACATAATTGCTTTACAAATGTCAATAAAACACACTGTAAAATGGCTTGTGAGATAGGAAAAAGGTCACACAAGGATAGTTAATAATAATTTATTCAGCGTTTTATAGCCTAGAAATTATCTAAAAACATTTATTGATTGATTAATAGCTTGATGTGCTTCATTTAAAAGCTGCTGTTTATTTGTAGGCTAAATTGGATTGGCTTGCAGTATCATATTCTTTGTCTGATTCTGATCCTAGGTCATGGGCAAACTCAAGTTACGGTATTTTCCAGTTTAACCCTTTCATGCATTCAGGTCATTGAAGCCTAGTTGCCCAAGCCAAATTGACCAAAATAGACTATACATCTATGAGCACCTAAATAATTGTAATGGCCTATAAGGATTTTTTTTAATCACTTTTTTTATTGGAAACCCTGCTCTTTTTTCATTATAGGCTAAAAAGTGTTTCCTAAGTGCTGGTTCAAAGTTGTCCGACACTGAAGCCGCCCCGCACAGCGCGACTTCAGCGTGGCTTGCAAACTACTTCTTTAATAGAGGCAAATGCAAGCCGCTCCGAAGTCGCCCCCAAGTAGTACAGGAACCTTTTTCTAAGTCGGAGCGATGTGAGTGGCTCCCATTAGAATGGTTCCCTTGCACTGCGTGGAGCGCGACTTGTCAGGCGGCTAAGTCATCTGGCAAGTCGTCCCAGTGTGAACCGGCACTAAAAGTTTATTCAGAAGAAACTATCAGTGACAGCTGGGTGTGATGGTTGGCAGGGATGGACTGGCCATTGGGACTACAGGGAGTTTCCCGGTGGGCCGATGGCTCAGTGGGCCGGCTTCAGTGACAGCGGACCGCTGCCCCCCCTTCTGCTCCTCTGTGTCTCCCTTTACGCAGCGCTCACCTCCTCTCCCTCCCCGCAGCGCTCACCTGGGGGGGAACAAAAAGGCAGGGGGAGGACCAGAGGAGCAGGGGGAACAACAGAGGAGCATGGGGGAGGGGACAGACAGCTGACTCAACAGTTATTGCCTGGGAGTTTCTCACTTCTGATTAATCTTGTCCCATAATGGGGGGGCACCGAACTGATTCTTTGCTCCGGGTGAAATAATGTCTAGCTTCCCCACTGGTACTGCCTATAAAAGTACCAGTACCAGGAGAGACCTATCAAAGTGGGCCAGTCTGGATGAGGTCCAGGGCCAAATTTATGTCCCAGTCCAGCCCTGATGGTTGGGTTTGACAGCTAGCAGCTACACTAATTGTTGGCTGGTTGCTGTTAAAGGGCTGCTTTTAAGGGGCAACAATTATATAGAATACATTTTATGAACAGCATCTAAGTGTACGCAGAGCTGAATATAAAGTGTGATAGATTGTATCTAATTAAATTATGCCATGTTTGTTATCTTGCTTAAATATTTGCTGTATAATTTTGTGCTTCACTTGATCATTGTTTCAAGAGTAACTGAGATATATTTTTATTACTAATCTAAAGTTTTTTAGGGGAAATTAGTAAGTTTAGAATGGTTTATGGGTTAATATAGTTATATAAAGGTCTGACAGGTTTGTGATTTGTAAGCCTCATAAAAAACCATGAAGAAGCAAAGAAGAAATTGAGTAATAAAAAAGCAAGCACTGATTTATGCTTGGCATGCTGACTCGCTTGTTATCCTATAGTTTGGCTTAATCAGCTTCATAGGACTTAACATTTTTCTGCCTGTTCTCATCTACAGACTATAACTGAACTGGAACATTTGTTCTTGCATTCAGCAACTGGTAGCTGTTAGTGTAAGTGCATTCCACTAAGAGACTTTAATGGTTTGCTGATGAACTGATGGACTGAAGAACTGCTTCCCTTTATATGGAAAGCTACTGACCTGAACTGATTTTACGAATTCTAGAGGTAAAGTAAAAAAAAAAAGGAATCTTCAGTACACTTGTTTATTCAATTGAATTTCATTCTATTTATGTTTTCATATGACTTTGCTATTTTTTTCCTTCTGTGGAAAGTGCCTGAATTAAATAAAAAACTCAGTAATCAAAAACCATGATGATGGCTTAGTTCACCCAAATGTGAAAATCAGTGGCTGTTGGTGCTAAACTTTTTGTGGGAGGCAGCAAACAAACCCCCTCCCAGGTCCGCACTTACCCCTCCACGGTCCCCCCTCACTTACCCCTCCACGATCCCTCTGCACTCAGCCATCAAGGGTCCCCCCACACTCATCCATCTACAGTCCCCCCACACTTACTCCCCCCCTACGGCTTCCTTGGCTTCTCCCCTCAGCCAACCTGATCCGCCTCCTGTCCTGATTGGCCGGGAGGAGAGTTCAGAAGACAATCGCGAATATTGATTCACTAGTGTCACAAGTGGGTGGGTTTGGGGCACACTGTGCCCCCAGCCCAACTTTTTTCAAGCCAATAACAGCCGCTAATCATGTGGGTTGAAAAAAGAAATCTATAGAAACCTATGAGCCCAGTGCCCCACGTGCATCCCCGCATTTAAACTAAGGGGGCGGTGCCCCGGCACCCTTTTATAGACCGACCACCCCTGGTGAAAATGTATGTTGCACCCTCCTACCTAGGTTGTAGTCACAGAAAGTAAATGTTTAGTATAGTCTGTCCAGGGTTTCATAGGTTGGGAGTTTGATTACTTCACCCTTCCTCTAGAAAAAGCTTCTAGAGCTTAAAGTGGGAGGATACAGATCCATGGCCTGAATATTTAGTACAGCCTAGCCAGTCCCTGGGGAGGTGTGGCCAAATAGTCTGGGACCCAGAGAGTTCTTGTCTTTGCACCTCTGCGGGAAAGGATACGAATGCTCGAGGGAAGGGGGACTGCTTGTTCCTGGACCCTCCCTCCCCCTGCGCTCCTCAATCAAATAATACATCTAAATCATAAAATAAAAAGTCCAAAGCAACATCATGACCGTCCATTACAAGTGAAAAAATAATGTGAAAGTATATAGCTTTTGTAGCCGCAAATGGGTAAACTCCAAAAATTCACACCACGATGATCCTCCACCATATATCAAATGGATACGCTTGCCAGATTAAATTGGCCCTCTGTTAAATTAAGAGAAGTCAATATATCCTCATGTCAAAGAGATCCTCAGTAGCACCATATGAAATTCCACACAAGTCCTATATAACTATCCTCGACAGCTACAAATCATTCATGTAAAAAAAGGCAAGGATACTCCATAGTGTAAAAGCAACTTAAATGATTTTTATTTAAAATTGCCAAAATATTCACAAATATAAACAGGATTAAGCATTTTAGCAGTACAAGTCGGTCCTGGGCAGAGAACAGGCAACTTTCCGACTTAAAGGGCGTGTAATGACGTCACAAATGTCGGCTCCTCCTTATGCTTTCTGTCAGATATGACTTGTCATCATATTGATTTGGAACTTTTATTTTATGATTTATATGTATTATTCATGTGAGGAGCACAGCACCCTTTCCCCCACTTGTTTAAATACCAACTGATACTGTATCTATTTGTGTGCTAGCAGGTAGAATTTATTTGTAACTTTTGATCACGATTTTTTTTGTTATCAGTTTTTGTGTCTGTATGTGCATTAAAAATGACATTTTTTAAACAGAGTGTTTTAGACTCAATGGGTGTTATCTATGAAAGGTAAATCCACTTTGCACTACAAGTGCAAAATTCCTGAAAAAAAAAATACTTACAGTTTGGATGCCCCTCGTCGGTGTCTTGCCCGCCGTCCATCGCATCCATCGGCTGCCTTGTCCGGTCTGGTGTCCTTCTGTGGCCATCGTGGTGTCCTCCCCGCTCGATCCCCGCTTCCTGCACTGTGTTTGAACCACTCCGCCGACATATACCGAGCGCAGTACACTCGGGTATAGTCGGGCAGGCTCGGCTCCTCTCACGTAAAGGACGTACAGGCCGCACAGGATGTGACCATGAGAGGAGCCGAGCCTGCCCGACTATACCCGAGTGTAATGCACAGTGGTTCAAACAGAGCATGGGAAGCGGGTATCGGCGTATATCGCGCAGCCACGATTTTGCCCTGAAAATTTTCAGGGCAAAAAAGTGCGCGATATACACCGATAAATACGGTCATTTTCTAGCAAAAACAAAAGATTTTAACATGAAAACAGAATTGTCTGCATACAAAAGACCAGGAAATACTTTATCAAGATCGCAACAGGGAAAAGATTGCAATAACGATTCTTGACGATCAATTGTGCCGCTCTACTTTAGAGCCCATTTACACAGGGGCAATATGACTTCTATGGGCCAGATTCAGGAAAGAGATAAGACGGCTCATCTCCAGATAAGCCATCTTATCTCTGCGTCTGAGCCTTCCTATCTATGCGACTGATTCATAGAATCAGTAACGCATAGATTTCCATAAGATCCAACTGGCGTAAGACTTTTACGCTGTTGTATCTTATTTTCATATTTTAGGCTGGACGCTAGGTGGCGTTCCCATCTAAAATATGCAAATGAGCCTATACGCAGATATACGCAGATTCCCGAACGTACACCTGGCCGGCGCTATTTTTTTTACGTCGCTTGCGTTAGCGTAGGTCCATCGTAATGTTAACCCTGCTGTATGAGGCGCAGCCAATGTTAAGTATTGACGGCGTGCCAGCGTTTTTTTTTTCACGTCGTTTACGTAAAACGTTCGCGAATAGGGCATTGAGTAAGTGACGTTCATGTCGTTTACACGTCGTATTGACGTTGTGATTTGGAGCATGCGCACTGGGATCAATTCACGGCTGGCGCATGCGCAGTACGTTCGGCGCGGGGACGCGCTGGATTTAAAAAAAGTACACGCCCCCTGCCCGCAAAATTTGAATTAGGCCGGGCCATTTACGCTACGCCGCTGCAACTTACCAGGCAAGTGCTTTGTGAATACAGCACTTGCCCGTAAAAGTTGCAGAGGCGTAGCGTAAACGGGACACGCTACGCCCACACAGTTTCTCTCTGTGGTCTCTAATCAAGAAGGTGTGATTGCTGTGTGTCTAAAACCCCTCAGAACCAATCAGTTTCATTTTAAAAACAAACACTGCCCTGTATTGGCTCTGTGTCTCTGTACTTCACAGAAGCATGAAACTAGATGAAAAACTAAACTGAAACTGCAGACACATTATATGATTGTTTTTTATCTATTTTTAATCATTTTAAAAGGAATCAGTTAACTATTATGTCTCTATACCCTGTAAACAGTCATTTCAGCAAAAACATTTTTTTCCTTTACAACTCCTTTAAGACGGCTCCCATTCACTTCCATTCATTTTTTCGACTGCATGACTTGGGGCGACTTGAAGTCGGATCCCAGGTCGCCCCAGTGTGAACCGGCTCTTAGTTCAATGGTGTTTGGATTCAGGCTCAGTGTTTTGATAATTAAAGGCTTGTTTCATCAAACATTTAACAAATCAAACAGAGGCACATTCGAGCAACACTCTTCGTGTAGTGCACTAGTGTTTTGACAGAGTGAGTGGTAGTGTGTGTTGAAGCACTGTCTGTCCAGTCAGTACATTTTAATAAATAGTGATATAGCAAACATGTTATGCACTTTCCTTTGTAATCCAGTTTTAATCAAATTTTTTAGGCACTTTGTCAATTTGTCATCTTTTTTAATTCAATATAGATATATCAATGCTATATATATATATATATATATATATATATATATATATATATATATATATATATAGTAGAAATAAAATAAAATGTAAGTACAAAATTACCATATTTGGATTTGTTACATGAAAAATAGATATCTATCACTAAGTACCAGGACAGGGTCACCCAGTGACCCAAGGATGATGAATTGCACCCCCTCCCCCATTATTACAGTTTTTCTCTATTGGTTTGGCTCATTTCTTGAAACAGAAATGACATTCTCAAAACAACATGGACAAATCTCCAAACCACTTCGCAATTGTTCACAACTGAATGGCATTTCTCATTCATTTAATCAAATTGCAAATGTCTCAGTACATGTCTCAATGTCTCAGTACATTTCTCAAATGATTTAGTACAAGTAACCTACATTTAGCACAATTTCCAATTGAACAGATCATGTTGATCCAAACTGATTGTCATTTCTCAGTCTAAATGGTCGTTCTCTCCAAAACGTGTCAGCGTCATTTCATTGTTTAAGTCATCACATGCACAATAGTCTGTTCAATTGTCAAAATTATTCAGGAACACAATACCATGAATACCATATATGAATCTCATGGTGGATGTCCCAGGCCAGCGAGGGGGCAATATAACTATGTGTGCTGCCATTTCTGAGAATAGTGTGGCCACTCACATGCCCATACAAAAGTGTGGCCACCAGTCTTGGCCCATACAAAACACAGAAGCTCCTCATCTTCTTGGACCACTTTCATTTGGATTTGATCCCAGAAAATGAGAGAGGTCTCATAGGGCCTCACCTACCACAATATAGAATTGTATGGGACAATGTGAATTTCCACTGTGGCCCGCTTATCAGGGCCTGGTTCACTGCTCATCCAAGGATGGATATTGTGTTCCTACCACCTTACTCTCCTTTCCTCAATCCTATTGAGGAGTTTTTCTGCGCTTGGAGGTGGAGAGTGTATGAGCATCAGGCTCAAGATCAGAGGTCCCTGCTCCATGCAATAGACGCTGCCTGTGAGAATATTACAGGAGATCAGTGTAGGCGATGGTTGCGACATCTCCCTTGTTTCTTCCCTCAATGCATCGCAAGGGAGGATATACGCTGCAATGTTGATGGGAATCTGTGGCCAGACAGTCAGCAGCGTGTGGATGGACAGGAGAGTGAGGACAGTACCCAGGAGAGGGAGGGTGAGGACAGCGACCAGTGAAGAGATGTTAGGGCTCTTTCACACGGGTGGTCTGTTCAGGTCCAACTGCCAGTTTTTTAGGCGGACCTGAATGGGCACTCTGTGCTCCTCTATGGAGCTGTGGATGTCAGGGGTGACATGCCCACTGACATCCGACCCGCTCCGGTCCGCCAAAGTGTGACGGAGGATAAACCTACTTTTCCTTCCGTCTGGCGGATTGGATTGGGTGAACACGGACAGACGGTCCGTGTTCATCCGATCCCCCCATAGGAGAGAGCGGATAGCTGGCAGGGCAGTCCCTGTACAGTGTGCGAGGACTTCCCTGTCATCTGCCGGCTTAGCGGGGATCAATGGAGCGATCCCCGCTGAGCAAGTGGAGGTTCACGGGGCGGATCATTACTGATCCGCCCCGTGTGAAAGGGGCCTTACAGTAGTTGTGAAACTCAAGCTTTATTTACAGCATTGTAGGCTAAATTTACAGTAAGGCCTCTTTCACACGGTGCGGACCGTTTTTCGGTCCGCTCCGTGTGTATCCGTCGGCTCAGCGGGGGGTCCCGCACTTTGTGTGTGAATGATAATGGTTACAATACTGTAAAGTAATTTTTCCTTTGCAGTATGAGTGCAATGTGTGATGTCAAACCTTGGAGGCTACTCTTACCCTAAAAACTTTTCTTATTTTTCAGTTTTATACACAATTGTATTCAGTTAGCTAGACAAAAACTGTACAGTAACCATTGGCAATGAAGGACTGGGCTAAGACTGAAAGGTGGACATGAGGGATATTTCAATGGTCCTCTGCCATAGAGATAAAACATCTAAACATTTTGACTTGCAGTGCTTATACAATGCCAAAGGGATGACGCATTTTGGGGGCACTGACTAGTTGAATGAAAAAGAAATTTAGTTTTGACACATGAGTGAAGTGTTTTGGGAAAGATATGAACTTTTGAAGGTGAACCATGGTGTTGTACCGAACCATCCAGGTTATTTTGGCAAAAGCACCAAGAGAGCTGAGAATGTCTGTCTGGTCTGTTTCAAGAAATGAGCCAAAGCAATTGAGAAGAATCTTTGCCATTTTGGAGGCACTGACTCTTTATATGGGAAAGGAATATGGTTTTGAAGCAAGAGTGAACAGTTTTGGGAAAGATATGAGCTTTTGCAAGTGAATTATAGTGTTGTGCTGAACTGTAAGACTGTTTTGCCAAATGATCTTAGAGTTTTGAGAATGTCATTTCGGTTTCAAGAAATGAGCCAAACCAATAGAGAAAAACTGTAATGCCGTGTACACACGGTCGTTTTTTGCGATGAAAAAAAACGACGTTTTTTAAAACGTCATTTAAATTGATCGTGTGTGGGCAAAACGTTGTTTTTTGTCTTAAAAAAAACGACCAAAAAAAAATTCCAACATGCTTGAATTTTTTGTGTCATTTTTCAAAACGTCGTTTTTTGTTTCACAAAAAGTCACTGTGTGTAGCAAAAACGTCGTTTAAAACAACTTTTTTCAAACCGCGCATGCCCAGAAGCTAGTTATGAAGCGAGCTTCAATGGAAAAGAGTGGTGAACGTAACCTCGCTTTTTGTGAAAAAAACGATGGTGTGTATGCAACATCGTCTTTGAAAAGTGACGTTTCAAAAACGTTGTTTTTTACTTCACAGAAAACGTCATTTTTTTTCATCACAAAAAGTGATCGTGTGTACAAGACATTATACACGCCAATAGAATAAGTGTACTGCTCAGTGTCTATTTTTTGACTCTCCCACTCACCCCTTGTCCCGGCCTTGCTATAACTTATCACAAAGTCAAAATCCATGAATGGACTGATATCACCCTGTACCACGTGTGCTGCTATGTACCAATGACAAATGATGATAAAACTGGAATTACACCAGGATCAGAAGCCCATCAGAAACTTAAACAGGTTGTTTGCCTTTCCATCTGCTATGACAATGCTGTAATATCCTAGATATAATATAAAAAGGTGATCAACACCTAACCTTCTGGAATACATGTATATAATTAAAATATACCTGGCCAGGGGCCTACACTATGTGGAGCTACGAACTCTGGGCCTCATGGCTCAGAGCAACTGATGCTGTCAGGGACCCCAGTGACTTACTGGGTTCCCACTTCTACTGAGAAGATCCCAAGCTGGGTGCTGTTGGATGGGGGATCAGTCTGAGGAGAATCCGGAGGCAGGTGATCCAACAGGGCTTGAACGAACCATCGGGGATCTGGTTGCCAGATCATATTCAGACTGTCAGCTGGTGACCTTTACTAAAAGACATACTGGGAGGATTTGCTCTACAGTTGTACTTTACAAATATTGGGCCTGTGGCAGAGGTTTCCATCTTAAAACCTAATCTAATTAGAGCCAAGTCGGTTGCAGAGACTTGTTCCTTCCCAGAAGCTCTAAGGCCCTTTTCACACTGGGGCGTTTTTCGAGCGTTATTCGAGCGTTAATCGAGCGTTATTACAGCGTTATTCGAGCAAAGCCTTATCTGCAATCCCAATGTGTTGGTAAAGCACCAATAAGACCCTTAAGCTTTAGGGCGTTTTTGCAGTGCCTCGGTGTGAAAGGGTAAGGCGTTTTTACAGCGCTTTTCAATTCATTTCAATGGAGAGGGGTGCTCCAAAGATGCTGCTTGCAGAACTCAGTGTGAAAAGGTCCATTGAGATGCAAGGAGAGCATTTTATGAGCATTTTAAGAGCGCTATTTTTAACGCTAAAACGCTGTAAAAACCCTTCAGTGTGAAATGGGTCTTAGTGACACTCTGGCTGCCAGGCCTGTAAGAGGGGTCTGTCTGGGGGCACTTTACCCACTCTGGCTAGAGTGGGGACGTGATAGATACAATTGTTGAAGGCAGGATTGCTTTCCTTATCCAAAGCCTGATGCTGCAAGGTTCATCTTTCTTTCATCAACCTATTCTGTCTACCTCAAGTTGATGTTGGCCGTGTTTGACCAGGAATAAAGCATTGGAAAATTCAACCATCAGCCTGGACATTCAGTCACTACTCTGCTCACCACCTAAACCCCTAGACACCACACAGAGGTAACTTAAATATGCCGATCCCAAATCTAATCAGCGGCTCCTGAATGGGGTAGCACTACATATTTTTTTTTTCAAAATAAAAAACCTAGTGGTGATTATTTGTTCATTTTCTACATGTTTTATATAGCGCCAACAGTTTACGCAGCGCTTTACAATGTAGAAGGGGGACAACACAATTACAATACAGTTTAATATAGTAGGGACACAAGGGCCCTGCTCATAGAGCTTACATTCTAAAGAGAGGGGGTGGTGGTATAAAAGGTAGTAGCTGTGGGGGATGATTTGACGGGGATGGCTTGGGCACAGTTTTTAAGTGGGAGTTGGATAGGCTTCGCTGAATAAATGAGTTTTCAGGGATCTCCTAAAGGTGGACATACCGGGGCAGGGAGTTCCAGAGGATGGAAGAAGCTCTGGAGAAGTCCTGGAGGCGAGTGTGGGAGGAGCTAACAAGGGAGCTAGTGAGCAGGAGGTCCTGTGAGGAGCGGAGGGGATGGTTTGAGCGATATCTGCAGATGAGGTTGGTGATATAGCTGGGGGCAATGTTGTGCATGGCCTTGTATGTTGTGGTTAGTATTTTGAATTTTATACTGTGGGGTAGTGGAAGCCAGTGAAGGTATGGGCAGAGAGGAGCAACAATCACAGATCGGTTAGTGAGGTGTACTAGTCTAGCAGCAGCATTCATAATAGACTGAAGGGGGATAGCCTGCGTATGGGTAGGCCTTTAGGGAGAGAGTTGCAATAGTCGAGGCGGGAAATAACCAAGGAGTGGATAAGTTGTTTTGTGGTATCATTAGTCAGGAAGGGTCGAATTCTGGAATTCTGATGATCAAATACCACCAAATAAAAAGCTCTATTTGTGTGGGGAAAAAAAATTGCATACAGTTTTGAAAGTAATTGTCAGTTAAAGTAGCACAGTGCTAAATATCAAAAAATGCCCTGGTCACGAAGGGTGTAAAACCTTTTGAGGCCAAGTGGTTAAACATACCTATTCAACTGTAGATTTTATCTTAAATTCCTCCCATGCCTTTATACCCAACATCCACCCTCCTCCCCGTATTCCCTTCTTTATTTTTCTGTCCTTATTTATTTCTCTTTTGATGTAGAAAAAAAAAAAAAAACATTTGTACTTGTATGTTTTGACCCTCACCTACAATAACTTAAAAGGAGACTAAAATACCATTGATTAATGAAAGATTACATTTATTATAATATTCTTTTATTTACTATTGTTTAATGTGTTCTACCTTCAATGACAAAAAGTGCAGCGCAAACCATAACAAGTGACATTTAAACAAAAATAAAATAAACAAAGAAAGTCCATATAAAGTGCACTGGTGAGTAGAATAATCTGATAATCCTCCAATCCAAACGTGACTGCGTGCAAATAATCCAAGATCAGTGACCCACAGGACAGATCCTCCACCAGATAATTAAAGATGGCCTCTTACCTGAGCTAATTGACCCATGGTAAGGTCATACAGCATGAACACAAATGCATCCAGATCGTATGTTAAGGGCACCAAACAGCAGGCAGCTCAGCAGTTCCCGGATCCATAGAAATGGTTATGCAAGATAGAAGAAGGGACAGACTAGTGCTCTCTGTAACCAACTTGATTTAATAAAATAAAGGTATAAAACTTACATAGCTGACACTCGCGACAGAGTGTATGGTAAAAAGCATATCCTGGATCTCCAGGTAAACAGACAGCAAACAAGCGTGAGACGGCGATCGCGGGTAACGTCACGTGACTCCTCCCCCTCGTACGCGTTACGTCCCAGTGGGCGGGACTTCATCAGCGTGGGGCGGAGAGATCAATGTGAACGTCCCACTCTGATCTAAATAGTGTGCCGTTGCCAGAGCAACGAAGACACAGTCAAATACTTGCAAACCTGCACCACCTGGTGTTCACTTAATAGAAGGCGGCCAGCACCCACTAACATCAGGGCAATCTATAAGCAGGAATGAAGGTCTCAATGGAAAATTGGACCAGATACATGACTGTATAAAAAATTTAGAACATGTAGTAAAAACAAGTAGTATAAAATGTAGAGAAAGCTACACAAAGAATTTAATATTTAAAAAATATTAAAAAAAATAATAATAATGACGTCATCCGTAATCACCTCCTCATTACAACCATAAACCCATATGACGATGAATACCCATATCGTTAAATTATCTTCCATAACAACAATAAATGGTACACATAATCACCACAAAAAAATAGTAATGAGAAAAATATTAGAAACACTTACATACATAAAATATGCAGAAAAAAATATATTTCTCATCATTACAATATCTATCCCCAATACACTAAATAACAAATATTAACGGTTAGAAATAAAACAGTTGAGGTCAAACTCGACATTAAGACCGGCCGGAGAGAAAACCTTTGTTTCATAGATCCAGAAGGATTCTCTGCGACTCAGTTGGCGGATATAATGCCCACCACGCCAGTGCTTGGAGACTTTCTCAGTGCCCCAAAACTTGAGGCCCTTGGGGTTCTTATGATGGCATTCCCTAAAATGCTTGGATACACTATGGTTCCTTTTGCCACGTCTAATATTGCTAATATGTTCTCCCACCCTCACATGCAACTCACGTGAGGTCTGTCCAACATATTGCAATCCACACTCGCACTCAAGCATGTAAACCACGCCCACTGTGGAGCAAGTGATCAACTGCTTGATTGGATATTCGGTTCGAGTGACATTGGACACAAATGACTTACGTTTTTTGATGTTAAATTTGGCCCCTTCCCTTAGAGACCGTTTGGCCCCTGGAGTCACTGATCCACCAGTTATCCCCCGACCCAAACTCTTTGATTTCCTGTCAGGCTTTTATGCCTGTGGCCGGTGTGCGACTTGCAGACATGCCAAATTTAACATCAAAAAACGGAAGTCATTTGTGTCCAATGTCACTCGAACCGAATATCCAATCAAGCAGTTGATCACTTTCTCCACAGTGGGCGTGGTTTACATGCTTGAGTGCGAGTGTGGATTGCAATATGTTGGACGGACCTCACGTGAGTTGCATGTGAGGGTGGGAGAACATATTAGCAATATTAGACGTGGCAAAAGGAACCATAGTGTATCCAAGCATTTTAGGGAATGCCATCATAAGAACCCCAAGGGCCTCAAGTTTTGGGGCATTGAGAAAGTCTCCAAGCACTGGCGTGGTGGGCATTATATCTGCCAACTGAGTCGCAGAGAATCCTTCTGGATCTATGAAACAAAGGTTTTCTCTCCGGCCGGTCTTAATGTCGAGTTTGACCTCAACTGTTTTTTTTCTAACCGTTAATATTTGTTATTTAGTGTATTGGGTATAGATATTGTAATGATAAGAAATATAGTTTTTTCTGCATATTTTATGTATGTAAGTGTTTCTAATATTTTTCTCATTACTAATTTTTTGTGGTGATTATGTGTACCATTTATTGTTGTTATGGAAGATAATTTAACGATATGGGTGTTCATCGTCATATGGGTTTATGGTTGTAATGAGGAGGCGATTACGGATGACGTCATTATTATTATTTTTTTTAATATTTTTTAAATATTAAATTCTTTGTGTAGCTTTCTCTACATTTTATACTACTTGTTTTTACTACATGTTCTAAATTTTTCATACAGTCATGTATCTGGTCCAATTTTCCATTGAGACCTTCATTCCTGCTTATAGATTGCCCTGATGTTAGTGGGTGCTGGCCGCCTTCTATTAAGTGAACACCAGGTGGCGCAGGTTTGCAAGTATTTGACTGTGTCTTCGTTGCTTTGGCAACGGCACACTATTTAGATCAGAGCGGGATGTTCACGTTGATCTCTCCGCCCCACGCTGATGAAGTCCTGCCCACTGGGACATAACGCGTACGAGGGGGAGGAGTCACATGACGTCACCCGCGATCGCCGTCTCACGCTTGTTTGCTGTCTGTTTACCTGGAGATCCAGGATATGCTTTTTACCATACACTCTGTCGCGAGTGTCAGCTATGTAAGTTTTATACCTTTATTTTATTAAATCAAGTTGGTTACAGAGAGCACTAGTCTGTCCTTTCTTCTATCTTGCATAACCATTTCTATGGATCCGGGAACGGCTGAGCTGCCTGCTGTTTGGTGCCCTTAACATACGATCTGGATGCATTTGTGTTCATGCTGTATGACCTTACCATGGGTCAATTAGCTCAGGTAAGAGGCCATCTTTAATTATCTGGTGGAGGATCTGTCCTGTGGGTCACTGATCTTGGATTATTTGCACGCAGTCACGTTTGGATTGGAGCATTATCAGATTATTCTACTCACCAGTGCACTTTATATGGACTTTCTTTGTTTATTTTATTTTTGTTTAAATGTCACTTGTTATGTGCTGCACTTTTTGTCATTGAAGTTATTTTGGGACGTTTTATTTGAATTGATCCTTCAGTGCTGGCTTGCATTATTGTAATTTATTTAATTTGTTTTGTTTATTATTTCCAGCGCTGAATTCCTTTTCTTTTTTAATGTGTTCTACCGCCTGCTTGATGAAATACACAAGATTTATTTTGTTTATTTATTACTGGTACTTATATTGCGCCATCAATTTATGCGGCGCTTTAAATATATATTGAAAATTCACATGAGTCCCTGCCCTCAAGGAGCTTACAATCTAAGGTTTATATTTGTCTTATTAATTGAAAATATATGTAATGTTATGTTATCCCCTTTCATACAAAATTCCAATAAGCATATAACACATTCTTGCATAATTGTAATCACTACTGATTCCCTTTTAAAATGCTAAATCTATCTATCTATCTATCTATCTATCTATCTATCTATCTATCTATCTATCTATCTATCTATCTATCTATATCTATCTATATATCGATAGACAGACAGACAGATAGATAGATAGATAGATAGATAGATAGATAGGTAGACAGACAGATAGACAGATATATATATATATATATATATATATAGATATATATACATAGATATATAAACACACGCACACGTGTAAAGAGATTTGTCCTTCAGGAAAGTATAATAAAAAAAATAAGCATTCACTGTATACACTCACGCTTCAATATCCCACTTACAAAACATATGACCATGGCAATATTTCTTGCTAAGGGGTCTGTTTATAACAGAGAATGGATGCAGCTATCTGATATTCATTACACAGTATGTCAAAGTGCTACTACGTGCAGTGACCTGCGGCCCACACATAAAATGGAGCCTGTGGCATCCAGCATAGAGCAACTCTGTGACTAAATGAAAGTGGCCATGCGACATTGACAGGTCAATCCTCACATCTTTTTTTTCTTCCATTCATATTTATTGTGCTCTGCCGCTTTTGGACTCTTGAAGCTAGGGGAATGCAATGCAAAACTGTAAAGCATACCACTGTGCTTTATAAATGTGCAATTTTCTTTTTTTTTAAAGTAGAGGTATAGTCATTGCTTTTGAATGGACCCATAAGTAAGCAGAAACCACACTTTTAAAAGCACACAGCAATGCTTTAGAAATGTTCTGGAGGAGGTTCTACCTGAAAAGAAGTGGTGTGTCTATGATTAGGCACGACTGATAATTTTTAAATGAGCCCCATAGTGAATTATGCTACTAAAAAGTTACAGAGTAGATGCAAGTCCATTTATTAAAATCTTGTATTGGTTTTAAAGTGGAGGTAAACTCCACGTTTGAACTTGTACCTACAGGTAAGCCTATATTAAAGTGGATGTAAACCCAAGAAAACTTTTTTTTTTTGATGTCACAATGTAGAGTATAAGATTTCCTATCATCTGTGCCCAGTCTTGCCACACAGTTAATCCAGCTCTGATTAATCCTCTTTTAATGTTCAGTAAAATTAACAGAATTCCAGATAAAAACCTGCCTAAATAAAGTCAGTTTTCTCTCTCTTCTTGCTTTGAGTGACAGGTTATTTACAAATATAGCTTGGACATGTTTATCTTATGTTTATCATAACATGAGGTATAAAAAGTGAGAAATCCACCCCTCCCCCACATTACACATCCTGGTAATATACAATGAACTTTGGATCACCTCTTGTTAATATAAACATGTCCAAGCTAGATTTGTAAATAACCTGTCACTGAAAGCAAAAACAGAGAAACGGACTTTATAATTTGGCAGGTTTTTATCTGGAATTCTGTTAATTTGCACTGAACATTACAAGAGGATTACGCAGCACTGGATTAACTCTGTGTGGCAAGACTGGGCACAGATGATAGGAAATCTTATACTCTACATTGTGACATCAAAAAAAAAAAAAAAAATTGGGGTTTACATCCACTTTAAGGCTTACCTATAGGTACAGAGAATATCTTCTAAACTTGCAATGTTAAGGAAATATTGACGTTACCGGCGCAAGCACTCTGAAGGGACAGCAACCCCGTGTCATACCTTCAGGCCTCTGTGCCGGATCTGAGGGTTCCTACACGCATGCACGGGAGTGAAGTGACCCCAACCCCGGCCATTCATACAGCCTGAGCACGCAATCCCAGAAGGAAGACCAGGTCAAGATGTCAGCGCTGGAGATCCGTAACATCGCTGCACGGGAGGGATCCGCTTTACAAATTAGTCTGTTATCATGAGAAAGTATGTGGTGCAATCTCGTACATTATGATTTAACCCTGCAGGGGGTCCCACTTTGTTTTTTCAGTGGCTGTTTACTATTGTTTTAAGATGCTAACATCGTTTTGAACGTTTTTTTTAGGGTTGAGTGAACCCGAACTGTAAAGTTCGGGTTCGTACCGAACTTTGTTTTTTTTAAGTCCCGAACCCGAATAATTTGCTGAAAGTTTGGGTTCGGAGTTCGGCAATGTAATGGCGCGCTGCACGGCAGCCAATCGCCATTTGTTTTACTCGTGTGACCAAGAAGCCATCACAGCCATGCCTACTAATGGCATGGCTGTGATTGGCCAGTGCAGCATGTGACCCAGCATGTGACCCAGCCTCTAGATAAGCTAGAAGCACATCACTTTGCACTCAGCTTTAGTTAGGTTAGTGAAAGGCTTCTGCTGCTCTCAGGGAGAGATTTAGATAGGAGTCAGACTGTCCTGCTTCAGAATCACCAACACTGCATATGTTACTCTGAGATACTCTGCAAGGTAGGTTAAAGGAAGCTTCCTGTTTGTACTTGTAGGGGATAGAAATATATAGGAGTCTGTCCTGTTTCTAAATCTAATTACATCAGCACTGCATCTGTTCCTGTGAGATACTCTGCAAGATACTTTAAAGCAGGGGTCTCCAAACTTTTTAAACAAAGGGCCAGTTTACTGTCCTTCAGATTTTAGGGGGGCCGGACTGTGGTCAGTGGGAATAAAAAATAAATGAAAGTTATAGTGCCGGTAGTCAGTAGGTGGAATAGTACCCCATAAAAGGTATTAGTTATAGGAATAGTGCCCCATTGTTGGTGTCATAGGGAGGAAAAATACACCATCATTGGTGTCAGTGGGTGGAACAGTGTCCCATCATTTGTGTCAGTGGGAGAAATAGTGTCCCATCATTTGTGTCAGTGGAAGAAATAGTGCCCCATCATTGGTATCAGTGGGAGGAATAGTGTCCCATCATTTGTGTTAGTGGGAGGAATAGTGTCCCATCATTGGTATCAGTGGGATGAATAGTGTCCCATCATTTGTGTCAGTGGGAGGAATAGTGTCCCATCATTGGTGTCAGTGGGAGAAATAGTGCCCCATCATTGGTATCAGTGGGAGGAATAGTGTCCCATCATTGGTGTCAGTGGGAGGAATAGTGTCCCATCAATGGTATCAGTGGGAGGAATAGTGTCCCATCATTTGTGTCAGTGGGAGAAATAGTGCCCCATCATTGGTATCAGTGGGAGGAATAGTGTCCCATCATTGGTGTCAGTGGGAGGAATAGCGCTTCATATCTGTAGGAGGAATTCCCAAGGGACGGATAAAGGCATGCAAAGGTCCGCAGTTTGGCAGTTTGGAGACCATTGCTTTAGGGGAAGGTTTCTGCTTGTCAAGATTATTTATTTTTTATTTTTTTATGTTATTTTAAGTTATTTCCCTATCCACATTTATTTTAAGAGTACTTTCCATGCTCTTACTGACATTTTGCTGCCATTTGCAGCCCTCTAACCCTTTCCCTTATGCCGCGTACACACGATCATTTTTTGTGATGAAAAAAAACGACGTTTTCTGTGAAGTAAAAAACAAGCTTCTGGGCATGCGCGGGTTGAAAAACGTCGTTTTAAACAACGTTTTTGCTACACACGGTGACTTTTTGTGAAACAAAAAACGACGTTTTGAAAAACGACACAAAAAATTCAAGCATGTTGGAATTTTTTTTTGGTCGTTTTTTTGAAGACAAAAAACAAAGTTTTGCCCACACACCATCAATTTAAATGACGTTTTAAAAAAACAACGTTTTTTTTCATCGCAAAAAACGACCGTGTGTACGCGGCATTAGTCTTTTAGAGACATTTTAGTAGTCAAAAGTTCTGGTCCCTGTTGACTTCAATGGGGTTCGGGTTTGGGGTCAAGTTCGGGTCCCGAACCCGGACTTTTTTCCGAAGTTCGGCCGAACCCGCTGAACCCGAACATCCAGGTGTTTGCTCAACTCTAGTTATTTTCAGCCTCTTTAATTCTGCAGCTTTGATGAAAATAAAACCTAGCGATCCTGCCATAAAGGTCCTTGTTATATACTTCAATTAACATCTACAAGCACCTGCTTTCAGATACACTTTAAATATTGATGGTTTCCTGTTATCACTATTAGGAAGCCAGACCTGTGCAGCTGACTTTATATTGAATTCATGTAGACAGGAGGTAGTAAAAATGTGTTCTATTAAAAGTTTGCTTAATTTTGTAGTTTGTTTTAAAGTAAAAAAAAAAAAAGAAAAAAAAATGTGTTGAAGGAACTCAGCACTGTGATGCAATAAATGAAAAATGTAGGAATTGTATCTTACTGTGTTGAGTTATTAGCATCTATAAAGTATTACCAACCACCCAAACTCAGATTAATGCTTTATGAACATTTACTTTATACAGGGAGATGTTTTCATTAATTAAGCCACTGGAGATATATGAAATCTGGATGTTTTGAACCTTTGCATATTACACTGTCCTATCTGCATAGCCCAGAACTCTGTGTGTAAGAGTGCAAGATGGATTACCCAAGGCAATCAATTATACTCTTCCACTAGGAAGATTGTAAAGTGAATATTGAATATAATGATCATTGCACTTCACAGGATTTCTTGCACTGTTTATTGGCTACTTCTGTAAGTTTATTTTGTCAATTTTAATTGAATATATGTTATTCATGTTAATTAATGGTATGTAATGTTCATGCTTTTTTTTCTATTTTTAAAAAGAACATGAGTTTAGAATGACTCGAATTATTAAACATATAGGGCCAGATCCACAAAGCACTTAAGCCGGCGTTTCACGAGATGTGTGGTGTAAGTCTAAATATGCGCCTGCGTATCTATGCGCCGTATCCTCAAAACGATATACGCCTGAAATCCAGAATTTTTCGACCAACGTAATTTGGATAGACCGGCACATCATGCGCGCAAAAATGCGCTGGACACACCATTGATTTGCTATGCAAATATGCAAATGAGGGAGATACGGCGATCCACAAAAGTACGTTTGTGCGGTGCAGGCTACGCGCTGTGCGCATCAGCTGCACGTCCTGTCTAAAGTTAGTCCTTATAAAAGCAGCTTTAAATTTGGACAAGACGTCTACATGTCAGCTAAAGCAACACCGTTAGGGACGAGCTGAGCAGCCACACTTGCAGGACAACAATCTGTATGCCAACATGCCAGGGGCCTCCTTGCTCATAGCTATACTACTGACTTTAGATGAGCGCAGAAGGAGGAGGGCACGGAGGAGGGCACGGAGGAGGGCACGGGAGAGGATATACCGCACACGCATAGACATCTTTGGCATGAGTGATTCTGAGGTGTATCGCATCTTCAGATTCACCCCTCATGCCATCCTGGAATTAACCATAACCCTGCAGGAGGACATCACCAGCCCAACACAACGCTCACATGCAGTGCAGCCACTGGTCAAGGTCCTGGCAACACTCCATTTCCTTGCCAGTGGCTCTTTTCACCCTAATGGGTAAATATATATTTTAGATACATTTTTTCTGTTTAGTATATATTTTATATTAGTTAATATAATAAATATATACGTTTATTTTTTATATCTAATATATATTTAATATTTTAAATATTATTATAATTATATTATTTATTATATATATATATATATATACAGTATATATGTATATATATATATATATATATATATATATATATATATATATATATATATATGTGTGTATATAAATTGGGTGATGGCCCTCAAAATAATGGCCTTCTCCCGCTGAGAGTAGTTCAACTTCCAGTTCCTCTCTGACATCTCTCAAAAATACACAATCCAAAAAACACAACGACACGACACAAACCTACAAACAGCAACAGACAACGGAACAAAAGCACCTTTCTTCAGGGAGGGAAACAAATGGTTGTATTTTTGCAATGGAAGGGCGTATGTCTGGGCCTATTTATGCCCTGGGCGTAGCTCACTAAGTATGCCGGGCCTAGTTCCTATCTCACTGATTGCGCCGTGCCGAGTTCTGAGCATGCGCAGAGAGGTGCTGACCATAGTCTGCGTCATGCGCGCATGCGCAGTCCGGCCGGCCCTTCATTTGCATGGGGTCACGGCTCATTTCAATGGAACACGCTCACGTCCTTCCCAATTTGAATTACACCGCCTTACGCCTCGGAATTTACGTTGCATCTGCGCAAATTTGTGCGCAAATACTACGAGGATACGGTACTTGCGCCTCTAAATTGAGCCGGTCTAACGTAAAGGAGATGCGCTACGCCGGTCTATATATGCGCCAATGTACGTGGATCTGGCCCATCGTTTTCTTAACTGCTAGAATTTCTGAAGTTACAATGTGTTTTTTACTATTTTTATATTATATTAACGTAATATTCTGACCCAATGCAAATAAATGTATGGAATATTGAAAGGGCCTGGAGCTCAATCATTCGTAAATTACTAGGGCCAGATCCACAAAGATGGGACGCCCGCGCGGCGTATCCCATTTACACTACGCCGCTGTAAGCCACAGCGGCGTATCCTTATCCACAAAGAAATGCCGCTGTAACTTACGGCGGCGTAGCGTAAATGGGCCGGCGTACGCGGGTGTAATTCAAATTAACTAGTGGGGGCGTGTTTTATTATAATTATGAATGACCCGACGCAAACGAAAAGCTTTTTTTTAACTGCGTAAAAAAAATCGTAATTCCTTTGTGGATCTGGCCCCTAATGTTTTAGCTGACTATATTCTGTAAACCAGTGGTGGTCAAAATTCCTTGATATAAGGGGCCACTGTCTGAGACATCACCAAAGGACTGAACATAATATTCAGTTTTGTAATGTAGTCATAACCTTTTAAGAATTAATATAACATTTCAATAGATAAATAATACTACAAAAATATACCTGTGGCATGAAACCACCTAGGTGCATCCGTCCCACCATGTATGTCCCAGTCTAGGTGCATCCGTCCCACCATGTATGTCCCAGACTAGGTGCATCCTTCCCACCATGTATATCCCAGCCTAGGTGCATCCGTCCCACCATGTATATCCCAGGCTAGGTGCATCCGTCCCACCATGTATGTCCCAGTCTAGGTGCATCCGTCCCACCATGTATATCTCAGTCTAGGTGCATCCGTCCCACCATGTATATCCCAGCCTAGGTGCATCCGTCCCACCATGTATGTGCAGCTAATAGGACTTAAAACCCTTATCCATCTGCTACATATTACATCCAAATTATAAGCTGGATTAAAATGTATGTTTATAATATACATTCCCTTGACATTTCCAGGGTCTGTTTTTTAAAGTCTTATATTAGGCTTTATTAGAATTTTCTATAGTTTATTGTTTATTATTTTATTTATCTTATATAAGCTTTATTAGATGCAAGGGATCTGGAATGGGGATGTCAGATTTTTCTTTGTTGTCTGATGAAGAGATGAAATCACTGACCAAAAATAACCTGCTGATCATTGGTCTGTATAGGTGTCCTGCACTTACCATGTTGACCACTAGATGTCGCTGTGTACACTGTGTTGTATAGGGAACATTTGTTCTGTGGAACATTTTGTTCCGGCCATGTGTTCCCCCGGATCATTGATCAGGTTGCGCACACAGTGTGTGTGATCGATGCGAGTTGTTCCCCCGGTGATAGGTCAGTGTGAGGCGGGTGGGGCTCATTGTATTCATGGCTCCTTGCGATTGGAATTTTTAGACCGCTGTGACAGGCCATCACAGCGGTCACATGATTCTAAAGCGGAAGTTCCACCCATATTCATGTTCACAGCGCCGGCAGAAGCAATTACTCTGCTGCCATCTAGTGGCGGTAGATGTAATTGCGGTAATGCCGCCCAAGTAATGGGAACTGCGTTACCATAAGGGGAAGAGTAATCAGGTAGATTACTCTTTACCCTCAAAAGGGGCTGCGTTAGGTAACTGCGTTTATTGTAACTCTGTTACTTACAACACTGGGTATAAATAACTTGATTATATCAAACAATTCTTAAATCAAAAATGAATAATCAATTTAAGTATATTAAATCAATTTTATTAACATATAACCATATATATATCTTATAATAATAAAATTAGCTTAGCCATTTAAGCTCAAGCTAAAAATAATCATGAAATATACCATCCCCTTACAAGAAGGGATTAAAACCTCATAAAAAAGGCCATGACAGGGGGGAGGGTGGGATGTGCTTCTCCAAATCTTCTCCGTTCTTCTGCCCACTGATGATGCATCCTCAATCTTTTTATAGGGCTAGAGGACCGCTGTTTGGGGCAACTGTCAACAAAGCTTAACCAATCATAGGTAAGTAATTTTTTTATTTTATTTTTATTAAACTTTATTTTTCTGGTATGACACAGTCCCATAGGTGGTGGGGGTGGGGACATTTCATGACCCGCCCTTCACCTTCATTCCTACAAAAAACTGTCAGACGGCAGACATACAACTGGAGATGGTCAGAGACTGCAGATGTGCCGGAGAAGATGGCCAGAGATTGTGGAAATGCTTCAGGAGAGGATTAAAGACTAGAAACACTTTACTAAGGCAACTAGAGTTTACAAATTTTACAACCTCTTTACAAATCCATGCTTTCACATTTTTTTCAGCAACAACTATTGTAAAAGATAAAAGGGAAAATAACATAAAAAAAAGAAAAGAAAAGAGACAAGAAAAAGTAAGCTAGCATGAAATAAATAAAGAAATCTAGCCAGTTCAAATAGTTTTCCTTCACTGGCTTGAAAAAGGATCAAAACACAAATTTATATCTGCAGGGGCCCCCAGGGGGCCACACAGTGCCAAAGAGCATCATACAGCTTTTGGCATGCAGTATAGGCACAAGAGATGTACAGGTTAACAAAAAATGTATACAGTATATGTGAACAACAAATGCTCTAATTACTGAGAGGTCCGCTTATCCGAGGCTTCCCTAGAAACTAGACTACAATAAAAAAGCCTATAAATGTAACCAAAATATAACACATAGAACTCTAGTATCATTCAAAACTATTATCAGAACGACTAAAGGGGACAGGCTACAGCAGCCAAATAAGTACCTGTAATAATAATAATAATAATAATGTACTAAACAATAAAAAGTTACACAACAATAAGAAAACACTTAATGGCAAAACAAATGTTGATGCCCGGGAAAGGAGTCTTTTGTCCCAGTTACAAAAACTAGCTCAGCCACACCTCTCCACATTAAGAACCTCCTACCCAAACTTGAAGTTCATTGGAAGCTGAGTCCCGTCCCCTTGGGACCAGTGGCGGTGCGTCTATAGAGGGTGCTGGAGCGCCGCCCCCTCTAGCTCTCACACCACCACTAAATAACATAGATTCATGCATTGCATGAATCTATGTTATTGTTGACGGCCGCTGGTCTATTTAGATGGCTGGACCTTGAGCGCCGGCCACCTGAATACCGGCAGCTGGTTGGCTGTGCGGAAGTGCCTATCAGAGCCAGCGGCTCTAATAGGCTTTCCGAGTACAGCCCTCAGCCTTCCAGTTGCTTATCCAGGGGATGTACGGGGGTGCGTTCCTTGGATAAGACTGACAGGCGTCTCAGCCAATCAGGTTCACCAGTTCTGGTTATCGGTAACCTGATTGGCTGAAGCGTCATCGAGGGTGGGAGAAGGCACGTGGAAGGATGGCTGACTTCCAGAAAGGTACGTTTTGGGTTGGGGGAGCGGCATTTTACAGGGCACCGCGGCGACAATGGGCACATTGGTGACAATGGGCACAGTGGGGACAATTGGCACAGTGGGGACAATTGGCACAGTGGTGACAAATAAAGGGTACAGTGACATCAATGGGCACAGTGGTGACAATGGGCACAGTGTCGACAATTAAAGGGCACAGGGTTGACAATTGGTACAGTGGCGACAATTGATGGGCACAGTGGCTGCATTTGATGACATGGCACGGTGGTAACAATTGATGGCACAGTGGCTGCGTTTGATGGCATGGCACAATGGTGCAAATTGATGGCACAGTGGCTGCGTTTGATGGCATGGCACAGTGGTGACAATTGATGGCACAGTGGGTGCATTTGATGGCATGGCACAGTGGTGCGAATTGATGGCACAGTGGCTGCGTTTGATGGGAACAGTGGTGTGAATTGATGGCACAGTAGCTGTGTTTGATGGCATGGCATAGTGACTGCATTTGATGGCATGGAACAGTGGTGACAATTGATAGCACAGTGGCTGCGTTTGATGGCGTGGTGCGAATTGATGGCACAGTGGCTGCGTTTAATGGCATGGCACAGTGGCTGCATTTGATGGCATGGCACAGTGGTGCGAATTGATGGCACAGTGGCTGCGTTTGATGGGCACAGTGAGGCTGCAATTTTTTTCTTTTTTCTTTTCGTTTGCGCCCCCCCCCCAAAAAAAAACATTTTGAGCACCAGCCGCCAGTGCTTGGGACTATACCAAACACAAAACAAGAGGTTTCTATACCGTTAGATCTGCTACCTTTTTTTCTGAAACCACCTTACCAAACATGAATGCCAAAGACTCCCCTATCTGTCACAACAAGTTCCTGAAAACCAACCTGAGTCTCCCCCCAACCTCTCTGACCATCCTTCCTGCTGAGAGGTAAGCTACAAACCCACCTCCGTCATCACTCTACATTTTTAATCCTAACTATTTCCTAGCATATCCACTTCTTCCTTTACCATATGCTCTCTTAACATGCCTCATTTATATCTCTAAAGACCACACCTGTAAAAAAAATGATACAAATTGGTCAGTGTCCCATGTCCGACTGTGGTGATCAACTGGTTAAATGCATTCAAAGTTCTATTCTCTTCTGGTATGAAAGAGATCAAAGCCTCCTCACAAATCAGCAGCATTTATTTTTGTTAGGGGCACGCTGTCGAAAACTCAATTTTGTCTTCTTAACATTTATCCACTCTTTTGGGTTTTTGGGAAAGACAGCCTGCAACATACAGTATATGAGAATCTATTTAACAACAAATGTAAATGTCAAGCCTGAAGATCCACATGTAAATGAATAGGGGGGGACCAGTAAGCATATACACATCTTCGGAGACTAAAATACTGGCATATAACTGCAACCTTCCAAGGACACAAACTCAACCAGTGTGCCCAAACCACATCTGGAAGCATTCAGTGGATTCTATAAACTTTGTTTTTCTTTTTTAAACTCTCCCCGTTTTCTTTTGGGAATACAGTTCACGTTGACTCCTCCACAAGGCACTAGGCCAGGTAGGCATACTATCTGCTATCTCTAACTGTATTGCTGCTACACACTTTACTACTTGCCCCAACTTCTCTCCCCACAACCAACACTTATTTTACGTACCACTGCACAGATTTTTTGATAACACCACTGGAGACGATAGACACACACTTCACTGTGTATTCAGGAACTATTCAAATGCAAAATATGATGCCATCACACATGCCTGGTGAAGATTAGAATATTGTGGATGACTCTCTCGCACCTCCCGCCCAACACTCCTAAAGGTGGAGACAGAGGGTGTATGGGCATAGAGTGGTACGAGTGCTATAGTAGCTGGCTGGTGATGTCCACTCCGTAAGTGGGTAGAGCTGGTAGTCGCAGGAACTGGAGCTTTTAAATCTGTTATGTACTTTAGATGTATGTACTGTTATTAATGTCCTCTTATATAAAGCTTGTGTTTTTTCTACTGGTGTGCATAAATATGTATATACATATATATATATATATATATATATATTATATATATTGTAAACGTTGGGGTTGTTAGCTCAAGTGGGATATGCGATTTTAAGCGATTCACGCCAGTCCAGAACTCTGTTTAAGGGCTTGTTGGCCCACTTTTATTCAAAAGGCAAAATAAACAAAAGAAATCCAAACAAAGTATTCCCACACATGGGGTTCTTTACTGTCCACGCAAAGTGATCCGTTCAGCCTCCTGGCTTACCCGTGCAACAAAAATACTGAGCCACCTGGCTCTCCTCAGCAGTAGCCTGACTCCTGTCAGCCACCTCAGACTCAGGTCTCTTGTCTCTGGTCTATTACAGTGCAGCCTGCACTCCAGCTTGTTCAGTGTAGACCTGCACTCTCCCTTGCATGCCTGGACTCCTCGGGAGGGTGGAGCCCAGAATGCTAGTCCTGAGTCTTCTATCAGGCCCACACACACCTGCACAATCAGTGTGCTGATCTATTTGAAAATATGGACCCAGGACTGGGGATTTCATCCCACCCAGATCTCTTTGAAATCCCCGGGCTCCAGGTCCCGAAGTGTACTTTACTACAAATACAGGGAACTGAAATGCCAGTTTCCTCTGAAACCAGTAACTACGCTGGAGCCCCTCAACCCGACCGGTTGAGAACCCTGGGTCACCACACCCCTGGGGTACCACACTACTACAATATATATATATAATTATATGCAAACCCCACTTTTATGTACACAATGGGGTTTATTTACTATCGCTGAAGAGTGCAAGATCAGGCTCACTTCTGCATAGAAACCAATCAGCTTCCAGGTATTACCAGGCTTAATTGGACAGGCTGGGGTTAGAAGCTCATTGGTTTCTATGCAGAAGTGAGCCTGATTTTGCACTCTCCAGCGATAATAGTAAATAAACCTCATTGTGTACTTAAAAGTGGGTTGTGCCTGTATATCTATATATCTATATCTATCTATCTATCTATCTATCTATATATATATATATATATATATATATATATATATATATGTATATATAGATAGATATCTATATTAATATGTGCATTTAACATATGGTTAAAGTGACATTAAACCCACATCATAAAATAAACTATCAAAAAATTATGTATTACATGCGGTTCATACTCACTCAATTACCATGGTATTTATTTTCAGCATGCTGCAAAAAACCTGGTTGATCCTGCTGTTCGCTATCTCCCCCTTTTGATCATGTCAGCCATGCAGAGCGAAATAATTATTCTGGATGTATGTAAAATAGTTATACAGCTGCTGTAATATAGAAGGGTTAGTTAGAGAGGAGCACAGATATTAATTTATTATATGAATAGACTTGTATGGGGAGAGCAAAGCCTGTTAGCATAGGTCACTACAGTGTTTACTGCATAGTATTAGGAGTAACGTATTGCAAATAGATTTTTGCCTTGCCTTTTGGCAATATTTTGTTGGAACTAGTAGACTTAATTCCTTCCTTTTTTAATTACATGCTGCATATTTCTTGCACTAGTCAGAATAATTGCACCATCCAAAGTGGAGGTTTGAACTAAAAAGATATCTTTTAATGGAAATCGTGTTTATGTATAAGAGGTGCATTTAAAAATGATGGCCCAGATTCAGGTACATCTGCGCATTATTGGACCGGCGTAGCGCACCACCTTTACGTTAGACTTGCGCAATGTAGCCGCGTAATCACCCTATTCTCGTAGCTTTTGCGCAGAAAATTGCGCATGTGTAACGTTATTTCAGAGGCGTAAGGCGGAGTAATACAAATTGGGAAGGAGGTGGGCGGGTTACATTGAAATGAGCCGTGACCCCATGCAAATGAAGGGCCGGCCGGCTCGCGCATGCGCGCTTGAAGGAGACCATGGTCAGCTCCGCTGTGCGCATGATCACAACTCGGGAGCGGCGCAATCAGTGAAATTGGAAATGGACTAAGGACTACGCAGACAGCATAAATAGACAGACACAAACGCACTTGCATTGCAAAAGTACATCCCTTTGTCCCTTCCCATTTAACCAAGTGCTTTTGTCCTGTTGTTCGTTGCGTTGTGTTTTGTAGTTGTCAGATTAGTGTTCAGTGTGATCAAGTGTTTGTTAGTAGATCTTTGAAAGTGTTTTTTGATAAGTGTTTGAGACACTGTTTGTTTGATATATTTCTGTTCGTTTGTTTTCTTGCTGAATTTTTGCTGTTTGTTTTTGTGACTGTTTTTTGCTGAGTGCTTGTGTGATTTTTTGGGTGTTAGTTTTCTCTTTGTGTGTGTTCTTGCTTGATTGGTTGTGCTTGTTTTTGTGACTGATTTTTGTTGACTGGGAGTGAGTTTTTTTGGAAGTATGACAGAGAGAAAGCGAAAACTCAATTTTACTTTGGGGGAAAAAATAATTCTTGCCCGGGCCATTAGCGATTATGGGCGTTTCCTCCCAGACAGTGCCAACACCACCCCGGCCAGGAGGAGGGAGATTTTGGACCTCATCACTGAGCAGGTCAATTCAGCGGGGGAGGGGGAGACACGGACCCGGTCTGGGATTGACAAAATGATTAATGACCTCCGGCGTCTAGTCAAACAGAAGCTGTCCAAAATGCTTGCCCATGCCAGGGGCACAGGAGGGGGCCCACCATGCCGTATTAGGCTGACAGCGGAGAAGCGTGCGGTGGCCCTGACCTTTCATCGGCATGAAGTTGAGGGCCTGCCCGGCTTTGACTCAAGTCCGGAGCCCGTGGTGCCAGGTAAGTATTTTTTTTAATATCAGGTGTGTACCATGTGTGGGGGAGGGGGTGGAAGGGAATATGTGGCAAGTGTGTGGATCCTCCAACCTGTGAATGTTTTGTATCATCCACAGATGTGCAGGAGGGTGCATCTGGCCTGACCGCACCATCCCCAGGACAGCAGCCTAATGAGGCCCCCCCCCGACAAGGCCAGAGTCCGCGGAGGAGGTTGAACAGGAGGAGGTTGAGGAGGAGGAGATTCATGAGGAGGAGGAGTCCATGTCAGGCACTGGACTTTTGGTTTTTGAGGACTCTTCCCCTCTGGCTGGCAGCAGGCAGCCCTCCCTAAGGGGGAGCCCCCCCCCCTGTCCTCCCCCAACATGGCTCCCCTCCCAAGGGCCTCCCCTTCTCCCCGGGCCACAAGCATCAGCTGGAGGCAGAAAGTCGTCCCAGAAGACCAGGGGGGTGGCCGATCTCCTGCCCGCCACTCTGAGAAGGGACCAGTTCCTCCAGACCCGCCATCTGGGACAGGTCAGCCAGACATTGGTGCGGATGGAGGAGAGCCTGTCCTCCATCAGGGATACGCTGGGGAACCTGGACTCCCACTCCCGGGCTTTCACAACCTGCCTAAACGAACTGCAGACGACATTAGCAGGCGTTGGGCAGGATGTGAGGGCCCTCACCCAGGCTATCCAGGCCAACACGGCAACACTTGGTGCTGCCCTGGACAGAATAGCCGTGGCCTTGGAGGGCAGGCCGCCAGGTGGGCAGAGATCAGGGGCTGCTCCTCCTTCCCCGGTTTTCCCCCTCCCCATGAGTCTCCCCTGAGGAGCCGGGGCCGTGGCCGGGGGCGCCCCAGGCGTGGCTCACGTCAAGGGCAATAATTTTTTTTTCCCCTTTAATTATTTATTTATTTATTTATTGTTTTGGGTTGTGAATGCTGTTTGAATGTGGGGGTGACATTCCTGCCGGAAAAGGGGTGTCACCCTCAATTTTGGTGGAGAAGGGTTCCCCAGGACCAGGGAGAAGTTATCCCCAGGTCCGTGTGAATGGTGTATGAATGTACAGTGACATAATTGGAGCCTTGGCGTGGCGTTGCTGCTCACAAGTCCAGCATGGTGGACTGGTGCCAATCCAATTTGATGTGGATGTGGGGTGTGTGTGCTAGGGACCACAGTGGTGTGCATGCATGCATTCTCATTGTGTCATGATTAATGTGTGTGTTTAACGTGCAAACATGCCCAATGTGAGCTGTCTCCTGGCTGCTCTTCCCTCAGAAGACGGGGTATCCTCGGTTAGGGGGGGATTGTCTGGTTCAGGGGTCAGGTCATCACGTAGGTCAATCTGCAGGCCCTTTCTTACTGCAAAGTTGTGCAGCATGCAACAGGCACCGATGATCTGGCACACGAAGTTTGGGGAATACAAGAGGGTACCCCCAGACTTATCCAGGCATCGGAAACGTGACTTCAGGAGGCCAAAGGTGCGCTCCACCACTGCACGCGTTTGGGCATGTGCTTGATTGTATCTTTTCTCTCCTGGGGTTTGGGGGTTCCGGAAAGGAGTCATGAGATGGGGTCCCAGTGGATATGCAGAGTCACCTGTAAGGGAAAAGACAGGAGGATGTTAGTCATGCATGTGCCCCTTGTGATGTGTGCATCATGGGGGGGGTACAGTCATGCCTGCCACCCATGTCACTCACCAACCAGCCAGGTGGCCCCATACACGTTCTGATCGAATTCCATTCGGATGTGGCATTGATTGTTTATGTAGCTGTCATGGCTGGACCCTGGGTGTTTGGCACGGACGTGCCATATGAGGCCTTGGGTATCGACTATCACCTGTACGTTGATGGAATGCCAATGCTTCCGATTGCGGTACATGTGCTCTGTCTCCTGGGGGGGCTGGAGTGCCACATGTGTGCAATCAATGGCCCCCACGGTGCGTGGGAATCTGGCAATTCTGTAGAAATCTGTCATTGCCTTCAGCCACAGGTCCTCAGTGGTGGGTTTGATGATTTGGTTGGCCATGCGTCTGAGGATTGCAGGGACAACCTGGTGCACACATCTGCTCATGGAGGATTGTGACATCCCAGCCACCACTCCACTTGTACGCTGAAAAGAGCCACTGGCAAGGAAATGGAGTGTTGCCAGGACCTTGACCAGTGGCTGCACTGCATGTGAGCGGTGTGTTGGGCTGGTGATGTCCTCCTGCAGGGTTGTGATTAATTCCAGGATGGCATGAGGGGTGAATGTGAAGATGCGATACACCTCAGAATCACTCATGCCAAACAGGTCTATGCGGGTGCAGTATATCCTCTCCCGTGCCATCCTCCGTGCCCTCCTCCTTCTTTGCTCATCTAAAGTCAGTAGTATAGCTATGCGCGACGATGCCCCTGGCATGTTGGCATACAGATTGTTGTGCAACACGTGTGACTGCTGAGCTCCTCACTAACAGTGTTGCTTTATCTAACAAGTAGACTTATTTTCTCTTTTTAGACCAGCTTTTATATGCTCTAATTTTAGACAGGACATTTTGCTGTTGTGCACACTGCGTAGCCTGCGCTGCCCCAACGTTCTTTTGTGGATCCCCGTAAGTCCCTCATTAGCATATTTGACTAGCAAATCAATGGTCTGTCTAGCGCAGTTTTGCGCGGACGGATGCGCCAGTCTAACGAAATTACGCTGGACAAAAAAAAGTCGATTTTTTGCGTATCTCGTTTTGGGGATGCCGTGCATCGAAACGCACGCGCACATTTAGACTTACGCCGCGCATCTCCTGTTGCGCAGGCGTAATCGCTCTGTGAATCTGGGCCTATGTTTTGTAAAGAAAATTGTTGCAACATTTAAAAACTGCCTCCTTGTTGTGCTTTTTTGAGTAAAACACATCTGTTTAATATATTGAATTACTACTGAACATTATAAAATCTTGAAACACAAATAAATAAAAAAGGATGGTCTTTGTTTTGGGCTTTAGTGGGAAGAAAGTTTGCCCATGCATTAGTAGGAGTATACACAGATCTCAAGGCAGTGGCAGTGCGTCCATAAGGGTACACGGGCGCCACCCCCTCTCCCCAGCCACACCCTCTATGACCAATGGATAGATTCATGAGTTGCATGAATCTATCCATGGCCGCCGCTGCCACCCCCTGTCCAGGCGCTCGGACTCTTTTTTTCGGGCACCTGATTAGAGCCATAAGCTCAAATAGGCTTCAAAAAAAGTAAACAGCGTGCGCCATGCTTGGCACTCGCAGTTCACCCAGCTGTGTTAAAAAAGCAAATGAATATTCGTTTTCCTAACACATAACTGTCTCTCCGCCAGTCAGGTGCTTGTCGACGGTCCGTTTCAGCAGACAAATCCGATCGTGTGTACGGGCGAGCAGACAGGTTTGTCCATCGGCCAGGGAACGCGGTGACGTGGCGGTGACGTTGACGCCGCCACGTCACCAAACCCGGAAATAAAATGCTTCCGCGCAAATGCGTCGAATCCATGCGCGGACTGTTCTCTCCACTGGTTAGTGTACTAACCAGCGGACTTATCCGACGGACAGGTTTGTAGCGGACAAATTCCTATTAAAAACTGACCACACTAAGCAGGAGAGCACAGCATGGTCAGTCCTCTAGCTATGCTGGGAACTCAGCCTGCTCTCCTCCAATGATCAGTCTTGCAAAAGACACACAGTTCATCCTATTGCACTGTGCAGTAAGCCTCTATATAGTCATGAACTCTTTACTCTGACGCTTTAGACAGGGCAATGCACTCTTTACTGCCCTCCGCAGACTAGGGAATCCGAAGCACTGAAACATTAAAAAAGACGGCGCACAGGTCTAGCGCATTATCCCCAAACAAAGGCTTTATTAATGTAAAAGAGTAGGTAATATACTCACAAAAATAGGCTTGGATAAAAACATATCATATTCCTCCACATGGGTCCATAGAAATATCTCATGGGGCTATTACGTAGAGGTATGGGCTAATGCGTTTCAAGGAGTTCCTTTTCCTCAGAGTCTGTTTACAATAATAAAGCCTTTGTTTGAGGATAATGTGCTAGGCCTACACGCCTTCTGTCTTCTTTCATGTTTTAATGATCAAACTTGTCCTGACTCACCTCCTCTGCAAAGCCATTGACTGGGAAGCTCAGTGTGCTGTTGCTGGTCCTACCCCTACCCCAGCTCTTATGCAGCTGAGAACAGAGAGAATGTAATTACTTATTTAAAAAAAGGGGTGTTAAATAGGTATTTATAATGTTTTTTTTTTATATCTATACACAAATGTTTTGCCTTTAATTTCTATTTTAAACTGAATGGGTTGTTTTACAAGGTGATTGTTAACAATCACTTTAAAGGGGTTGTAAAGGTACACATTTTTTTCCTTAAATAGCTTCCTTTACCTTAGTGCAGTCCTCCTTCACTTACCTCATCCTTCCATTTTGCTTTTAAATGTCTTTATTTCTTCTGAGAAATCCTCACTTCCTGTTCTTCTGTCTGTAACTCCACACAGTAATGCAAGGCTTTCTCCCTGGTGTGGAGAGTCGTGCTCGCCCCCTCCCTTGGACTACAGGAGAGTCAGGGCCCTCTCTATGTTGCAGATAGAGAAAGGAGCTGTGTTAGTGGGTGTCCTGACTCTCCCGTAGTCCAAGGGAGGGGGCGAGCACGACACTCCACACCAGGGAGAAAGCCTCGCATTACTGTGTGTAGTTACAGATAGAAGAACAGGAAGTGAGGATTTCTCAGAAGAAATAAGGACATTTAAAAGCAAAATGGAAGGATGAGGTAAGTGAAGGAGGACTGCACTACGGTAAAGGAAGCTATTTAGGGGGGAAAATAATGTACCTTTACAATCCCTTTAAGGCTACACTGTCTGTTGAAAATGTGATTGGGATGTTATCCAAAACCAGAACTTCAGGCACATATTTAAAGGGGTTGTAAAGACAAAAATATTTTCCTCTTAAATTAAAGTCTGACCGTAGCTAATAAAGTAAAAAGTAATGTTTTGCATTATAACTAGTTTGATACCTGTTGAAATCGAGCTGTTTTATTCACCTCCGACAATCCTGAATTGTTATTCTCACTGACTTCCTGGTTTGCGATGCGCATTCATTCTTGCTACATCACGGCCTAATGGGAACTACAGTTCCCATTAGGCTTAGCCTCCATGCCTGTGAGGGTTAAGAGAGCATTGTCACGCAGGGCTGTAGTCATAGGGAGGGGATGAGCACATTCTGCTTTCCACCATGCAGATGCTGGTGGAAAGCAAGAAGAGGAGAGACAGGAAATGGCATTTTCAAACCTGGATTACTGTGTTTTGGAGGTCAAAAGGATAAATGAGGTAAGTGATATTTAAATGCTCTACCTTACAGCAATCAATTGATCTAATAAAAAACGAAACTTTAGTGTTCCTTTAATAGGGCACCAAACCCAGGGCCAGATTAAGAAGATGGTGCTGAGGATTTTGGTGGGGCCTTTTATAAATAAATAAATGCGTGAGAATCACAGCGCAGCAGTGGCGGGCCCAGTCTGAAAATTTAAGTGTACCCTAATGTGCCAATATGCTGTGCATACTTGTACATTGTGGCATAACCTACCCCAGGGCCTCTAAAAAGTAGTAATGTCAGGAAAGTTTACTACCGCTTTAATATCACAGGATCCCAGAAACCTCTCATGGGGCCCACTACTGACCCAGTGGCCCTTGGGCAGTGCATTAGTGCATTGTTGCCAACATTTAAAAAATATTTTCAGGGACACTTTTTTTCACAAGTGCTATATTTAGAGTAGCTGAGATCCCCGATGTTCCTCTGTACATCACAGTAGTAATCACAAAATTAAATAAGTTCTAGTAACAGAAGAAATAGAAGAACTGAGATTTCCTTTAGTTGAACTAACAAAAGTGTGTCCATTCTAGAGCTGGTAACATTGAGGGTATTCAGTATCATTTTAAAGAACTGTTTTTGTGGGTAAGCGACATAGGGGAGGAGTACGAACGGTATATAAGTGGGAAGTTTGTGCAGGTGAGTGAGAGGAATGTGGAGGGTCTAACATTGGGCACTATGTACAGGAGAAGAGTGCAAAGGGTACGGCAAAAGGCATAATGTACAGGAGAGGAGTGTGGAGGGTATGACAGTGGGCATCATGTACAGGAGAGAAGCATGGAGGGTACGACAATGGGCAGTATGTACAGGAGAGAAGTGTATGACAGCAGGCACCATGTACAGGAGAGGACTGTGGAGGGTATGACAGTGGGCACTATGTATAGGAGAGGAGTGTGGATGGCATGATAGTGGGCACTATGTATAGGAGAGGAGTGTGGAGGGTATGACAGTGGGCAGTATGTACAGGAGAGGAGTGTGGACGGTATGATAGTGGGCACTATGTATAGGAGAGGAGTGTGGAGGGTATGACAGTGGGCAGCATGTACAGGAGAGGAGTGTGGAGGGTATGACAGTGGGCAGCATGTACAGGAGAGGAATGTGGAGGGTATGACAGTGGGCAGTATGTACAGGAGAGAAGTGTATGACAGCAGGTACTATGTACAGGAGAGGAGTGTGAAGGGTATGACAGTGGGCAATTTGTACAGGAGAGGAGTGTGAAGAGTATGACAGTGGGCAGTATGTACAGGAGGAGTGTGGGGGTATGACAGAGGGTAGTATGTACCAGAGAGAAGTGTGGAGGGTATGATGGGGCAGTATGTACAGGAGAGAAGTGTGGAGGGTATGACAGTGGGCAGTATGTACAAGAGAGGAATGGGGATGGTATGATAGTGGGCACTATGTATAGGAGAGGAGTGTGGAGGGTGCGACAGTGGGCAGTATGTACAGAAGAGAGTCTATGACAGCAGGCACTATGTACAGGAGAGGAGTGTGGAGGGAATGATAGTGGTCACTATGTACAGGAGAGGAGTGTGGAGGGAATGACAGTGGTCACTATGTACAGGAGAGGAGTGTGGAGGGTATGACAGTGAGCAACTATGTACAGAGTGGAAGGATGTTTTAGGGACTGCGTATTGCGTAGCGGGTCATACATGAATTAAAATTACACCAATATGCAGAGACCAGCCATAGTCGATCTATGTATGGGCTAGCTGGTTTTACACAAGTCAATCTATTAATCGACTTGAGTACAACCAGCCTGTTTTTCCAAAAACAATCATTGCTGCCAGCTATAGATAGCAACACTGATCATTGTACTCACTGGCAGAACACAACAACACTACAGGAGTGATTCCCCCATCTACAGGTCAGCAGGTGAGAGGGTGTGTGGGGACAGGCTGGGGAGAGATACCAGTCAGTGGCTGGGTAGGCACTGGCTAGTATCAGAGCCAGATACACACAGGTTACATACGTCGCGATCGTTCGAGCGAGAGTAAAAATTCTAGCACTAGACTTCCTCTGTAACTCTAAACATGTAACCTAAAAAATGTTTAAAGCATCGCTTAGGATACCAAAAAAAAAAAAATCGTGCTAACTTTAGTGTTTTTTTAAATGTATGAAACAGTTTATTTCCAAAAAAAAACATGTTTGAAAAATTGCTGAGCAAATACAGTACCGTGCTAGAGCTGCACAATTCATCGCTAAAATTGGGATATTGATTCACCCCCCCGACATCTCCAATGCAGAGTTTGCTGATTCTTTCATATAACAAGTAGAGATTTTCAGCTGTCAAAAGAAAATATCTGGTCAATCTGCCAAGTTCTTAGCAGGAAACATTGTAACTAACGCTTTCTTCTTATATCAAAGGGATACACTTCTGTGTGTAAAGAAAATATCCGACTGTCTGCCAAGTTTGTAAACAACATGAAATATTGTAACCAACTTCCTTTTTGTATCAAACTTCTGTGTGTAAATGCAAGAAATGTAACCACTTAAAGTCAAAACAGTAAAGTTAGCCCATTTTTTTTTTCTTTTCATTTTAATGTGAAAGATGATGTTATGCCGCACGAATCGTGAGAGAATCGGGATCTATCATCTAAGCAAAATAATTGCAGTTGTCGTTTTAGCCAGAATTGTGCAGCTCTATACTGTGCAACATAAAAAGTTGCAAAGACCACCATAGAGGAATTTTCTAGCACAAAACAAATGATTTTTTTTTTCTCAGTCTGCTGCAGTGTGTCAGCTTGTATTTATAATGGCTGCTCTGTATGTAGCTTCTGATAGGCTGTGCAAGCAAGCCCGTATCTCCGGAACCATAAATGATAGCCGTCCCATATTTTGACCGGTTGTGGGGTAGGTCTTCAACTGACTATCCCCCCAAATGTGGGGTTTCTGTGACCTCTGGTCATCGAGCTACAACCCCCGAAGTCGATCTTTTTGGGGCAAATGGGCCTATCTTGAGAAAGGGGCCTGGAGCTGCAGCTCCATCAGCCCCTCTGTTAATCCGGCCCTGACCAAACCTCCCTTTCCCTCTCAGAATTATGGCCAGGCAGGGATTTTTTACTTTTTTTTACCGTAAAGTGATATGCTTCTTCTTCTGCTCTGTGATGTCATACAATATGGGTGACCAATCCAATGCCTTTTAATTGTTTATAGCAGAATAGCTTTCACATGTTAGGTCCTCTTTAAACAGGTTTAAATGTTTTAGATAAAATCCGTACAATATGTAATCTAGTTCCCTTGTTTTTCATCACCAATTAATCTATAGCAGAAGGAGAGTGACAACTGCCAGGAAAACATATAAACACTTTTTGGCATGAATTAGTTATGCTTTAAACACAGCTTTAAAATAGAAGCAAATACTTAATTAAATGGTTGATTGTTAAAGGAGCTAATTTAAGAAATCCTTAGAAAAATCTAATGTTTTGGATATGTTTGAAAGCTTTAGGGTGAATAAATGTTTTTATCTGACATCTGATCTGATATCTGACATCCTTTAGTGCCAGTTGGGGTTAGAATAGCCAGGAGAAAAATAGAGGGATTTTCGAAGTCCTCATTTAATTATATCATATTTTCAGGATGTTGTCAGCTAACAAACTATTGCAATTCTTTTAAAGTTGAAAAGTCAGAGACTATAGATAAGCGAATTTCAAGTGAGACTGGTCAAAAACATCCTCATCCTGGTTGGCTAGTTTGTTACAATAACGTATTACTAAGTCTACTCATTCTGAAAAGCATTAAGCCTTGTACACACGATCGGATATCTGATGGAATCTAATCCAATGGATTTTTTCATTGGATATCCGATGAAGCTGACTTTCATCAGTCTTGCCTACACACCATCGGTCAAAAATCCGACTGCGTCCAAACGCGGTGACATAAAACACTACGACGTGCTGAGAAAAATTAAGTTCAATGCTTCTAAAAAAGCGTCGACTTGATTCTGAGCATGCGTGAATTTTTGACCGATGGACTTCCACGCAGACAATCGTTTTTTTCTATCTTTTTTTATCCATAGGAAAATTTTAAAACAGGTTCTATTTTTTTTCATCGATGAAAAACAAACCGATGTGGCCCCCACACGATCGATTTGTCCAACGAAAACGGTCCATCGATCCATTTTCATCAGACAAACCGAACGTGTGTAGAGGACTTTACTGCTTTGTACAATCTAAAGATATCCAAAAAGTTTAACTATTCATTACTTTTCCTTCCAGCTAGATATGTATGAGAAATTCCAACCCTCTTTGGATTTGGTTGAAAATTTATTTTTGTATAGGTAAGTTTGAGATACTATGGGTTCAGGTTCAGTTCAGGTTAGAATGTTTTTTTTTATTGTTTTTAATCATTTCATTTTTCTATTCCAACATATATTCATATGGGATCTAGCCAGTTAAATCTTTCTTTTAATGTATACTTCAAATAAGGAGTTCATTTGTACAGCTTTCTAATGTTACTTAATTACCTAAATATTATACACTTCTATCTTTGTATTAGAATTAATTAAAAATATAAAATTTCAGAGCCTCATATTTAAAAAAAAAGATCTTTTAAAATGTTTGGCATAGAAGTGTTATGATTAGTAATTAAAAGTCATAGGTAGTTAGGAAAGGATGCCAATATATGTTCTTTATCTCCACAAGACAGACCCACAAAGTTACAGTTTTCCCTTATCTTTTTAGGGAGCATTTTAATAATTAAGATAAATAGAAGTGATAAGGGAAACCTCTGCCTAATGCTATTACTATGGATGAAGCTGTAAGACAATCCATAATTTATCCTAATTTTGACAGAAACATTTGTATATAGTACTACATTGTGTTAGATGGCAGAAAGCAAGAGAGGAACAAGAAACATGCTTTTTAGAAACTCATAGATAATTCTTTGAATTTTTTTCTTACGATTAGTGGATAACTACAATAGTTTTATTGTATCATTTGGAACATGAAATAATATTTTTAGAGCAATTCGAATAATGTCATAGTCCCACTACAATAAAACCTTGGATTGCGGGCATAATTTGGTTCGGAAACATGCTTGTAATCCAAAGCACTTGTATATAGTGTTGCTCACGAATATTCGCATTGCGAATATTCGCATTGCGAATATTCGCTACGAATATTGCATATTCGAGTATTCGCGAATAACTCGAATATTGCGGCGAATATTCTCTATGGCGAATATTCGTATTTTTTCAAATTTATTTTTAAAACAGATCACATCCTAGTGATCTCCATCGACGTCTAAAAGCATTGCTGGTATGATTAGAGAGAGACCCTGGGCGGAGTAGCTGATGCGATTCTTTTCGGCAACATAAAAGAATCGCATCAGCTACTCGGCCCTTCTTTTGCATCAGAGCCAATCAGAATAACTCGAATATTCGGCAAAAGGAATATTGCGCGATATTCCTTTTGCCGAATATTCGAGTTATTCTGATTGGCTCTGATGCAAAAGAAGGGCGGAGAAGATAATCGCGCAATATTCCTTTTGCCGAATATTCGAGTTATTCTGATTGGCTCTGATGCGCCCTTCTTTTGCATCAGAGCCAATCAGAATAACTCGAATATTCGGCAAACGGAATATTGCGCGATTATCTTCTCCGCCCTTCTTTTGCATCAGAGCCAATCAGAATAACTTGAATATTCGGCAAAAGGAATATTGCGCGATATTCCTTTTGCCGAATATTCAAGTTATTCTGATTGGCTCTGATGCAAAAGAAGGGCGGAGAAGATTATCGCGCAATATTCCTTTTGCCGAATATTGGAGTTATTCTGATTGGCTCTGATGCGCCCTTCTTTTGCATCAAAGCCAATCAGAATAACTCGAATATTCGGCAAACGGAATATTGCGCGATTACCTTCTCCGCCCTTCTTTTGCATCAGAGCCAATCAGAATAACTCGAATATTCGGCAAAAGGAATATTGCGCGATATTCCTTTTGCCGAATATTCTAGTTATTCTGATTGGCTCTGATGCAAAATAAGGGCGGAGAAGATAATCGCGCAATAGGAATATTGCGCGATTATCTTCTCCGCCCTTCTTTTGCCCCCTTATTCTCCTTTCTTTTAAGTAGAGTAAGTGTAGAGTTAGTGTTTAGTGCATATTAGTTTAGTAATACAGGAAATGATCTCCGTTTATGAGAATTTCGCAATCATTTTCGCATTAGCGAAATTTCGCATTAGTGAAATTTCGCAATTTTTTTTTTGGAAAAAATATCACGAATATTCGATATTAGCGAATATTCGCGAATATTCTTCTATATATTCGCGCAATATCGTGAAATCGAATATGGCGTATTCCGCTCAACACTACTTGTATATCAAACCAAATTTCCCCATAAGAAATAAAACAAACTCAGATGATTCGTTCCACAACCATTTATTTATAAGTGCTTCAGTTTATAGTCCATATAAAAAGATTATAGCAATGGGATAGGTTGTGTAACCATAAAATGCCCATCCACAAATGGAAGCCTGTCCAAGGGAAATAGAAGCAAAATCCAGCAGGAGCTACATTGTATAAAAAAGAAGAGAGGCGCCTCTAATGGTGGCAATATGGTTACATTTAATCACTTAACGACTGCCTCCTGCACATATAGGTCGGCAGAATGTCACGGCTGAGCACAAGCACGTACCGGTACGTCCTCTTTAAGTGCCCAGCTGTGGGTTGTGGGCATGCGCCCGCGACCCGGTCCGAAACTCCGTGACCGCGGTGGCGGGACCCGCGGATCCGATCACCGCTGGAGTCCCATGATCGGTCCCTGAAGCTGAAGAACGGGGAGAGCTTCCCCGTTCTTCACTGTGGCGCTGTCATTGATCGTGTGTTCCCTGTTATAGGGAAACACGATCAATGACATCACACCTCCAGCCCACCCCCCTACAGTTAGAAACACATATGAGGTCACACTTAACCCCTTCAGTGCCCCCTAGTGGTTAAATTCCAAACTGCAATTGTCATTTTCACAGTAAACAATGCATTTTTTATAGCATTTTTTGCCGTGGAAATGACAATGGTCCCAAAAATGTGTCCGCCATAATGTCGCAGTCACAAAAAAATCGCTGATCGCTGCCATTAGTAGTAAAAAAAAATTATAAAAATGCAATAAAACTATCCCCTATTTTGTAAACACTATACATTTTGCGCAAACCAATCGATAAACGCTTATTGCGATTTTTTTTTCCAAAGATAGGTAGAAGAATACGTATCAGCCTAAACTGAGAAAAAAAACGTTTTTTTATATATTTTTGGGGGATATTTATTATAGCAAAATGTAAAAAATATAGATTTTTTTTCAAAATTGTCGCTCTATTTTTGTTTATAGCGCAAAAAATAAAAACCGCAGAGGTGATCAAATACCAGCAAAAGAAAGCTCTATTTGTGGGAAAAAAAAGGACGGCAATTTTGTTCAGTTAAAGCGACGCAGTGCCAAATCGCAAAAAGGGTCCTGGTCCTTTTCCAGCATTTTGGTCCGGGTCTTAACCACTTGTCCACCGCCCACCGTCAAATGACGGCGGGCGGAGGACTCCATTATCCTGACATCACGTCATATGACGTGATGTCTTTTTAAAGCTGCGGGCGGGTGCGATGGTGGGATCCCGGCGCGAGTGCCCGGCGGCAATGATTGCCGCCGGGCACACGCGATTGCCCAGTAACTGAGCGGGGACGTGGAGCTCTGTATGTAAACACAGAGCTGCACGTCCCTGTCAGGGAGAGAGGAGACAGATTGTGTTCCTTGTACATAGGGACACAATCGGTCACCCCTCCCCCTACAGTTAGAACACTCATAGGACACACATTTAACCCCTTCCCCGCCCCCTAGTGGTTAACCCCTTCACTGCCAATCACATTTATACAGTAATCAATGCATATTTATAGCATTGTTCACTGTATAAATGTAAATGGTCCCAAAAATGTCAGAAAAGTGTCAGAAGTGTCCGCCATAATGTCGCAGTCCCAATAAAAAAATCGCAGATCGCCGCCATTAATAGTAAAAAATAAAAATAAAAAAAATGCCATAAACTATCCCCTATTTTGTAAACGCTATAAATTTTGCGCAAACCAATTGATAAACGCTTATTGCATTTTTTTTTTTACCAAAAATATGTAGAAGAATACGTATCGGCCTACACTGAGGAAAAAAATTTTTTTTTATATATTTTTTGGGGATATTTATTATAGCAAAAAGTAAAAAATATAGAATTTTTTTCAAAATTGACGCTCTATTTTTGTTTATAGCGCAAAAAATAAAAACCGCAGAGGCGATCAAATACCACCAAAAGAAAGCTCTATTTGTGGGAAAAAAAGGACGCCAATTTTGTTTGGGAGCCACGTCGCACGACCGCGCAATTGTCAATTAAAGCGACGCAGTGCCGGAAGCTTAAATTTTGTCTGGGCAGGAAGGGGGTGTAGGTGCACAGTAGGCAAGTGGTTAAGTAGTTAATGAAGGTACAACATTTAGCAACTCACATGGTTGATGATTGATGATTAACCACTTGACCACTGGGCACTTAAACACCCTTAATAACCAGACCAATTTTCAGCTTTCGGTGCTCTCACATTTTGAATGACAATAACTCAGTCATACAACACTGTAACTAAATTAATTTTTTGTCCTTTTTTTCCCCACAAATATAGCTTTCTTTTTGTGGTATTTGATCACCTCTGCGGTTTTTATTTTTTTTGCTATAAATGAAAAAAGAACGAAAATTTTGTAAAAAAAATATTATTTTTTCACTTCTATTATAAAATTTAGCAAAAAAGAAATCTTTCTTCATAAATTTGGCCTAACATGTATACTGCTACATATCTTTGGTAAAAAAAAATGGATATTATTTAGTCTGGGTGAAAGTTATAGGGTCCACAAGTACTGATGGCCTATCTCATTTCTTGAGACCCTAACATGCCAGAAAATTATAAATACCCCCCAAATGACCCCTTTTTGGAAAGAATACATTCCAAGGTATTTAGAAAGAGGCATTGTGAGTTTTTTAAAGTTGTCATTTTTTTTCCCCATTTTTTTTATTTGTATTTATTTTTTCACAAAATTTTCATATTAGCAGGTTATTTCTCACACACAGCATATGCATACCACAAATTACACCCCAAAACATATTCTGCTATTCCTCCTGAGTATGGCGATACCACATGTGTGAGTCTTTTACACAGCGTGGCCACATACAGAGGCCCAACATGCAGAGAGCACCATCAGGCTTTCTGGAACACCCAGACCAATTCTGACATTCATCTCCTACATGTAAAAATCATCATTTATTTGCTAGAAAATTACATAGAACCCCAAAACATTATATATGCTTTTTTAGCAAAGACCCTAGAGAATACAATGGCGGCCGTTACAACTTTTTATCTCGCATGGTATTTGCACAGCAATTATTATTTTATTTTTTTAAAACAGTTTTGTGCTTTTAAAAAAACAAAAACATCAAAGTTAGCCCAATGTTTTTGCATAATATGAAATATGAAGTTACACCGAGTAAATAGATATCCAACATGTCACACTTCAAAATTGCACACGCTTGTGGAATGGCGCCAAACTTCGCTACTTAAAAATTTTCATAGTTGACGCTATAAATATTTTTACCGGTTACATCTTTTTAGTTGGAGAAGAGGTCTAGGGCCAAAATTATTGCTCTCGCTCTAACGCTCGCAGCGATACCTCACATGTGTGGTTTGAACACCGTTTTAATATGTGGGCAGGACTTACATGTGTGGTCGCTTCTGTACACGGGAACAGGGGCGCTTTAAATTGTATTTATTTTTACTTTATTTACTTTATTTTAGTTTGACCAATTTTTCCCCAAAAATAAATGTTTTGATCACTTTTATTCCTATTAAAAGGAATGTAAACATCCCTTGTAATAGGAATATAGCATAACAGGTCCCCTTTACAGTGGGATATTGGGTCAATTAGACCCCACGTCTCACCTCTAGGCTGGAAAGCCTGAAAAAAAAAACAATCCTGGCTTCGATCGTAGCGGTGAGTCGGAAGAATCACCAGAGGGCGAAGGGGGGGATGTCCCCTTTCGCCTCCCGTAAGAACGATCAAGAGGTGGAACAGCCGCCATGATCATTCTTACAGTGTAGGGAATCGCCGGCTGAAAAAGATGATATCTGAATGATGCCTGTAGCTGCAGGCATCATTCAGATATCTCTGCACAAAGTGAAGGACATCATATGACGGCCGGCGGGCAGGAAGTGGTTAAAACGCATTTTGTTTTGCAGAGTATTGTGCGGGGGTATTGCAGGGTATTGTGCGGGGGGTTTGCAGAGTATTGTGCGGGGGGTTTGCAGAGTATTGTGCGGGGGTATTGCAGAGTACTGGCAGGGATATTGTAGAGTATTGCGCAGGGCTATTGCAGAGTACTGGCAGGGATATTGCCAAGTATTGCGCGGGGGTTTGGCAGAGTATTGTGCGGGGGTATTGCAGAGTATTGTGCAGGGGTATTGCAGAGTATTGTGCAGGGGTATTGCAGAGTATTGCGCAGGGGGTAGGGGTATTGCAGAGTATTGCGCAGGGGGTAGGGGTATTGCAGAGTATTGCGCAGGAGGTAGGGGTTTCGCAGAGTATTGCGCAGGGGTTTTGCAGAGTATTGTGCAGGGGGTAGGGGTATTGCAGTGCATTGCACAGGGGGTAGGGGTATTGCAGAGTATTGCGCAGGGGGTAGGGGTTTTGAAGAGTATTGCGCAGGGGGTAGGGGTATTGCAGAGTATTACACAGGGGGTAGGGGTATTGCAGAGTATTGCGCAGGGTATTGCAGGGATGGCTGAGCAGGGGTGGCTGGATCTGTGACTGCAATAGTCACAGATCCAGCCCACAGCGTTGCTGACACCTGCGCTCCTCACACACTGTACCGATCTGTACAGAGAAAGGAGGGAGGAACGCTGGTTTGTTTACATGTGATCGCTCCGTCAATGGACGGAGTGATCACATGGTAAACAGCCGCTATCAGCAGCAATTTACCGTGACACTCCCGTGTGTGCTCCCCAGGGGGCGCGATTCTGGGAGGACGTCCATGGACGTCCTCCCAAACTTAAGCGACCACCTTGTAGACGTATATTGTCTATAAGGCGGTGATTAAGTAGTTAAAAGAGGCAGATCTAAATATGCAGACATCCAGGGTTAAGCTGTCCAAAGTCTGTATATACCGTATTTATTGGCACTTCCTCAGAGGGAACAGGGAGGGGGGCAGACGAGTGCCGTCAGATTACATACAGGAGAATCTCCTGTTTACTCGGTGGTGTCTGTAATAGGAAGTCCCGTCTCCTGAGCTGCCATTGGACGACTGTTCTGTCTATAGTAGGAGGCCTTTGTATTAACGAGGCCACTGAGTAAACAGGAGATTCTCCTGTATGGAATCTGTCCTGTCCCCCTCCCTGTCCCCTCTGAGGATACAGAGGGGCATCGATTAGGCTACCCTGATGGCAATGGTAAGGCTGCATTCAGGCACATGTAAGGCTGCATTCATGGAACATGTGAGGCTGCATTGATTGCAATGGTAAGGCTGCATTGATTGCAATAGTAAGGCTGCATTGATTGCAATGGTGAGGCTGCATTGATTGCAATGGTGAGGCAGCATTGATTGCAATGGTGAGGCTGCATTGATTGCAATGGTGAGGCTGCATACATGGCAATGGTTAAAACTGTATGGTTTTGGACAGTCGCAGAACCAAGACCCCATATCTCCTGGATTAAAATGTGGTCATCCCCATATTTTAAAGGGTATTTCCATATTCTGATAAGTCTCCCTCTGCAGACCCCCTTTTTTGGAAGAATCCCATGTCTTTTGCAAAGCATTATTGGAAGATATGGTGCACCGTTGGTTGTTATGGTGCACTATAGCAATCAATGACTCTGGAGCCTCTGGCATCCCAGCAACCAACGACAGTATTAGTTGGTAGGAAACAGGCAGTTGGCCCACACAGCATTTACCAGCACCAATGATGCTGTGAGGCAAATCGCATCCTAGCAATTAAAGGACTACACACTTGAGGGAATTGATACTTTGTGGTAATAGTGATACCACCATTAGGGATGAGCTCCGTGTTCGATACGAACGTATGTTCGACTCGAACATTGTCTGTTCGTATGTTCGCCAAATTTCGAACAAAACGGGTCGTTTCGTGCCAAATTCGAGTGACGCACAACGGTTTATAATTCACTGCGGCGTTGCGCGTTGATGATTGGCCAAACATGAACTCTGACACTGCATGCTTGGCCAATCACAGCGCGCAAAAAACAGAGAGCCATAATTGGCCAAAGCCAGGGTGGCTTTGGCCAATTATGGCTCAGGGCTTTAGCACACGTCCCACACTATATAAGGCTGCCTGCTGGGCAGCCTCGTGTAGTGTGTTGCGGTTGTTAATGAGAGCAGTCAGAGAGACAGAGAGATAGTCTTTTTATATAGCTAGATAGAACATGCAGGCAGGCTAGTCAGTTTAGCTTAATTTACAGTGTGTAGAGAATATATATACATCCCTAGGAGTTGTACATATATTTATACACTGTATAGCTTAGATAGATCAGTTCTTCCTAATTTACTGGCAGGCAGGTGATTGTGCTATTTAAAGCCGTTATCACAGGTATAGACACCCAGCAGGTATAATATTTAAAGGAATTTTTTTTTTTTTTTTTATTTAAGCATCAATAAAATCACTGCTCCTGGAGCAGTGATTTTAATGATGCTTAGATTTAAAAAAAAAAAAGAAAAATTCCTTTAAATATTGTACCTGCTGGGTGTCTATAGTTTGCCTGTGAAAACGTCTTTGAGAACCTGGGTCTTGCCCGAGGGAACATGTATCAATGGAAAAAAAAGTTTTAAAAACGGTCGTTTTTTCAGGAGTCCTTTTTAAACTATTTTCCATGATACATGTTCCCTGGGGCAAGACCCGGGTTCTCAAAGACGTTTTCCAACAATAACTTGAATAATGGTCTTTAAAATTATCGTTTTTGAATTCGAACGTTCGAGTCCCATAGACTTCAATGGGGTTCTAAATGTTCGCGCGAACGGTCGGTCTGTTCGACGGTTCTGGTGCGAACCAAACGCTGGGGTGTTCGGCTCATCCCTAACCACCACTAATGAATGGGCAAACTGCATCCCTGCATCACAGCAGAGAATTTTGAGTCTCTGAAAGGCCTAGTTAATACAAAAACTCACAAAACAAGGATCATGGATTATATCCCAGTAACACGACAACAGATATGCAATGCACTTGGATGTGTAGAATTACTATATACCAAAGATTTATTTAAGCTAATCCATTTGCCAGATGTCAGGTTCAACAACAGTATATCATAATAGTTCTGTTAAGGTGAACTTTTTCAAACATTTCATGGTTTGTGTCATTTGTCATATTATTTCTCATGCATCATCAAACACAGTACCTATACATCCACAGTACAGTCATTTAACTACAACATGACTGCTTGTGTCTCTTTTTTTAAAGTGGATCTTTACCCTCCCCACTAACTTTGTCATTCCATGCCTAACCTCGTCCTATAATCGCATATGTTTTATTTTTTTATTGTCTTTTTTTTGGGAACCCCAAACCCTTTTAGTATGCTCACAATAAGTGCCCTTTCACACGGGTGCGTTTTTGGCGCGTTTTTGCCGCTTTTTGGGGTAAAAATAGCGCTATTAAAACGCTCCCCATGCCCCTCTCCATTGAAATGAATTAAAAACGCGGTAAAATCGCAGTGTTTTACCGCAAATTTAACACTACGTTTTTACCGCATTTTTTAATTCATTTCAATGGAGAGGGGAGCGTTTTATGAGGGAGCGTTTGGGGAGCGTTTTATGAGCATTTTAATAGCGCTATTTTTAAAAATAGAGGCAAAAACGCACCAGTGTGAAAGAAGCCAGTTGTCTTTTCCTGGCTCTTGCAGCCAGGCTCTTAAGCACATACCCTGGCCCCATAATACCATCAGAGAAGATGGAGGAGGACCAGGTGTGCAAAGGTCTGCTGTTTACGTCTGCTGCACCTCCCTTCTATTGAAAAGCTAAAAACAAAATTATAAGAATACCACCTGTCAAAACCAAGGACTTCCATGGTGCAGAGGGTGACATCATCACATCCCCATGAGGACCTGGTGAATGCTCAGTACTCCAAATACTAAAAAACACTTCAGTTTAGTGTTTGATGTGTCATCTTAGAGTAGTGTTGAGCAGAATATGCCATATTCGATTTTGCGATATATCTCGAATATATAGTCGAATATTCGAGATATATTCGCTAAATACGAATATTTGTGATATTTTTTGGAAATGAAATTATAGCGAATTTTCGCTATTGCGAATGCGAATTGCGAATTGCGAAATTTTGAGAAATGCGGAATGGAGCACTCTGATTGGCTCAGAATATTCGTGATATATTACAATATAAAATAATTGCGAATATTCGAGAAATGCGGAAGGAGCACTCTGATTGGCTCAGAATATTCGTGATATATTACAATATAAAATAATTGCGAATATTCGAGAAATGCGGAAGGAGCACTCTGATTGGCTCAGAATATTTGTGATATATTACAATACACAATAATTGCGAATATTCGGCAAATGCGGAAGGAGCACTCTGATTGGCTCAGAATATTCGTGATATATTACAATATAAAATAATTGCGAATATTCGAGAAATGCGGAATGGAGCACTCTGATTGGCTCAGAATATTCGTGATATATTACAATACAAAATAATTGCGACATTTCGAGAAATGCGGAATGGAGCACTCTGATTGGCTCAGAATATTCGTGATATATTACAATATAAAATAATCGCGCGATATCGCTATTGCCGAATAATCGCATTGCGATTTTTCGGCAATATAAAATGAGCGCTGCAGCTACTCGGCCCAAGGTCTCTAATCATACCAGCAATGCTTTTAGACGTCGATGGGGATCTCTAGGATGTGATCTGTTCTAAAAAAAAAATTGAAAAAATTCGAATATTCGAAATAGCGAATATTCGCCGCGATATTCGTGTTATTCGCGAATACTCGAATATGCAATATTCGTAGCGAATATTCGCAATGCGAATATTCGTGAGCAACACTATCTTAGAGAGAGTTAGAGAGCTCCACATTCCCCAGCTCTCATCGGAAGGAGGATGATGTTATTCTCAGCTAAGCACTGCAGGTGGAAAACCTGAGGATAAAATGTCTTCCCTTACAGGCATTTTTTACACATTTTTCTAGCATTACAGGAAGGGGGGGGTGCAATGACTGCCTCTTTCTTCAGCACCCACATGATGCTTTTTTTTCCAGCACCTATTTGCTTTGTAATCACCTATTGTTTTATTGTTTGGCGTTGTTTTAGTTGGAATCACCCATCAAAGTATCTTTTTTCTTTTATGAAATTCATTTCTAGTCTTTTTCATTTTCAATATCTCTGCCTCATTCTTTGTTACTAACTTAAAAAGAAAATTGTAATTATATATCAGACAGGAGGCTCATATCTTATGCATTATCTTTCTTTACTAATGCTCATAGCAGAAATACAGTGAAACGTTCAAATAACCTAAAAACTTAAAGAACTACAACTCCCAGCAGGCCCTGGGCTCAGTTAGCCCCTCCCCGATCATAGACTGCATATAAGGGCCTGCCTGAGGTAAACTAGTCCTCTTTCTTTCTGCTCATGGCAGCTTTCAGATGAGTATCTTTTACTATTGTTTTTTATTGGAAAGGTGCAGCTGTCTCTGTGTGAGGCGGTGGGAGTGAGGGGGGACTCCTCACCCCCTCCCCCGCTGGCGTCACATGGTGACATATTCATTTGTATTCATTTCTGGTTTAGTTGAAATACCATTTTATCCCTGCTTTCCCTTGTTTGGTACATTACTCTCGTTTGTGTGTATGGTCGTTTGGGCACCTCACTGTGCCTCCTGTTGTGCGGACGCCTGTTGCCGGCGCCGCACTTCCTCCTCTCTCTTTTGCGCCTGTGTCCTCCCCGCGTAGCGAGCGCCGTTACTTAGACGCCGCCATCTTCCCTTCTTCCCCATTACCTCGGCGCGCTCCGGGGGCGGAGCCTTTTGGCTCCCTCGAGGACAGCCAATCACAGCTCAACAGGACGTAGTCTCGCGAGACTTCGTCCCAGAGCACAGGGATCGCGGGCTCTCTTCCTCACGGCGGTCAGTGCGATGCTGACTGAGGAAGGAGAGGAGCCTGTCCACCATCTCCCTCAGGTTTTTCCTTCTGGGCACTTTAGGGTACTATTAGTGCGCTCGGATCGCGATCTACATCGCAATCTTCACAATCCTTGTCCCTATCTTCTCCAGCACTGCGGAATTTATTCCGGCTCGGTTTTTTTTTTTTCCCTTTCCTACATCACACTGCCATATAGCATTACTGTGTAACCATGGCTGAGGAACATATAACTACCCCCCCTAGAGGAGAGGGCTTTTCTCTTGAATCTGTTCAATTCATGTCAGCCAAACAAATACAAGACTTGATCAATAGGTCAGTTCAGACGGCTCTGGCCTCGGCCATCCCGCCCGCAGGTTCACACCTTGCAATGCCTAACCAGCCCGCCCCCCCCACCCCAGAGTGGCGAACCACCAAATAAAAGGGGGAAAGTTACACGTAGGAGACTCCCCGACAGGGGAAGTAAAGTTGCAGTCTCCCTCGGCGCCAACCCCAGCTATCCGATCGTGGGCCGATTAACAAACGAGAGGCATAGGAACAAACCCGACTAACAAACTCACCAGACATGCTGACGGCTATGATACGATGCGTACGGCGTTTATTCCCAACGCCACCCCTGCCACGCAGGGTGAAGTGGTCCTTGACGCCCTGGGGGAACCTTTTTTCCACCCTGACGCCATCTCCCACCCGAGATCAGGCGAATGGTCCCCCCTCCCTCAAGTTTCCCAATACGTGGAACTTTGGGTCAGGAAATCCCTAGACAGATCAGCCCGAAATAAGCTACGATCTGAATGCCCTAGACCCTTCATCCCCAATAAGGTGGTGGCTACTCCAGAAGTAGACCCCATCCTCGCCAAATATCTGGCGAAGTCGGGCAAACTCCCCAAAAAAGGGATCGAACGTTCCTTTAAACTAATCCAGGAACGCATTTTAGACCTGATAGGCCCTCTGACAAAAATTCTCAACCTATCCGAACAGGCGGGCCGCCTCAGGCCAATCTGTGGACTTAGTCCAGCTACGCGGATGGGCCCAGAGGGCTATCTGCCTAGCAGGCACAGCCAACACCTCCTGTTCAGTGGAGAGACGCCGCTCCATCCTAATGCGGCTAGACCCCCAGCTCTCCCACCTAGCCGAAACCGAACCCGGTCCCTCAGCAGTGGGCATGTTGTTTGGGGACAACTTAATGAAAGACATTAATAGATTTGTGGGCCTGTTCACAGGACTCGACAAAGCACAGACTTCCCTAAAAAGATCAGGGGCGAATAGGGTTTTTTCCAGGGCCGGCAGAAGTAGAGGCCGATCTGCCGGCCGCCTACCCTCCTATAGGCCACAGGGCAGATATGCCCAATACCAACAGGCTCCTCCTTCCTACTCCGCCCCGGTGGCGCAACCAGCACCGTTTTTCCCACCCCGAGGCAGACCCTGGCGTGGACGTGGCGGACGCGGCTATCCCCGTTCCCGTCCCCCTACCGGTGAGTATACCTTACACTCCACACTCACACATTCCTGTGGGGGGTCGCCTGAGGTATTTTACCCACGCCTGGTCTGCGATTACGGCAGACCCGTGGATACTACAGACTGTCACAGGGTTTCTAAGAGAGCTCCTGTCGCCACCTGTCCTAGACACCTTACCTCCTCCTATCAGATTTGCATACCATAACGTTGTACTCATAGACAACGAGATGTCAGAACTCAGGGCCAAGCATGCAATCTTAGAGGTAGAAAATTCATCCCCGGGGTTCTTGAGCAATCTCCTCCTGGTACAGAAAAAAGGGGGTGGTATTCAAGATTGAGGGTATTCACTTCCTCCGAGATCTCTTGCAAGACGCCTACCTCACCGTTTCGATCCACCCAGAGTCACAGCACCTCCTCCGCTTCCTATGGAGAGATCGAACGTGGCAGTTTACCTGCCTCCCATTCGGCCTGTCATCAGCACCTTGGTGTTTCACCAAACTGATGAAACCCGTGGTGGCATCACTACGGAGCAGAGGGGTACGTCTGATCATTTATCTAGACGACCTCCTCATCATGGCCCACTCCAAAAATCTAGCCTCCCTTCATATGTCATGGGCGGTCTCATTGTTACAGAACCTGGGCTTCTTAATCAACCTAGAGAAGTCGATCCTGGAGATGGAGTTCTTAGGTTTCCTGGTAGACACCAATCTATCCGTCCTCCGTCTCCCAAAATCCAAGTTGACCCTCATACGCAAGGAAATCAGAGCGGTTCTCCGCAAGGGTTCCTTATCCTTAAGAGTTCTGGCTCGCTTAGTGGGACTGCTAGCGTCCTCCATTCAGGCCATCTTCCCGGCACCTCTTCACTACAGGGCCCTTCAGAGGCTCAAGATTATGCACTTGCGTCAGGGCCTCAGGTACGCGGACGAGATTCAACTTTGCCCGGAGGCCACGGAGGAGCTACATTGGTGGCTTCGACACGCCGTCGAATGGAACGGCAAGACCATTTTCAATTCCGGTCCCGACATCATCATAGAGTCGGACGCGAGTCGTCGCGGCTGGGGCGCTCGCTGCGGGGAGACTTCCACGGGTGGGACATGGTCCACCTCAGAAGCAGAGCTACACATCAATGCCTTGGAACTTCTGGCGGCTTACTTTGCAGTCAAGAGCTTCTTACCACACGCGTCCAACTGTTGTGTGTAGTTCCGCATGGACAATGTGGCAGCGGTTCAATACGTCAACCGCTTGGGTGGCACCAGATCCAGGATCCTGGCAGACCTTGCGAAGGAATTCTGGCACTTCTGCCTTACACGCAACATTGTCCCTATCGCGGAGTATATTCCGGGGGTCTCCAACACAGTGGCCGACTGGAATTCACGTCACCTTGCCGATTCCAGCGACTGGCGACTGGATCGTTCTGTATTCCTTCGCTTAAGTCGGCTTTGGGGCCCTTTATCTGTGGATCTCTTTGCTTCCCGTCTCAACCATCAGTTACCCCGCTTCTTCAGCTGGAGGCAGGACCCGGAAGCTTCCGCGGTAGACGCTTTCCGTCTCATTTGGCCGAGAGGAACGCACTACGCATTTCCCCCCTTCCAAATGATCTCCAGAGTTCTCCTCCAGGCGGCGAACCAACGAGCGACGGTCGTGCTAGTCACACCTTGGTGGCCGACACAACCTTGGTTCCCTCTCCTCCTGGGAATGGCCGTGGATTTCCCCAGGCTGATTCCCCACTTCCCACACCTGCTGACCAACCCCACCAGGGGCCCTCATCCTCTGATCACGGAAGGCAACCTCCACCTTCTGGCATGGTTGATCTCGGGGTCCCCGGACACGGATAGCAGCCTTTCAAGAGCAGCTAAGGATCTCCTCGCCGTGGCCTGGGCCCCTGGGACTAGATCAGCTTACCGATACGCCTAGCACCTCTGGGTGCGTTGGTGTGATCAACGGCAGGTCGATCCCATACATGCCCCTGTGTCCATAGTGGTGAACTATTTGGCGGATTCCTTTGAGTCCGGCAAGTCTTATAGTTCCATCAACATTTATCGTTCGGCTATCTCGGCGTATCATGTCCCGATCGACTCCCTACCTGTGGGGAAACACCCTCTGGTATGTAGGCTGCTAAGGGGTATTAGATTCAATCGCCCACCTAGGCCTAGATATCAGACAACCTGGGACGTCTCCAAGTTACTCGACATTTTTGCATCATGGGAGGACAACGACGCCCTACCCCTTAAATTATTGTCATATAAATTGACTGTGCTACTTTGTCTAGTTTCCATCAAGCTCGTCTCAGATGTGAGAGCGTTGGACATTTCTAGACGACAATTCTCACCTCAAGGGGTCAACTTCTCGGTGGTCCGTAGGACCAAAACGGGTATCCACTCGGTCTTTTACCCGTTCTTTCCCGCACATCCCCAACTCTGCGTGGTACGCTGCCTACAGGCATACGAAGCACGGACAACTACCCTCCGTTCTCCGAACTTCTCTCAGCTCCTAATCTCGTATGTAAAACCTCATCATCCAGTCTCTTCTGCTACATTAGCGCGATGGGTACGATCAGCCATGGAGATGGCGGGCATAGACACCTCCCTGTTCGGGGCTCACTCTTCTAGGGGTGCTATGGCCACAAAAATCGTCTCCTCTGGAGGCTCTCTCTCTGACTTGCTCCTGGCGGCTGATTGGTCTTCCGAGACAACCTTCCGCCAATTTTATTTCAGACCGGGGGACCACATATCCATGTCAATTCTGTGATTATTATCTGTACTGTATATAACGTTAACACTGCTCTGTTAGCTTTGAACTTGCATAAGATATGAGCCTCCTGTCTGATATATAAATTGAGATTTTCCTAGCTTGTGACGGAAAATATTAGTTATATGAAGACAGGAGGCGAGTATCTTCCCTCCCTTCCCTACCCTATTACCATTCTGGTTTCTTTCAGGATACTGAACACTACGATCATGGTCCTGAAGACGGCTGATCGGACGGCTGCGGAGGTTTGAAGTTCCTATAAGTCCCCGTTGGGATGAAGTTGATCCGCGTTCGGATATGTTCCCTGTTGGTTTTCCCCAGACTCGGATGCCTGGTTCCGGCCGAGGAGTTCCAGACGACGACGGAGATGTCCGGGTGGAGTTCCTGCTCCTGGTTATGGTGCTTAGCATCAAGAAAGAGGACTAGTTTACCTCAGGCAGGCCCTTATATGCAGTCTATGATCGGGGAGGGGCTAACTGAGCCCAGGGCCTGCTGGGAGTTGTAGTTCTTTAAGTTTTTAGGTTATTTGAACGTTTCACTGTATTTCTGCTATGAGCATTAGTAAAGAAAGATAATGCATAAGATACTCGCCTCCTGTCTTCATATAACTAATATTTTCCGTCACAAGCTAGGAAAATCTCAATTTGTCACCACTGCCCTTCATATTTCATCTTAGGCCTGATGTATGTTCAAGTAACATTAGAGTGTTTTCCATTATTTTCCAAGAAAAGCTCCTTTTATTATCCTTTAAAAGCTCATAGAAGAAAAATGCAAGGTAGATTTTGTTTTCTGCATGAAGTAGGGCAGACTGGATGAATCATTGGTGGAGTGAAATTACAAGAGGTTCAATCTCCATTTTCCTCAAATGACAGTAAAGTCAATTTACTAAAGCATGATGCTTGTGATACTTGCATTTTTGGCTGTTATTTGCTTCTTTTTTTAATCAAAATGAGTTACATTTTTACATTTTTTTCTTCAAATGTTCTTGAGGATTGTTTTGCTAATGTACAATAGTTATTAATATTTTTTATAGAATTTTATATTGTACTACCCCCATAGGAGCCCCTGGATAGGATATGTCCTCTGTTTTTTGCCTCTACCTTCTCAAGAACCTTTACCTTCCGACAAGTGTACAAACACTATCACAGGAAATCACTGAAAGTAATACTTAGTACCCAATGGTAGTGCTATATCAAAGAAAACAGGCACCAAACCATGTAGTAAAGGTGAACCTAATATATTATCACTCAATATGGTAGGTAACAAGGCAAGCATAAAATGGATTAGCTAGGGATGCATCAATACCAGTATCGGTGCAGATACTGAGGGCCAGATTCAGAGAGAATTCGATTCTCGTAGCGTATCAGAAATACACTACGCCGCCGTTTTTTACCTGGCTCTACGTGGAATCCAGGTAGATTTTGTCCAGTAAACGACGGCGGCGTAGTGTATTTCTCCCGTCGCAATCCATCTACGCGAGTAGGGGGCGTGAAGGATTTAAAATAGGCGCATTCCCGCGGCGATCGAACTGCACATGCTCCGTTCGCAAATTTTCCGCCGTGCATTGCGCGAAATCACGTCGTTACATCATTCGTTGTTTGAGTAGCGTCGTTTACGGACATTTCTATTCCCGAACAAGTTACGTAAAAAAAAAAAAAATGTATTCGACGCGGGAACGACGGCCATACTTAACATGGGCTATGCACCGTTAGACCAGCAAAAAGCTGGTCTAACAGTACATAAAAAAAAATAGACGTAAGCGATTGCGAAGACCGCTCGTATCTTCGTGGATCGCCGTAAAAACACATTTGCATATCCCGACACATCAAAACGACGCAAACTCCTCCCAGCGGCCGCAAAAATATCGCAGCGTAGATCCGAAGACTTACGAAGACGTAAGCCTCTCGGATCGAAGCCCGAAGCCGCCGTATCATGGTTTGAGGATTCAAACTAGTGATACGGCGCGCGAAATTTGAAATTACTCCTGTCTAACACCAGTTAGACAGGCGTAATTGCTTTATGAATCTGGGCCTGAGTATTTTCATTAGTACTCATACTGTGAAAATGCTCCCGATACCTGAAACCGATACTTTGCGGTGTCCAGGTTTGTCACGACAAGGCAGAAAAAATTAAGTTAAATGCTTCCGAGCATGCATCAACTTGATTCTGAGCATGCGTGGATTTTTCTCCAATGGAGTTCCACACAGACAATCGGATTTTTCTATTGTTTTTTTATCCATAGGAAAAATTTAAAACATGTTCTATTTTTTTCACTGATGGAAAAAAGCCCACACACGATCGTTTTGCGTGATGAAAACAGTCCATCGGTCTGTTTTTATTGAACAAACCGATCGTGTGTACACGGCTTAAAGGAAAGATAAAACCAAGCCATCTGAGAAGGAAGATTGTTGTAGTCCTGACGGCATCAAAAATGAATACCATAATGACCACACTGTCTTGTATGACCCCCATGTGGTAGGAGAACCAAATTCCTGATCGCATTAAGGATAGAATTTACACTAGGTGCCCATGTAGAGGGCAGGATGTGCTGGTTTGATCCGCAACCTGAACTAACCTCTTGAATCTGTAAACGGGACCAATGATCTGCTATTAAATTCTAAACACCAGGCACATATCTTGCTTTAATCCAGATATTAAAGGATAAACATTTAAAAACAATGTGCCGTAAAATACCAATAACTGGTAATTATTTAGAGGACAAACAGTTAATTAGCAAAGATCACCCCTCTGTTGTCTGAATGAAGCAGAATCCTATCAACAAAATGGATGCCCCAAAGTTTCAAAGCAACATAAACAGGAAAGACCCGCTGCTTTCCATCTATCTGGCCATAGCTCTATAAAGTCGTTTGTAACAAATCCTACCATTGGGCATCACTCGAGAAGTAAATGCCAGCAGTCCTAATAACGATTGCATTATCTTCAATCGCACTTAATCCTTAGCTAATACGAAATCCAATCATTTTTGCATTCACACAAGTTTTGCTAGTAGTAAACGGAATTCCATCAAAACAGTGTCAATCTGATATGATGTTGGATAAACAAATTACTCCTGTGCCAATGGAATACCAAATTCCTTACATACAATCCTGGATTTGGTGAAAATATATAAGCAAACATTGGATTTTGCTGTACCAATAAACAAAAAGAAGTAAATTATCAGAATTCGTACGACGACCAACTACACATTCGCAGAGCTGTATCCTGGCCTAGGCCAACAAGGCCCAGGCCTAGGGCAGCACGTTGCAGGGGGGCAGCACGGAAAGAGTCTCCTCCGGCTTGCACTATTAGTGTAGAACTGTTAGTGTAGCGCCAGTCTTATGGGATGGACTGGGCAGAGAGGCAAGCATTCCGCAACTGTAGGGGGGACGGAGCTTCTAATTTTGACTGTCCTATCATCCTGGACCACAAACCTTCCTCACTGTGGTATATGTTTTCTGCTGTACCATTGGCATGCTTATATCTTTTTAGTCCTCTCCATAAAATTATCAGTAGAACTTTAGGAACGCTTTTCTATTTAATTTTGTATAGAGTAAGGGTAAGGTAAGGGAAGGGCAGGTCTTTAACAGCACAGGGTGTGGCCTTAACAGTAAGGGGTGGGTCATATTTAAATTAGGGGTGCACGAGTTTAGTCTGGCCTAGGGCAGCACAAAACCTAAATACATCCCTGCACATTCGATAAAAGAAGAAATAAGTTCAAAGCAATGGCAGGAAAGTGAGCCCCCCCATAGGAAGACATTTATCAAAATAAAATGTATATTGAAAGTGAAAACCCAAGGAATTAAAAGGCAAACGGAATTATGGGAAATAACCAAAACGCAGATTTAATGTCAGCTTTTGCAAGTATAGTAGACTCAGCAACCCTTCTAATCTTCAAAAACGCATCATCAAAAGATGAATACTGAACAGAACAAAGGTCAGGATAAATGTCATCATTTAATGAAAGCCCTTTCTGGTATGATAGGTGGCGTATTAACCTAAATGTATTCAGTTCCTTCTTGGGAATAATGCCTAAAAGGCAAATTCTAAAATTTGAGGAGGTGCATAAAAAGGACCAGCAACTCTACCTTCTTTAACTTCTTTTATTTCAAACTACAGCAATATGTAGAGAGACAGAAGGAAAGTTAGCAACAACATTTCAAACAAAACTCTGAAATGATGGCAGCACAAAACCATGAAAAAAAACATCATGCAAAATGTTGCTTTCTGATGTTCTGGATACTGTTGGAGCCATGGTAACATGTTTTGAAAAATCACTGGGTTGGTTGCTTTTGAGAAAATGTTCCTTTGAAGCACCCGCAAAACCAGCGGACAACCGTTTAAAACATTGTGGACCAGCACAATAATTGCATTCATGTTTATAGTCACACAAATTGGGCCATTTACACTGCCCATCGTTAACGTGAAAACAGATTCCACGTCTGTATATATTAGGAGCAGCAGGTTGTTTGAGGAATTGTTTTGAGGCAACAAAAGATTTAGCCACAATCCTACATTTTTTACTCCCCATTTCATGGATTTATGAACTGCCAATTTTTGACGAAATAATTAATCGTAAGCAAACTATGAAAGTCTAGGAAATTTTTTGTAAGCCTCCAGAATTATTACATGTTAAAACAAACCGCAGCATAAATCAGGTCTTTTTTCCCCCATAACACTAGCATTAATGCAGAAAGCTTGGAGCCAGTTGTTAGAAGACAGAAGCGTCGATCTGCGTTTATCATCTTTAAATTAATCTCCATCCTTCTTATCTGCTTTACATTCCCTCGAGGAAGGGAGCAAAGATAACATTTCAATATAATCACCCCTCCAGGATTTAAGAACAAGTAAAGAACCCGCAACGTTAGGAGCCACCTCATTAATGGTTGCTGTAGCAACAGAAGTAGAAATAGGAGTACCCTTAGATGAAGGAGCAAGCCACACTGGGGACCGTCATGATGATAGATGAAGGTGGGTCTAGTGGAGGAAATACACACTATGCACTTGACCCGGAAATTCCTGTAGCAGCCAGAGGGTAGTTGAAGGAACACACACCATTCTCAGCTAAAGATGAACTGGACCCCGCAATCTTCTCCACATACCCCTGAAGAAAAGGATGGTATGATCAGAGATTCAGAAGCCATTACAGGTGAAACTAAAGCCAGGCAGTGTCGCATCAATTCATCGCCATACTCGGCAGTGACCCGATCCATAATTTTCCGAAGTAAGTTCTCTATCTTCAGATTGGTTGACAAGCTTTCTCCTGTGTCTTCTTCCATCTGCTTGTATGATGATGCATCCTCTTTCTTTTGAAACTCAATTTTAATTGGGTTTACCAGTATCCAATCACCTGTGGTGACTACATAACCCACAAAGTAATTAAAGTCTGTGGGCCAGATTCTCATAGAATTCCGGCGGCGTAGCGTAAGCCATTTACACTACGCCGCCGCATCGTACTAGAGCAAGTGCTTTAATCTCAAAGCACTTGCTCCGTAGTTTTCGCCGGCGTCGCGTAAATCGCCCAGCGTAAACCCGCGCAATTCAAATAGGCAGCTTGTATTTAAATTAAGCGCGCCCCCGCGTCGAACGAACTGCGCATGCGCCAGCCGGGGAAAAAGCCCAGTGCGCATGCTCCAGCTCCCGTCCAGGGTTGTCCTTTTTGGGCAAAGAAATTTACACTGTTGCAATGATTTTTCAATTGTCCTATGATAAATTGATTACATGCCTCTCTCTTTCTTTAGCAAAAGGGGCTAAGAAGCTTCAGTTTAGTCTTTGCCTGCCCGGTCATCCCCATGGGGAAGGCCTTTTGTAGACTTTTTTTTGCGTGGATGCTGAAGGGCGTAGCTACCCCCATCATTACTGTATGTCCGTATCGCCAGGCCAATGTGGGAAAATTTGAAGATCTAGCTATCCTGTCTCCAGTCATACAATGGTCATTCCTGTTGGCTGCTGGAGGAGGTACCAAACTTGCAGCTGGAGCTTTACACTGATGCTGCAGGCTCCTGTGGTTTCGGTGCCTTTTTCCAGGAGGAATGGTCCACGGGGAGTTGGCTGGTCCTGCATGGATCCGTTGCGCAACCTCACCTTGCTGGAGCTTTTTCCAATAATTGGCACCATTGAGCTGTGGGGCGAGAGGTTTCGTAAGTGTCAGGTGGATTTCTGGTCTGATAATATGAGCGTTGTTCGGGTTCTCAACCAGCAGTCCACTAGATCCCCTACCATTGAAGTTCTTAGATGCTTGCAGTTTAATATTTGGTTTAAAGCTAAACATTTTCCAGTTCAGCGAGTACTGCAGGGTTAGCGACGTGCCATCCAGGCCGCCAATATCCTTTCCCTTTTGCCATTGGTGTGTTCCTCATCTTTTGAGACCCTACTGTTGCGAGTGGCATTCTCCTTAGCATTTTGTAGTGCTTTTTTTGCCAGAATCTGTTGGCCTGCATGGTTTATCAAGAATTTGGAGGGTGCTAATGGTGATCTGTTGAGACCGGATGATGTACACCTTAATGATATTGGCCTGGATATTTTCAATATTGGCCTTCAATATGGTGTGGAGCAGGCACTGCCTGCGGTGGGCGCTCATCTGTTAAAAACTGATGTGCGGGTGGCGTTTTTTGAACCTGCCAGCATTTAAAGTTGCTGTAATGGGCTATGCCCTTGACTGAGGTTGGAATTAGTCTGTCTGTAAGTACAGGCCCCCTTTGGAATTTCATCTAGTTAATGCGTGCTCACAGTACAACTGTGACTGGCACTGGTTAAAAGTGTTTACATGTTCAGTGTTGGAAATGTAATTAAACCTAATGGTTGTGTGGTTTCTTTATGGGGGGACAAGGGGTTAGTTATTATGTTATCGGTTGTTTTTTTCCTAGGCCTGTGCACATCAGCAGTCATGAAGGCCTCCTGATCCCTTTAGGGAAAGAGAGCCTTGACTAATGGGGGCATGGCCAGGAGCTGAAGTGAGCACAGAGGATTGGTTATAGGTCACAAGTTAATGGGACGGGCCTGAGCTCATGAAAAGTTCTGCCCCAGGGAATTCTGGGCTTTTTTGAAGACACCATGGCTGGAAGAGCTGAAGTCCCTGGAAACGGACCTCTCTTTACCATGGACACCGATCTGAGATGACCAGGAACTACAAGCTGGTGCAACGAGGTCAGGCTGCCTGGCTCTTTTCGCTCCTTTTTTCTTTTTTAAGATCTTGTGGCTGGAAGAGCTGCCCACCCTCCCACCTCTTTTTTTGGATGGTCTGTCACAGCTTTAGTGGCGGTTTGTCTTTCCAGCACTTATGGTAAGGACAGGCCCCCTTTGCAATATTGTCTAGTTAAAGTTAAAGTGTGCTCACAGTACAACTGTGACTGGCACTGGTTAAAAGTGTTTACATGTTCAGTGTTGGAAATGTAATAAAGCTGTGGCCTTGCCCTTTGCCAACCTAATGGTGTGACTGTGGTTTCTCTATGGGGGGGTAGGGGTTAGTTATTATGTTAACGGTTGTTTTGTTCCTAGGCCTATGCACATCAGCAGTCAAGTGCTTTGATTAACGCAGAAAATAAACTGATTGCTGCACAGGGTGGTGCATTTGCTGTAAATTCTGTAAAAAAAATAGTGCTTTTATTAACACCATATATTACATACAATAAACTATTATTGATTGCTACACAGAGTACATTTTCTGGACTTTGGTAATAACACTAAGGCCCCTTTCAGACTTGGGCAGGAGCCGCGGTGGTGGTCAGGGCTGTCTTAATGAGAGGGCACACCTGAGCACTGCCCAGGGGCCCTAGCTGCATGGGGGGCCCTGTACTTTCCCCAAAGCAGCTGTTCCTTGAGCCCATGCTGCCCCGTAATTGGGGGCCCCATGATGGCACTGAGAGTGATAGATACACTGGGGAGGCAGTCTGCCTCCTACCTACTTGATGTCTGTTTACCTGCAATGTCATCATTGTAGGGGCCCCAGAGCATGACTTTGCCCAGGGGCCCATAATACTATTAAGACGGCCCTGATTATCATCACTGTAATATTAGGATTATTTAGACATTCACTAGTAGGGCAGCACTGGTTTTTGATTTACATTCCCTACTATTGGCTACAGCAGGGCTTGACAAATTTGCTTGGAATCTAGGAGCCAGCTAAAAAAGTTAGGAGCCAGAAAATGCGCCCTGTCTTGACGAGCTCGCGCACAGAAGTGAACACATACGTGAGTAGCGCCCGCATATGTAAACGTTATTCAAACCACAAGTGAAGCATCGCCGCGATTGTTAGAGCGAGAGCAATAATTCTAGCCCTAGACCTCCTCTGTAACTCAAAACATGCAACCTGTAGATTTTTTTTAAACGTCGCCTATGGAGATTTTAAAGGGTAAAAGTTTGACGCCATTCGACGAGCGGACGCAATTTTGAAGCGTGACATGTTGGGTATCAGTTTACTCATTTTTTATTTTTTATTTCCCAAAAAAGTGCGCTTGTAAGACCGCTGCGCAAATACGGCATGACACAAAGTATTGCAACAATCGCCATTTTATTCTCTAGGGTGTTAGAATAAAAAATATATAATGTTTAGGGGTTCTAATTATAGGGAAGGAGATGGCAGTGAAAATAGTGAAAAATTACATTACAATTGCTGTTTAACTTGTAATGCCAAACGGCCACCACCAGATGGCGCCAGCTCACAGAAGAAAGAGCTTGGGACTTCACAAGGCCGCAAAGCCGAGGCCTCAATTACCGTTTGTCGCGGACCCGCGGCGATGGCGGGGAGGTGGGGGCGCACGGAGACACAGGATTCTGTGCCTCCGTGCTCCCCCACCTCCCCCGCCGCTCGATCACGGCAGGCCCGCGGCGGTTGGTAATTGTAGGCCGCAAAGCCACGGTCTCAATTACCAGCCGCCGTGGGCACCAGGTCACAATTTCTGATCGCAATTGTGACCTGGCACCCGGATATTGTCGACCCCTGGGCTACAGGAATAGATACAAAGAATTTTCCCATTAGTTCCTGTCCCAGGAACTGTGCCATATATAAAGGGGGTCCTGGTAGGCCTAACCCTCTCCACCCAACAGATTACTCTAATGCCACTTACACACGATCGGATTTTCCTTTGAAACAAGTCCGATGGACTTGTTTCATCGAAAAATTACGATCGTGTGTAGGCATCATCTGACTTTTTTCCATCGGAGTAAAAAAATCTGATGGGAAATTCTGTGTGGAATTCCATCGTAGAAAAATCCACACATGCTCAGAATGAAGTGGACGCATGTTCGGATGCATTGAACTTATTTTTTCTCGACTCATCGTAGTGTTGTACGTCACCGCGTTTTTAGTTTAGTCTAATTTAGTCTGACAGTGTGTATGCAAGACAGCTTGAACAGAATTGCGATGAAAAAATCCATTGGATACTCCAATCGTGTACTCAGCATTATAGTCTCTTTTATTGACAGACAATGGAGTAGAAACAAAGGTCACAGTGGTTGCAGCTGCCACTGGGCCCTTGTAACATGTTTCTGCCATAAGTGTTGGACTGGTCGATTATTCTTTCTTAGAAGCCACAGAACAGTCAATACCTGGAGAGTGTGGACATCACACCAATTTCTGGTCAAGAATGATCGGGGGCTTAGTGAAGGATAGTCTGTTTGTGTGGTGATGGTAGGGCCATGGATAAGGGGTACCACCGGTCCTCTTGTATGGGGCCCGGGCCAGCAGGGGGGCCAAGGCAGCTGGGTGAATCAGATGTGGGCAGGGAGGGGGTTTAGCCTGGATGTAACAGATCCCTTGTATTTGAATCAAAAAGGGCTAGCAACTTGGATGCTCTTGAATTCAGCCAACACCAGGATGCCATTGGCTGAATGAACCATAAAATGCTGCTCTGTCTCGCAGAAGACTCTTAAGCTGGGTTTACATCTTTCCCCTTCCACTGATATATATTTTTTCCTTGAGTTTTTTTTATGCTCTTAAATGCATGTTGTTAGTGTGTAGTAGTGTAGCACAGGGCTCGACAATATCCGGGTGCCCGGTCGCAATTGCATCAAGAAATAGTGACCTGGCGCCCGGGAAGCTTAGGCTTGCAGAAGGCTGCAAAGCCGTGGCCTCAATTACCTTCCCACGCGGGCCTGCCGCGATCATGCGGCGGTGGAGGTGGGGGCGTTCGGAGACACAGGATACCTCCCTGAGGTGGGGGGAAGCGCATGTGCGTTCTTAATGGACGGGCCTCCCCTGCCTGACTGTGACAGCTTGTGGCCGCGGTGCCTCCTGAATGGTCCAGAAGTCTTCAGGGACCTGTGATGTGTCCCAGAAGACTGCAGGAGAGGGGAACTTCTGCTTGGACCACCTAGGCCGTTTGAGGTGGTACCTGTCATAACTAGGCGTGCACAGAGGAATGCACCATACTTGGCCCTTTTCATGCTCTCCATGTAGTGTAGAAATCAAACTGCTTTGCAGACAATTTTTTGCAGACAGAGATGATGAAACTCAATGAAAATGTGAAAGTCGGCAAGAAGCTTCTTTTACAACATAGGAAGAGGAGAGAGGAGACAAGGAAATATCTGTGGCTCCTTCCCCAATGAGCGCTCCATGTAGTCGTAGATAAGTCCCTGATTTATCCATTGAAATCTATTACTTCCCCTAAACACCACCGACACGTACAAGTCCCCATCTCCACTCCAGCCTGGGATGCAGAAGGGAAGAAAACACTTCCTTCCTGGTGAGGAAATGAATGGGGAGACAGATAGGAACACACATATCCCCAATACCTTCAGCTGGGTTAACCCTTACTGTCCTGAACGAGTGATACACCCCTACTACTGGCTGAACCATTTCAAGATTTTTTGTCCAATCAGGTTAAAAAAAAAAAACGCTAGTCTAATAGATTTAGTTTATTTATAAAAAAATAGTTGTAAGAGTGTCACAGCCTTCGCACAGCCATTGCAACTAATATCTCTAGTCTAGAGTGTCTAATATGTAAATGTGTGATTGTCAGCTCCATCTAGTGGCCATAATGCAGTATTTTTCTAATTTAGGTATTTAACCACTTCCCGCCCAGTTAATAGTAAATTGACATCCGGGAAGTGGTTCTGTTATCCTGACTAGATGTCTATTGATGTCCAGCAAGATAACATGCCGGCGCGCGCCCGTGGGGGGCGCACAGAGCGGCGTTCAGTTATGCGGGGTGTCAGTCTGACACCCTGCATCTCCGTTCTCGGTAAAGAGCCTCCTGTGGAGGCTCTTTACCATGTGATCAGCTGTGTCCAATTTGACAGACGCGAGTAGAGGAGAGCCGATCGGCAGATCTCCTGACGGGGGGTATACGCTGATCGTTTATCAGCGTAGACCCCCTGCAGATGCCCACACTGGTACACCAGGGAAGGTATGTATCCCATGACCATCCACATGTTAAAAAATTGTTAAAATAAATGCCAATCAGTGCCCACAAATGGGCACTGATTGGCAACATGGGCACTGACTGGAAAAAATGTAAAACAAGTGATGCCCAGCAATGCCACCATCAGTATCATCAGTGCCACCCCTCAGTGTCCATCAGTGCCCATTCATGCCCATCAGTGCCCACCTAAGGACCGCCTCCTCCACTTATACGTCAGCAGAATGGCATGGCTGGGCACATGCACGTACAGGTACGTGCTGTGCTAGTACCCAGTCGTGGGTCAAGGACGCGTGCGGCTTCGGGTCCGCGGGACTCGCGGACCCGATCGCCGATCACTGTGGCGACAGCATCGATCGTGTCATCCCTTTTATAGGGGGGGCACAATCGATGACGTCACACCTACAGCCACACCCCCCTACAGTAGTAAACACACTTCAGGTCACACATATGCCCATCAGCGCCCCCTGTGGTTAACTCCCAAACTGCAACTGTCATTTCCACAGTAAACAATGCATTTTAAATGCATTTTTTGCTGTGAAAATGACAATGGTCCCCAAAATGTGTCAAAATTGTCCGAAGTGTCTGCCAAAATGTGCACATAAAATGGTGAACCTGTAGGATGTACTCCAGAAAACGTGACTTAAAAAGAAAATTGCTGCTAAATGACAGTTCTTATACTCCACCTGTTTCTGGCTGTAAACAAGGTGGCTGGGAGATCTCAGGTGACATCGTTGACGACATAAGGTCATGACTATATGTGGTCAAAAAGGCAGCCAGCATCTTCATCTGGTTTGTGAACATTCAGCTGCTGTCGGGGAGCTGTCATTTGCAGCTAGAGTTTGGCAGAAGAGAATCATCAGCCCCAATGACCCACTTACTGTATACAAACACAACGGTAATTGTTTTTGTATCAGCAGATTATTGGGTATCGTTCATCTTAATCGACAATGGATTTACATCACTGAATGATGTGATTGACATTGAATTATATCATGGAACATGCATTTTTTTCCAATAACATACAGTTTTAATGATTTTGTGTTTAATTGACTATTTATATCCTTTTTTGTGAATTTGTTTTTGTCGTGTATTTGGTCAGTGAAGTGACTTGGGGTGCTTATTGGCTTTTTTACACTTTGGGGTCCTTTCATGTGGGTGTGCTCTTCTCAGCAGATCTCTGGGCAGATCCTCTCCTGATTTAGAACAGAACAGGACAGGTGTTACATTTGACATCTGACTTTGGTGGACCCATGTTAGATTTCTAGGGCCAGATTCTCTAAGAAATTCGCCGGCGTAGCGTAAGCCATTTACACTACGCCACCGCATCGTACTAGAGCAAGTGCCGTATTCCCTAAGCAATCGGGAATCGGCGTTGTATTTAAATTAAGCGCGCCCCGCGTCGAACGAACTGCGCATGCGCCGGCCGGGGAAAAAGCCCAGTGCGCATGCTCCAGCTCACGTCGGAAAGCGCCGTTGAAACCGACGTCAAAATGACGTAATCGTCACTACGCAATGCCCTATTCGCGAACGAGCGACGTAAGCGACTGACCCGACGCCATACTTAACATGGCATCCGACGGCACCCGAAGGCATCCGACGGTACTTCGTAAGGTTACTCCTCATAGAAGCAGGGGTAACCTTACGAGTTCGTAAACGACGTACGCGACGACGGGGCGGCGTAAAAGCGATCGGGAATCGGCGTAGTAGACTCATTTGCATAGGCAAATGAGATAACAACGTAAAGGCCACCTAGTGGCCGGAGTTGTCATTACAACTACGATCCGCAAGTGTAATGGTATTACACTTGTCGAATGTTCAAGCGTATCTATGCCAAAGTGATGCTAAGCATCACTCGCATAGATACGAGCCAAAAAAAACGGCTGAGAATCTGGCCCCTAGGTGGCCTTTACGTTGTTTTCTCATTTGCCTATGCAAATGAGGCTACTACGCCGATTCCCGATCGCTTTTACGCCGCCCCGTCGTCGCGTACGTCGTTTACGAACTCGTAAGGTTACCCCTGCTTCTATGATGAGTAACCTTACGAAGTACCATCGGATGCCATCGGGTGCCGTCGGATGCCATGTTAAGTATAGCGTCGGGTCAGCGTCGGCTTTTTCCGTCGCTTACGTCGTTTTACTAACTCGTTCGCGAATAGGGAGTTGCGTAAATGACGCTCACGTCGTTTTGACGTCGGTTCCAACGACGCTTTCCGACGGGAGCTGGAGCATGCGCACTGGGCTTTTTCCCCGGCCGGCGCATGCGCAGTTCGTTCGACGTGGGGGCGCGCTTTATTTAAATACAAGCCGCCCCATTTGAATTGCGCGGGTTTACGCTGGGCGATTTACGCGACGCCGGCGAAAACTACGGAGCAAGTGCTTTGAGAGTTTTTTTTTTTTTAAAACAGCATTCTGATTTGTAAGCACTGCCATGTATTGGCATATAATCAATATTAACATGATAATACATATACAAGCTCCACTCTTCAAGTTTTTAACAAAAAATGATAAGTACATCCTTTGGCTCAATGCATTTGGTGACAATAGTCTCACTTCTTTAGGAGCGAGATGCCAATTGTAAAATTTGCAAACCAAAAAAACAGCTTCATAGAGTATGTTCAAAAATACCTGCAAAACAGGGGAAAGGCAGAGGTGGTGTGATATTTATACATATAGATGTCCATTAACTGCTTGTGGACCGCCCACCATAGATATACTGTGCCTGGACAGCTGCGCCGGATCATCTACCTAGTACATTATCTGTGTGGCAGGGTAGGGAACGCGCCCAGCCGATCCACCTGTGCTGCAATTGGCTGCAGAACCAAACAATCAGCTGGTCGGCGATTGGCTCCAGATGTTACCAAAGAGAGCCCTGTGTAGGTAAACAAACACAGAGCTCTCTTCTAACAGCAGCGATGTGCTGTTTTTTTCTGCCTGCAAAACAGGAAGTAAAAAACTGCACCCGATGAAGTCATGTGTCGTGATGTAATGCATAAAGGTGTAGGGAGTGGCCGGATCCTGAATGAACAGGAAGTGAAGTAAGAGGTGTCTGCAACGCTGTAGTTTGTACTTCTCTGCTGTTTTTTAACTTTATCCTTGTAAGTGCCCATTTGGCTGTTTAACCACTTCCATACTGGGCACTTAAACACCCCTCCTGCCCAGAGCAATTTTCAGCTTTCAGCGCTCTCCCACTTTGAATGACAATTACTCAGTCATGCAACACTGTATCCAAATGATTTTTTTGTCCTTTTTTTCATACAAACAGAGCTTTCTTTTGGTGGTATTTGATCACCTCTGTGTTTTTTATTTTTTGCGCTAATAACCACTTAAGGACCGCCGCATGTACATTTACGTCGGCAGAATGGCACCGACAGGCACATCAACGTATATATACGTTGGTGCCTTGGGGGGGATCGGGGGTCCGATCGGACCCCCCCCCCCCCCGTACATGCGGCGGTCCGCGCGGCTGCAGGAGCGATCCGACAAGTGGGGGCGGCTATCCGTTTTCATCTCCGCCCCCTCCGGAGCTTGACCTGACCTGTGTGTAAAATTTTCCCTCGCAAATGATTAATTTTTCACTTCAGTAAATGCAGTAATCATGTATGCCAGACAGACAGTGTCAGTAGACAGTCAGTAGTGTCTAGCCCCTACATATCCCTTTCACTCCCTATTGCCAGCGTCACTAAGCGATCATTTTTCTGATCGCTGTATTAAGGCTCATACACACGGTAGGACATCCAACAAAATTTCCCTTGGATTTTTGTCCTAATTGATTTGTCCGGTCACACCCATAGCATACACACAGTCAGACTTTTCTGCAAACTTTTCTAAAACTTTCCCATTGTCACGTGGTTTTTCTGCTCTTTTCTGCTCTTTACCGCCACCCTTTGGTTAACTTCTGATATTGATGGTTGATTTTAACATTGGTTCTGAGCATGCGTATTTGTACAAAAGTTGGTTGGATTGCTGTACACACGGTCACACAAAGCACCATCAGACTTTTGTTGCCGAAAAGTTGGTCCGTTCGCAGACCCAACTTTTTGTTGGATGAAACCTGAAAAAGTTGGTCTGATGGAGCGTACACACGATCAGACAAATTTGAAAAGTTGCAGATTTTGAAGTTGGTTGGCCAAAAGTCTGACCGTGTGTATGGGGCTTTAGTGTCGCTGTTCCCGCTAGGTAGCTATTTTTTTTTTAATGCGATTTTTTTTTTTACTAAAGACATGTGGCTAAATAAATTTTGGCCTAAATGTTTGACTAAAATTTAGTTTATTGGTTTTTTATTATAACAAAAAGTAAAAAATATTGATTTTTTTTCAAAAATGTCGCTCTATTTTTGTATATAGCGCAAAAAATAAAAATCGCAGAGGCGATCAAATACCACCAAAAGAAAGCTCTATTTGTGGGAAAAAAAGGACGCAAATTTTGTTTGGGAGCCACGTCGCACGACCGCGCAATTGTCTGTTAAAGCGACGCAGTGCCGAATCGCAAAAACCCCTTGGGTCATTTGCCAGCGTATTGGTCCGGGTCTTAAGTGGTTAATGAAAAAAGACCCAAAATTTGGAAAAAAAATTATTTTTTCTTAGTTTCTGTGGTAAAATTTTGCAAATGATTAATTTTTCTTCATAAATTTTGGCCACAATTTATACTGCTACATATCTTTGATAAAAATAACTCAAAATTTTTGGAAATTATTTGGTCTGTGTGAAAGTTTTAGAGTCTACAAACTATAGTGCAAATCATAAAAATATATCACATCTGATCACACCTGATGTATTGAAGGCCTATCTCATTTCTTGAGACCCTAACAAGCCAGGAAAGTACAAATGCCCCCAAATAACCACTTTTTAGAAAGTAGACATTCCAAGGTATTTATTAATGGGCATGGTGAGTTATTTGAAGTTGTAATTTTTTCCCACAATACTTTGCAAAATTAAGATTTTTATTTTTTATTTAAAAATGTTCTCAAAATTTTCATTGTAATAGCTTATTTCTCTCACATGGCATGTGCATACCACAAATGACACCCTAAAATACATTCCGCTACTCCTCCTCAGTAAAACGATAACCCATGTGTGAGAATTTTTCACTGCCTGGCCACATACAGAGGCCCAACATGCAGGAAGCGCCATCAGGGGTTTTAGGAGCATAAATTGCACATCTAACTAGTTGACTACCTATTACACTTTTGAAGGCCCTGCAACACCAGGACAATGGAATTACCCACAAAATGACCCCATTTTGGAAAGCTAACACCCCAACCTATAATCTATGAGGCATAATGAGTCTTTTGAACGGTTTATTTGTTTCCAGCAGTTTTTGGAAAATGTGGAAAAAAATGAAAACGCATTTTTTTTTACACAAAGTTGTCCGTTTCTAAGATATTTCCAACACATAGCATTTAGATAGCAAAAATGACACCCCAAAATACATTCTGCTACTCCTCCTGAGTAAAATGATACCCCATGTGTGAGACTTTTTCACTGTCTGGCCACATACGGAGGCCCAACATGCAGGAAGCGCCATCAGGGGTTTTAGGAGCATAAATTGCACATCTAACTAGTTGACTACCTATTACACTTTTGAAGGCCCTGGAACACCAGGACAATGGAATTACCCACAAAGTGACCCCATTTTGTAAAGCTAACACCCCAACGTATAATCTATGAGGCATAATGAGTCTTTTGAACAGGTCATTTGTTTCTAGAAGTTTTTGGAACGTGGAAAAAAAAATGAAAACGCATATTTTTTTTACACAAAGTTGTCGGTTTCTAAGATATTTCCAACACATAGCATTTAGATAGCAAAAATTACACCCCAAAATACATTCTGCTACTCCTTCTGAGTACAACGATACCACATGTGTGAGACTTCTACACAGCCTGACCACATACAGAGATCCAACATGCAAGGAACACCGTCAGGTGTTCCAGAGACACATAGCATGCACATACCAAGAATTACACCCCAAAATACATTATGCTGAGCAAAGTGTAAACAAAAGATTACCTGTGGTAATAGTAGCAGGGTTCTACACAGCAGGATAGCACTGGTCCAGGCAGCAGGCAGGGAATTGGTCAGCAACGGCATACACAAGTAGTCAGTTCATGCAACCGGCAAAGGCATGATGTCATAGGTCCTACAGGTAACAGGCAGAAGTAGGGCCTCGTTTAGGACAGAATGGGGACAGGGGTAGAGGCTTCTCCCACCCAAATCTCTTTGAAGCCTCCGGGCAACCAGACCCTAATCTAGGATGAGAAAACAAAAAAAATGTTTTTCTTCATCTAGAAAAACTTTTCTGGAGCCCCTCACATTTGTGAGACCCCTGTGTTAAATCCCACTAGTCCAGTAGCAGGGTACAAGATCAGTCCAAGGGGCAGGCAAAAAGCATGGTCAAACAGTCCGAGGTCAGTTCCAGATCAGGCAGAGGCATTACAGAATCGTTAGGCAGAAGAATGGTCAAAAAACAAGCCGGGTCAGTTACAGAGCAGGCAGTGGCATAAGGGGTGTGAAGGTGTATGAAGGCAGGAACGGAGGATTAATAGTTTAGTTTGGTATGGTAAATCCAAAAACAGTCAGTTAGACAGAGGCCAGGCTGTGAAGGGCAATCGGCACACTGGAAAGTTGTGTCTCGTCTGATTCCTTGACTGGAACACACCTTGCATCTTTTTTGACGTCGTCGGCCTATTTCTGTGGGAGGGACTCTACCGGGAAAATGACGCTCGACGAGATGACTTAAAACGTCAGATCGGATAGTTTGGGGTGGGCCGTTCGGGAAAATAAGGGCAGTGATAAGGTCCTCTTGGTAGCCAAGGAAGCGTTTGGGGTTTTGGGTGGAGTTGCGGTATATTACATAAGAGTTGTATATGGCCAATTGTAAAAAATAAATGGCAACTTTTTTGTACCAATGGTACGTCCGCCTTGTGGCAAGATAGGGTTCAAGCATCTGGTCATTGAAGTCGACCCCCCCCATAAACAAATTATAGTCCTGGATGCATGTGGGCTTTCGGATGACGGTGCCACGCCTTCTGCGGGTTTCAACGACGGTGTCATTGTGGATGGTGGATAGCATGTAAACATCCCTTCTGTCCTTCCACTTCACTGCCAGGACCTCCTTATTTCGCAGACTTGCCGATTCTCCACTTTTCAGCTTCTTATTCACAAGACTTTGAGGAAAGCCTTTCCGATTATTCCTGATGGTGCCACATGCTGGCGTCTTCTTCTGGTGCAGGTTGTGGAACAGGGGAAGGGAGGTATAGAAGTTATCCACGTATAGATGGTATCCCTTTTCCAATAGAGGGGTGATGAGGTCCCAAACAATTTTGCCACTTGAACCCAAGTAGTCTGGGCAATTAGGGGGATTCAGTTGGGTGTCCTTGCCTTCGTACACTCTGAAGGCATACAAGTATCCTGTGACTCGGTCACACAATTTGTATATCTTCACGCCATAGCGGGCTCTTTTGCTGGGGATGAATTGTTTTATTTGAAGCCTGCCAGTGAATTTCACAAGGGACTCATCCACACAGATGTGTTGGTCCGGGGTATACAATTGGGGGAATTTTTCAGAAAAATAAGTCAGTAAGGGCCGAATTTTAAAAAGCCTGTTGTGATTTGGGTGATTTCGGGGATGGCACTGGGTGTTATCGTTAAAATGTAGAAATCTCATGATGGCATAGTATCGGGATCTGGGCATTATGCTGGTGAAGATTGGCATGTGATAAATTGGGTTTTTGGACCAAAAGGCACGTGAAGAATTTTTTGGGTTGAGTCCCATACATAATGTGAGGCCTAAAAAAAATTTCAACTCCTCCACCGTAATGTCTCTCCACTGGAAGGGACGGGCATGATAGGATGTGGGATTTCTTTCAATAAATTGTTGTGCAAATAGGTTGCACTGGGCCACAATTTCAGATAGCATGTCCTCTGTGAACATCAGGTTGAAAAAATCGATCGGGGAAAAATTCTCCGTGTCCACTTGGACTCCTGGCTGGGCCGTGAAAGGGGGAATGTTGGCTTCCCCGGAATTTGGAGGAAGCCACAAAGGGTTCTGAAGGGCATAGGGAAGGCCGGCATGGGTCTTTGGCCTTTCTTGCTGAGGCACTGCGGTGCTGGTGGAAGGCACTGCGGTGCTGGTGAAAGGCACTGCGGTGCTGGTGGAAGGCACTGCGGTGCTGGTGGATGGCACTGCAGTGCTGGTGGATGGCACTGCCTCCTGACCAGAACGCCTTTGTTTAGCGGGCCGGCTATCTTCCTCCTCGGAGTCACTCAGTGTTCCGCTACTGGGGGCTGGCTCATAGTTGACGTCCGACTCAGAAGAAAAATTGGAAGTGGAGTTTGAACGAGAGAGGTCCATGTTGCTCTCATCGGGCACAGAAATAATTTGGAATGCCTCCTCTAGTGAATAGGATTTTTTTGACATGTTTTGGTGGAGCAGATGGGCACGGATTGGCGGAGCAGATGGGCACGGATTGGCACAGGTGGGCACTGAGGTGGCACTGATGAGGCGGCACAGGTGGGCACTGATTGGCGGCACAGGTGAGCACTGATTGGCGGCACAGGTGAGCACTGATTGGCGGCACAGGTGAGCACTGATTGGCGGCACAGGTGAGCACTGATTGGCGGCACAACACAGGTGGGCACTGATTTGCGGCACAACACAGGTGGGCACTGATTGGCGGCACAACACAGGTGGGCATTGATTGGCGGCACAGGTGAGCACTGATTGGCGGCACAGGTGAGCACTGATTGGCGGCACAACACAGGTGGGCACTGATTGGCGGCACAACACAGGTGGGCACTGATTGGCGCCACAACACAGGTGGGCACTGATTGGCGGCACAGGTGAGCACTGATTGGCGGCACAGGTGAGCACTGATTGGCGGCACAGGTGAGCACTGTATTGGCACAGGTGGCAACTGTATGGGCACAGGTGGCAACTGTATGGGCACAGGTGGCAACTGTATGGGCACAGGTGGCACTGTATGGGCACAGATGTGACACTGTATGGGCACTGTATGGGCACTGTATGGGCACTGTGGTGGCACTGTATGGGCACTGTGGCACTGTATGGGCACTGTGGTGGCACTGTATGGGCACTGTGGCACTGTGATGGCACTGTATGGGCGCTGTATAGAACTCACAGAACTTTCTCCCTCCTCACACGCTGTCTCTGTCTGAGGAGGGAGAAGCGGCGATGAGAGATGATCTCATTTGTTTACATTTAAGATCATCTCTCATTCGTCCTCAGATCGCATCTGAACGGCCACTCCGATTGGCCGTTCAAGGCGATCTGTGATTGGCTGTGTCCAAGGGACACGGCCAGCAACAGAATTTCCCCGACGCGCGCTCCAGAGCACGCGCAGGGAACCAGGAAGCAACTGCCGTCAAATGACGGTATGTTGGAAATTGAGGTCCGCGCCGTTGCCGTCATTCGGCGATAGCGCGGGCCTCAAGTGGTTAAATAAACCTACTTTATTATACGTTTTGCACTATGGGAGATTTTTCTTTATCCCCTTTATATGCCTGACTCCTGCGAATAAATCACGCTGGGGAGTTTAGAAGCCATCATCTTTATTTGGAAGACATAACCTGGAGAGAAGCCACCTGCCATTACTGGATTCAAAGACCAGGAGATCTACATCCGTCCCCCCTGTTAAAGAGGGGGTTCACCCTAAAAAAAAAAAAAAATCTTTGTCTCCACTGACATTCAGCATACTAGCGTGAGCTACAGTATGCCTTTATTTATTTTTTTCTGTGCTGCACTTACAGTGTAATCCTTTTGTTTCGTTTCAGACAGGAAATAGGCGTTCCTATCAAGAAGGGAACATGATTGACGGCGGGCTATGGCGCGCCACGCGTTCCGAAAATAGCCAGAGTTAGACTCGGCTCTTCACGGCATCTGCGCAGTCAGCTTCTAGTCTGTGCGCAGGCGCCGTGAAGAGCCGAGTCCTACTCCGGCTATTTTCAGAACGCGTGACGCGCCATAGCCCGTCGTCAATCATGTTCCCTTCTTGATAGGAACGCCTTTTCCCCCGCGGTAGCCTGAAACAAACGAATGAATTAAACCAGTGTTTTTCAACTCCAGTCCTCAAGGCACACCAACAGGTCATGTTTTCAGGCTTTCCCTCAGATGAAATGGCTGTGGTAATTACTAAGGCAGTGAAACTGATCAAATCACCTGTGCAAAATAATGGAAATCCTGAAAACATGACCTGTTGGTGTGCCTTGAGGACTGGAGCTGAAAAACACTGGATTAAACTGTAAGTACAGCGCAAAAAAAATAAAAATAAAGGCATACTGTAGCTGACGCTAGTATGCTGGATGGCATGGTAAAAAGTTTTTTAGGGTGAACCTCCGCTTTAAGGAAATCATCAAGGCTATATATACTCCTTACTGAGGTAAGAGTCCAGAGAGCATTGAGTGGTAGTCACAAAGATTTCCTATAGAAGACACGGTTTTTGACACTACGTTCATCACAGTCACTTCAGCGCTTTTTTTATTTGTTTACATAAGATATTGTGGACATTATTTCAGGTCTTTTCTTATCAGAGTTATTTTGGATTTTTTATTGCTTATTTGCAGTCATTTTGACATTTTGTTTATTTTGCACAGTATGATTATTGCTTATTTTGCACAGTAGATATTTGTATATGATTTATTAGTCAGTTTAGCACATACATGTGATTTTTTTAGGCCGCGTACACACGATCAGACCGGTCCCATGAAACTGGTCTGCAGACCAGTTTCATCGGACCAGTTCGATGGTGTGTACGGCCTATCAGACCGTTGTCCGTCGGACCAAAGTTTTAAAACCTGCTTCCGTCGGACAGGTTTGATGGTTAGTACGCAAAAGCATTGGACCAAAGACCTGCGCATGCTTATAATCAAGTCGACGCATGCTTGGAAGCATTGAACTTCGTTTTTTCAGCACGTCATTGTGTTCTACGTCACCGCGTTCTGACCCGATCGGATTTTTGGTCCGATGGTGTGTACACACATCAGACCACTTCAGCCTGGTCCGATGAAAACGGTCCGTCGGACCAGTTTCATCAGACCGGTCTCGCTGCTCCCCGCCGCACCTCTGACATTCTGCATGCTGTGAGGGCGGAAGAGCGGTGATGCTAGGTGGGTGGAGAGAGATGAGATCATCTTTGCTTGCCAGCCTGCTTCTCTCATCTTCCCGCCCCCCTTAAAATGTAATGCCGCTTGCCGCGGCCTGGCTGCAAAGACGCTATGGCCCGGTAGTGGGCCGCGGCCCTGAGGTTGACGACCCCTGAGTTATATGGTCACATTAGTCACTGGATGGCAGTGTTTATAAGTTTATATTGTGTTGCTTTATGTATTATTTCTATAATAACGTTTCTTGTCTGCAGCTAAATAGAAAAGCCCATGTGCACTGCCTATCTGTTCTGTAGGGCTAAATACAGAATTTCTAACACATTAGTTGAACTACAAACAGCACAGTTTCAGGTCAATATCGTGGTTGACCCAAGCCCATCTTTAGTTATCTGTGGAAACAACAGTGATTTTGTACTATTGAACATTTTTAATTTGTTTTCTTTTGAAAAACTGTTAAATTGGTGGCTTGCGGTCCTCCGGTGGTGTGTGTGTCTGTGTGTGTGTTTCAGGAGTAAGAAAACACAGTTCTAAGTTTTAAAACATCTGCTATTACATTGCCAACGTAAAATATTACAACGGATAGACTAAATTAAATATAGTAATATTTTTAAAGTCAAACGTTTTGTGGTTGCGTTTTGTACCTGTAACCTGTGGCTGTAGAACTCTCTTTTGAATTAATGTAAAGAAAAGGGAGGCTGTATTGGACTATACTGGCATCGTATGAGCAACTGATAGAGAGTCAAATTTATAATGTAAAATATTTTTATTACAAAGTAAACATTTCTGAACATTTACAGTAAAATATTGATTGTGACAACCATAAATCAGCTTATCATTAACATTGTATTAACAATGATATATACAAAACATCAAATATTGGGCAGTGTATATAAACTCTACATGTTGCATGTTTTGCAAAACTTGGTGTCCGCTTCCTCAGGAGCCATACATAGGCACATCATTTATTAAACGATGTGTATGGAATATGTCACAAAACTAAAAACAAAGAAATAAACATTAGTATGTTTATACATTGTGGAAAATGTATTATTATTTACAGTTATATAAATTAGAGTACATCCATTTGCCAATATATAACCATCATTCAAGACAATCTCACCGTCAATGCTGTGTCAGGTAGGTGGCCAAGAACTCAGTCCAGGGAAGCAACCCACCCCGGGGGACACAAAAATGCAGGATGACCCACATAAATTGGTACAACCTGGGTAAAAATATTTAAATTAAATTTAGACATATGTCAGTATATTCATATTCTGGTCCACATGAAGTGGCCAGGTGATATATATTAGACTATAGATATTATTACTTTGTGTGTGTGTGTGTGTGTGTGTGTGTGTGTGTGTATATATATATATATATATATATATATATATATATATATATATATTGTATTATATACAAACATGTACCTGATTATAAAGAGACGTCTGTTCTATCCCCACAGTGTCACCTTGGTATATTGTACATGAATAGCCCCTCTGGGTACAGGGAGGTATGAAAATAACAATTAATGGTAGTAGTAATTATTCATCGACTGCGTCCTGATGAAATAATAGATATTATTATATAGATATGCAATTTATATATTATTATTATTAATAATAATAATAATAATAATATAATATAGCATATCTATATAATAATATCCATGGGCGTTTCATGTACAATATATTAAGGTGACACTGTGGGGATAGAACAGATGTCTCTTTATAATCAGGTACATGTTTGTATATATTTATACACACACAAGTTATAATATCTATAGTCTAATATTTACCACCTGGCCACTTCATGTGGACCAGAATATAAATATACTGACATATGTCTAATTTAAATTTAAATATTTTTACCCAGGTTGTACCAATTTATGTGGGTCATCCTGCTGTGTCCCCCAGCGTGGGTTGCTTCCCTGGACCGGGTTCTTGGCCACCTACCTGACACAGCATCCATGGTGAGATTGTCTTGAATGATGGTTATATATTGGCAGATGGATTTACTCTGATCTATATGACTGTAAATAATAATATATTTTCCACAATGTATAAAAATACTAATGTTTATTTCTTTGTTTTTAGTTTTGTGACATATTCCATACACATCGTTTAATAAATGATGTGCCCATGTATGGCTCCTGAGGAAGCGGGAACCAAGTAACCGCGAAACATGCAACATATAGGGCCAGATCCACATACAATTGCCCTGACGCAGTGTATCAGAGATACACTACGCCGCCGTATTTCACCTGGCTCTAAGTCGAATCCAGGAAGATTTTGGCCCGTAAGGTATGGCGGCGTAGTGTATTTCTCGCGGCGGAATTGAATTACGCGGGTAGGGGAAGTGAATCATTTAAATGAAGCGCGTCCCCGCGGCGATCGAACTGCGCATGCTCCGTTCAGAAATTTCCCGCCGTGCATTGCGCGAAATTACGTCGAAACGTCGTCTTTTTTTTTTTAGTAGCGTAAATTACGTACATTCCTATTCACGGACGACTTACGCAAAAAAAAAAATTGAAATTTCGACGCGGGAACGACGGCAAGTCTAACTATAGACCGGATAATAGCAGCTTTAACTATACGCCGGAAAAACCCGACTAGCGGCGACGTAAGAGAATGCGACTGCCGATCGTAACTTCGTGGATCGCCGTAAAAAGCTCATTTGCATACCCGACGTGGAAAACGACAACGCGAACTCCACCCAGCGGGTGCAGAAATATTGCAGCTTAGATCCGAAGGCGTACAAAGACGTAAGCCTGTCGAAACCAAGCCCGAAGCCGTCGTATCATGGTTTGAGGATTCAAACTAATGATACGACGAGGGTAATTTGAAAGTACGCCGGTGTATCGGGAGATAGACCGGAGTAATGGCTCTGTGGATCTGGCCCAAAGAGTTTATATACACTGCACAATATTTGATGTTTTGTATACATCATTGTTAATACAATGTTAATGATAAGCTGATCTATGGTTGTCACAATCAATATTTTACTGTAAATGTTTAGAAATGTTTACTTTGTAATAAAAATATTTTACATTATAAATTTGACTGTCTATCAGTTGCTCATACGATGCCAGTATAGTCCAATACAGCCTCCCTTTTCTTTACAATATTTCAATGGGACGAAGGCATCATTTTGTAACATAAATATACCCTAGCACTTTAATACATTGTCTTTTGAATGAGTTTGGTAAACATATAAAGGTCACAATATTATTGTTAAGACATTTATACATACACAAGGTTTTAAAAAAATAGACTCTAAAAATAATTCCTCCTGCAATTATTGTGAATCGTGTCACCTCTTATATATTTTGTCTATTGTCGGCTTTATCTGGCCTTGGGCAATTCAGATTTCAGTAAACATCTTGTGATGCAACATGTTGTTTATTCCTCTTTTGTGCGTGTTTTATATTAATCCTGGTTTTTTAATGACTCTTCTAAGTACACAGAATGACATTTTTTTTCTAAATGTAAAGAGATATATGTGCACTCTTTCCCACTCTTTCATGACCTGTATGTTCCAAAGAGCCAATGAATCATTGCAGCTAGTTTTGCAAGAGTTTTACTGTTTACTGATCCATTTAAAAAACATTTATTTTAGCAATTATATTTCCTGCAGAGTGTAATGTACACACGATCATTTTTCGGCTTTTCAGCCTCTCGAAAAAACAAAGTTTTTTCCAACTTCATCATTAAAAAAGACGACGCACATTGCCCACACACAATCGTGCAATCGGGACCCCCTCCACGGCGTGCGGGGGTCTCCCTACCTCTGGGAGCGATCCGGGAATGTCCGTGTTTTCCGCCCCCCCCGCGATGCTCCCAGCCAATGGGAGCGCGCTCCCAGCCTGTCACTTCCTCCTCCTGTGTTTACACAGGAAGGAGGAAATGATGTATTCGGCGCTGTGCGCTGCTGATGACGCCAAGTACACCAACACAACACTGACACACACTCACATAGGCATATTAACCCCTTGTGACGCCCCCCCCCACCCCCCTGTCACAGTGTTACTGAATGCAGTGATTTAATCACTGCATTTAGTGTCAGTGTGACAGGCACTGTAGTTAGTGTTAGGTTCAGGATAGCCCCCCCACCCCCCCTAATAAAGTTTTACCCCCTGATCACCGCCCTAGTTAACCCTTTCACTCCCTATTGCCAGCGTCACTAAGCGATTTTTTCTGATCGCTGTATTAGTGTCGCTGTTCCCGCTAGGTGCTATTTTTTTTTATTGCGATTTTTTTTTTTTACTAAAGAATGTGGCTAAATAAATTTTGGCTCTAAAATTTAGTTTATTTGATTTTTTTTTAACATAAAAAATAGTGTTTTTTTTTCAAAAATGTCGAAGGCTAGTTTTACCACCAAAAGAACTCTATTTGTGGGAGCGCAAATTTTGTTTGGGAGCCCGTCGCACGACCGCGCAATTGTCTGTTAACAACGCAGTGCCGAATCGCAAAAACACCTTCTACCAGCGTATTGGTCCGGGTCTTAAGTGTTAAAACGACGGGTGCAAAAAAAATGCTTAGCAAAGAGGGGTCACGCGTACACGGCACTATAAAGGGTTTAGCTGATTTTGTGTTTGTAAAAGACCACAGTGTGATGAATGTGCACTCCATTACGAAGGCCCATCCCGTCTCATAACTTGCTTCTAAACATGTGCGGGTTTTTCACGTCATTAAAGCCCACACACGACCATTTTTTACAACCCGAAAAACAACATTGTTTAAAAAGTCGTTAAAAAATAGAGCATGTTCGAATTTTTTTTTGGTCGTCTTTCAGAACCCGAAAAATGCTCTGAAGCCCACACACGATCATTTTAAATTACATTTTTAAAAAACAACGTTTTTTACAACCCGAAAAATGTCGTGTCGTGTGTACGTGGCATAAGATTCTTACTTATGGTTATTCCTGTTCCCCAATACACACAATATCTTACAAAAGTGAGTACTCCCCTCACATTTTTGTAAATATTTTATTATATCTTTTCATGTGACAACGCTGAAGAAATTACACTTTGCTACAATGTAAAGTAGTGAGTGTACAGCTTGTATAACGGTGTAAATTTTCTGTCCCCTCAAAATAACTCAACACACAGCCGCTGGCAACAAAAGTGAGTACACCCCTAAGTAAAAATGTCAAAATTGGGCCCAAAGTGTCAATAGTTTGTGTGGCCACCATTATTGTCCAGCACTGCCTTAACCCTCTTAGGCATGGAGTTCATCAGAGCTTCACGGGTTGCCACTGGAGTCCTCTATCACTCCTCCATGACGACATTACGGGGCTGATGGATGTTAGAGACCTTGCGCTCCTCCTCCTTCCGTTTGAGGATGCCCCACAGATGCTCAATAGGGTTTAGGTCTGGAGACATGCTTGGCCAGTCCATCACCTTTACCCTCAGCTTCTTTGGCAAAGCAGTGGTTGTCTTGGAGGTGTTTGGGGTCATTATCATGTTGGAATACTGCCCTGCGGCCCAGTCTCCGAAGGGAGGGGATCATGCTCTGTTTCAGTATGTCACAGTACATGGTTCCCTTAATGGACTGTAGCTCCCTAGTGCCGCACAGAATGGAAGGGCACTCCAGCTGATTTTACGATTTTGGAGTCTTTTTTTACGTCAGGAGATTGCATTTCACAGGCACATTTGAAAGTTATGCAAAAAGTTATGTAAAAAGTGGAGGGACACTATACTTGTTAGATAGGACCTCGCTATTGCAGAGCGGTTTGTGAGGTGTGTTGAAGGGCGGGTTTTGTCTATGTTGCAACCCACCCTTAGACACAGGCAAAACCCTCCATTCCACAACCTGTCCTACAACACAGACAAAACCAGGCCTTGAGAACACTCTAAACCCGCGGCGCAACAGCGAGGCACAATATGACAAATACGCTGTTTACATAGCATTCAATTGTGCCTGTAAAATTATAAAAATGCATCCCATGTTGTGTGCATGTGCTTTGGTGACGTCACTCCAGCTAATCAGGAAATCAGGGCACAAATTGACAGAAAACCGGCAGCCCCAGACCATGACACTCCCACACTTGTCTTTGTACTCCTCATCTGGTTGCTTCCACACACGCTTGATACCATCCAAACCAAATACATTTATCTTGGTCTCATCAGACCAAAGGACCCAGTAATTCATGTCCTTAGTCTACTTGTCTTCAGCAAACTGTGGGCTTATTTGTGCATCATCTTCAGAAGAGGCTTCCTTCTGGGACGACAGCCATGCAGACCAATTTGATGCAGTAAGCAGCGTATGGTCTGAACACTGACAGGCTGACCCCCCACCCCTTCAATCTCTGCAGCAATGCTGGCAAAAATCATACATCTATTTCCCAAAGATAACCTCTGGATATGAGCACATGCACTCAACTTCTTTGGTCGACCATGGCTAGGCCTGTTCTGAATGGAACCTGTCCTGTTAAACTGCTGTATGGTCTTATGGCCCATACACACGATCCGAATATCGGACGAAAACGATCGTCCGATGATGGATCGTACGATTTTCGGATCGTGTGTACACTACTTTCGACAGCCGATCACGACCATTCATCCGATTAAATTCAATCGGACAAGCGCGAAAATTTTTCTCGTCCGATGTCCGATCGTCCGATTTTCGTTTAGTCAGTACAGCCGTCGTCCGACAATACAATACAAATACATTACAACACGTGACATCACTTCCGATCGTTTTTTTCTATCGTACGAGAATTTTCGTGAGTTTAAAAACCTATTTTATTTTATTCGCGATTATTAAGCGAAAAAAGTCGTACGATCCGTCGGCCGATATTCGGATCGTGTGTATGGGCCATTAGCCACCATGCTGCAGCTCAGCTTCAGGGTCAGGGCGATAACACCAAATTTAACACACCTGCTCCACATTCACACCTGAGACCTTGTAACACTAACGAGTCATATGACACTGGGAGGGAAAATGGCTAATTGGACCCAATTTGAACATTTTTCCCTTAGGGGTGTACTCACTTTTGTTGCCAGCTGTTTATACATTACATGGCTGTGTGTTAAGTTATTTTGGAGGGGACAGCAACAATTTACACTGTTATACAAGCTGTGCACTCACTACTTTACATTGTAGCAAAGTATAATTTCTTCAGTGCTGTCACATGAAAAGATATAATAAAATATTTACAAAAATGTGAGGGGTGCACTCACTTTTTTGAGATGTTGTAAATGTCAGACCTGCATTTCTGAAGGTCTATAAACATCTGTATTATAGCCTCTCAATCACTGGTTTTCCAAGCAAATCGCTAGTGCTATTTTTCTTCCTCCTATCTTTTTGATCACACCTGAGCTCCACACCAGTGCAGACAGAGTTATAGCTTCCGTTCACTTTGGGCTTCAACCCCCCTTTTCATCCCTCTCAGTAAAGTCTCAAAATGACAGGCAGGAACATAAAAATGGAATCATAACTCTGGTATATTTAACACAAAGAGAAAAAAAGAGAAAAAAAGTGCCAGCTTCAGCATGGCTGGTGCATTTTGTCAATTGGCTTAAGCGGTGGCACTGTGCTAGTTATACATTTATGTCTTTAAAACTGCTTAAACATTAAAGAGGAACTTACCTTATCATAAAAAATTATAACAAAGACACCTTCATAAGGCTGCTTTTGCCGGTGTTTTAGCGACACTTTACCGTCATTTTGACAACGCTTTTTAGCCACTAGCGGAGAGCTTTTAACCCCTGCTAGTGGCCGAAGAAAAGGTTAAAACCACCTGTGTTGCAGCGCTCCCTAAGCGTAAATGGCCAGGGGAGGTTTGGGAGTGATGTATACAGCCCCACCCCAAAGATGCTGTTTGCAGGATTTTTCTTTCTGCCCCGCAAGCGAACCCCCATAGTGTGAAAGCACTTTCACATTCGGGCAGCATGAGAGGCAGTTTTCAGGTTCTTTACAGGCGCTTGAAATGCCTGAAAACTGCCTGTGAAATGCCTGTGAAAGTAGCCTAAATGTTAGCAATTGGAATCTACAAACAGATAATTATAATGGTGCAGTGTGATTTCAGCCCATTCAAAATGGATGGGCTGAAATTGCACTGCACAGAACTGAATGTGAATTGCAGAGGAATGCACAGCACGTTCCTATGTGATTCCCGGTGTAACACTGTGCAGAGACCGCCCCTGTCTCTCCTCCACTCTCCCCTATGGGGAATCGGATGAATACGGACCGTGTGTCCGTATTCATCCGATCCAATCCTTCAGACGGAAGAAAAATAGGGTTTTCTTCCGTCTGAAAAAACGGATCCTGACGGAGGCGGGTCATTACCAACGCTAACAGCGGTGATCCCATAGGGAAGCATTACAAGTCCGTTTACGGACTTGTAATAAACGGACCGTTTGTCCACACATGTGAAAGGGGCCGTACTAATATACAGCAGGATACTTTCTATAATGTGATGAGAAGGAGCTTGAAAGTTCTAGGTAAACTGACAAAAGAAGAATTTTAAACCATCTGTCCATGCTGGTGTGGAGCTAAGGAGTGATCAAAAACCTAGAAGGACAGAAAACAGCATGTGACAGTTATGGCGTGTACACACGATCGGTTTATCCGATGAGACCGGTCTGATGGACCGTTTTCATCGCTTAACCGATGAAGCTGACTGATGGTCCGTCGCGCCTACACACCATCGGATAAAAAAAACGATTGTGTCAGAACGCGGTGACGTAAAACACAACGACGTGCTGAAAAAAATGAAGTTCAATGCTTCCAAGCATGCGTTGACTTGATTCTGAGCATGCGTGGATTTTTAACCGATTGTCGTGCCTACAAACGATCGTTTTTTTGCTATCGGTTAGGTAACCATTGGTTAAATTTAAAACAAGTTGGCTTTTTTTTAACCGGTGGTTAAATAACCGATGACGCCCAATGAAACCAATGAAATCGGTCCATCAGACTGTTCTCATCGGTTTAACCGATCGTGTGTACGCGGCATTACTGTTGCTGTTGGCGATTACCTGGAAAACCAATGATCTGGAGGCTTTAATTAAGCATTTACAGACCTTCAAAATGTGTCTCTAATGTTTCCAGCAACTCCTAAATCTGATGGGTATGTGTTTGTAAATGAAAGCGCTGCTGTTGAATTACTATTAGGCCACGTACACACGATGAGATATGTCCGCTCAAACTTGTCCGCGGACAGTTTAAAGCGGACATGTCTCATCGGATTTTGGTCCGATGGCATGTACACACCATCCGATCAAAATCCCCATCGGCAGACAGCGCGGTGACGTTGATGCCGCCACGTCACCGCACCAGGAAGAAAAATACTTCCGCGCATGCGTCGATTCCATTAGACGCATGTGCGGGAAGATATGTTCGCTGGTGAGTGTACAAATTTTAAAGCATGTTTTAAAATTTGTCCGCCGGTCAGACATGTCCACTAGCCCATACACACGATCGGATTTGTCCGCTAAACTGGTCCGTCTGACCAGTTTCAGCGGACAAATTCGATCGTGTGTACGCGGCCTTACTGTTATGCCTCAATTAACACAGAACAAATGGGGAATTACAGGGACTCCAAAACTGTATTTATTGCTTCTTGAGCCTTTATTTCCACAGGGTAAACCGTGCTACATGATTGGATCGTAATTGGCTCTTTGTAGCTGACAACTGTACATTTCACATGCATTCAATTGCATGCATTCAATTGCAATCAGTAGCCTGACATAACTATCTGAATATGAGTAGTAGACTTGTAATAATTTCGTTTTCTTTGTACACCTTCCCAGATTGGCCTTTGCTTTGTTAAAATAAAATGAGCAAGATGGCTGTAAATGTAACCAATACAGTCCATGACGTGCACCACTAGAAGAACAATGAGTTGGTGGCAGACATCACTTGAGGTCACATCATCCACAATTTCATGGTAGAATTCAAAGCTAATTGTGAAGAAAATTTAAATCATTTTGAAAGTATATTTAAGTATGTCTAACATAATAGTCATTCAGCTAGAATATTATAGAATATAGACAGAATTTAAATAATGTGCTGTGACAAAAGAAGTCTGTAGACTCCCTGCAGCTGATCTTTTTTAAAGGATCATAGCTCCCAACTGCCCCTGATTTCGAAGGACTGTCCCTGATTTGGAAAAAAAAGTCCATCTGTCCCTCTTTAAAGTATGGTGAATGGTAACTGTTGGTGAGCTGATCGCTGGCCAGCGTCAGTCACTTCTGTGTAATCACTATGAACAGTAACGGGCCTCAAAGTCTTAAGCTGGAGGCCAAACAAATGTGGGCGGCCTGTGGGGTAGTACTAAGTGTCTGTCTGAGGGGAGAGTTAGAAGTTGAGCATGTGCTCTCTCACCCGACAGGCCGATCTGCCTGAATTCCTCTCAGAAGGTGCGTTGATAAGACATTGCTCCACAGCACAAGGATCCCGGACAAGATTGTTCCACTGTTTCAGTTGACAGCTGAGTTACCTCTTCGATCTCCGGGTACACGGCTGGATACTGTAGTTTATTGTCCTTAAGGATGGCAGATCTCTTGGTGAATCTAGGCCCAGGCTTCTGGGCCTAACAGCACTGCTGTCTCTGTCAGCAGCTCCGCAGAGGAGAAGAGGCTGGTCCCGAGAGAGAGAAAAAGCGCCACTCCCTCTCCTTAAGAAACCTCCCCCACAAATCTGTGTGGAGGCGTCACGTGCTCCAACGGAGCAAGGCATTGCGGGAAATGTAGTCCGTTTCTCCTAAGGCCTCGTACACACGAGGGGATATGTCCGCTGAAAACGGTCCGATGGACCGTTTCAGCAGACATCTCCGCTCGTGTGTATGGGCTAGCGGACAGATTTCTCCACCCGACAGATTTCAAAGCATGCTTTGAAATCCATCCAGTGGGAATCTGTCCGCCCGACATGTCTGCTGGTTAGTACACTTACCAGCAGACATGTCGTCCCCCACCGCCGCCGCGCCGCCGCCGAATGGATTCGGCGCATGCGCGGAAGTGTTTTACTTCCTGGTGCGGTGACGTGGCGGTGACGCGGCGGCGTCAACGTCACCACCGCGCCACCGCCACGTCACCGCGCCGTCCGGCGGCGGGGAATTTGATCCGATGGTGTGTACACTCCATCGGATCAAACTCCCAATCGGACATATCCGATGGAAATGGTCCGCGGACCGTTTTCATTGGATATGTCCGATCGTGTGTACGAGGCCTAAGAGTCAATGGAGTCCATATCTCTTGCTACTTGTAGTCCTGCAATGCATAACTTCACAACAGTATCTAACATATTTACAAGCGTGTATAACGTTCCAGCGGGATGGCCTGTCATTAGATCCAGACAGGCTGACCCGCTACATATAAAATGCATTTGTAATTTTTACAAGCCAGTATAAAGGAATAGTAATGATTAAAAAAGTACTTATGTATTTAACTAATATATTTTTTGTGTATAATTCTCTTTTAACCGCATGCCGACCGCCGCACCCCGATATACGTCGGCAGGATGGCATGGGCAGGCAAATTGGCGAACCTGTATGTCCCTTTAAATTTGCCACCCAGTGGGCGTGCGCGTGCCTCGTGAGTGCTACCGCGTCTGGTATCACTACAGTATCCAGGAGGGCCTTGGTATAGATCCCTTCCACTTGGATAGAAACTAATGGGGAAGGCCCCACTACATTTTTAGGAAACTTCCTGGGTGTAGCCTTCCCTTTTGGCTCTGTAACCTGCACCCTCACTCGGGGAGGGGGTGAAAGGCAGCCTTGGAAAAGGTCCTTTTTCCTTCCTTGGTTTCTTTGCTTCCTTTGTTCTTTTGGAGTTATCTACAGTAGGCGGGCACCGGTTGACTCCTTCACCAGGGCCCTCTGAAGTTTTCCACCGGCTTGTACATTTGCTGACTAGCTTTAGCTGGGCTGGGGCAGACTTACCTTATATGTCCTACTCCTCCCCAGTTGAAGCAAAATATGAACCTCCTTGGTCTCCTTGCTTGATCACTCTGCCTATAGGCGGACTTCTTAGGCTCCTCCTGTTTGGTTTGGTAAAGTAGCACCTCCGCTTGACTGGTCAAGGCGACCACCATTTCCATCAGCTGGGACACTTGCGTTTTTTAGAAGCTCGACCTGAGAGTCGCCAGCCTCTGTGCTTACTACTCAGACTCGTGCTGGGGGTTCTGGTGGTTGGTGTCTGTTCTTTTGATCCTGTAAGGCCTCTTTCTCTCTGATCATCCAAATCAAGTCAGGGTATTTTAAAACGCCGCCTGCTTGTCGGGTTTGTAACAGAAGGGGAATGGGGTCCATGGGTTGAGCTCCCCTTAGAACTTGTTGAGCTCTGGTTTCATCCACTCTTCTTGGGTCCATTCGCTTCTTCAACAGGATCTGATGCAAGATCTTATCTAAGCGCCCAACAAATTCAGACAACTTCTCTCCTTGTTTCTGATAACAGTGTTCTAATTGATAGCAGAGTTCACTGGTGTTTTCAGTCCTCCCGAACACACTCTGAAGAACATCTAGATAATCCTCTGCAGCACAGTCCTTTCTGCTGAGTTTAAGGTTACATATGGCCTCTATCGCTGGTCCCCTTAGACTCTCCATAATCCTGGAGAGTGATCGTGATCGTGGCGTGATCCAGCCATTCTTCAAATTCATCCTCCGAGGAGGGCACTGGTTGTCTCCCTGAGAAGGTTCTGAGCTTCCTGTATCCAGTTATCAGGTAATCTGGGGAATCCTTCTTGCACTGAGCTACAATTTCTCCTAACACAGCACATAATTCTGGGCCAAGAGTTTTTAGTGGTGAGGAGTCGGGCCCCTCTGTCTTTTGTTTTGTATCCCCTCTTGGTTCCTGTGCTCTAGAGGAAGTGGGACCTTCTTGTTCTTCTGCAGGGTGTATTAGAAAAAGTTCTACACGGTCTGCTGTCTTTATACTAGCACCTTTAAAATAGTCTGGAAGTCCTTTCTTCCACTCACATAAGGCATATGTGTGGGGATTGACACTATCTATCCGCATGTCCACCACCCATGGCTTTCTGTCTATGGATAAAGTCCTCAGGACTGGGAGCAACATTTCCTCTGTCCAGGCTTCTCCCTTAATTTCGACCACTAAGCCATTCCTTAAGGTGACATTTTCTTCTCTGCACCACTTGGCTGCGGCAGTAGCATCCATGGCTGGTTCTGGCAAGGATGAGGTTCAATATGAGGGGAATTTTGATTGTAGAGAAGTAGAATCCCAGACGAGCCCCCACATGTAGCGGTACTCCCGAAGGAGCTGCTGATTAGTTTTGGGTCTACTCTCTAATCTATTCATCCTTTTAGTGTCTTGAACCTCCCTTGGCACACCAGGCAAATGCAAATATATTGTGAATCCCATGTTGGCTAGGACCACAATAACACACACATAAAATATATAGTAACATGCAATATTGTTGTTACCTTTCTCTGAATGCAGTCCTCAGGAGCAAACACACCTCGCACAATCAATATAGTAAACCAAGGGTAACTTTACTTGGCATGTAATAAGAAAAGATAACAGATCAACAATAGATTACAAATATATGTATATATACAGCTGACTCTGCAAGGGCCCTTGCGGAAGTCAGTAAGAACCAACTAGAATACTAATGTTATAAGATCTAAAAGTAGCTATAAATTGTCTATGCTCGCGAGCTTCCCCTAGTGGGAAATTCCTTCAAGTACAGTTGCGAATAACCTTGATCAGGCCTGGCTAGATAACTCCATAATGTTCCTCAGGGGTGAGATCTACTGTAAATACGTTGGTGCACTTTAACTTGTTTGTAATCCAAAGGGGTAGTCAAGCTAAGTCTAAGGGTACGATCAATACAGGTGCTTGCGGAATGATCCTTCAGTTAATACCGATCAGCTTGGCTAGCGTGGCTTCCAGACGTTGTGTCTCTTCGGCAAATTCAACAAAATAGTCACAAGGCTAAAGTAGTATTGAAATAGTATGCTATTCCGATATGCGAAGCACTAAGAAGTCACAAGGCTAAAGTAGTATTGAAAGCTTTGGGCCACTGCCCTCTCACCCGAGCAGGCCTAGTCCACCTGAGTTCCTCACGACAAACACACCGATCGGTGACAACTCTGCAACACACAGTCTCCGGTCTCTTGCTCGCCACTGTTACAATCGTCAGCTGGTGGAAGACTCCGGTCTCTTGGGCCTCGTACACACGATCAAATCTGTCTGCTGGAAACGGTCTGCTAAACCGTTTCAGCAGACAGATTCGATAGTGTGTACGGGCAAACAGACGGATTTGGCCACCCGACAGATTGGAAAGCATGCTTACCAATCTGTCGGCTGGGAACCCGTCCGCCCGACATGTCTGCTGGTTAGTACGCTAACCAGCAGACATGTCTTCTCGCACACGCGCCGAATGGTTTCGACGCATGCGCGGAAGTGTTTTACTTCCTGGTGCGGTGACGTGGCGGCGTCAACGTCACCACCACGTCACCGCGCCGTCTGGCAGCGGGGATTTTGGTTTGATCGTGTGTACACGATCAAACCAATATGTCCCCAGCAGACAGATTTGTTCAAATCGGTCGGCCCGACCGATTTGAACAAATCTGTCTGCTCGTGTGTATGGGGCCTTGGAAGCACAAGCTGGACGCACTTGGGGCCAGATTCAGGTAGATGCGCGCATCTTTTCGCCAGCGTAGCGCAACGCATATACGCTGCGCTGACGCAAACTAGCGAGTGAAGTACAGCATTCACCAAGCGCATGGGCGTTATTTTGCGACGGAGTAACGAAGATGCATTGGCGCAACCCGACGCAAGTGGAAGTGGGTGTGATCATATGTAAATGATGGGCGGAGCCCAGCGCAGAGGCTTACGTTCAGCGTATCATCCACGGAGCATGCGCAGTGAGTGAGGCTTCACTCAGCCCCCTCTGCGCATGCTCACAACTTCCGTCGGCACCACTTCACGGGAAACGCCAGCGCAATGTGTTCCGTTGCGCGTATAAAAGCGCCAGCGGAAGCACCATTCCGGCGCAAAAGTATTTCCATTTCCCCCCACCCCAGGGAAGTTACTTTTGCACTGTGATGGCTGCTCCCGCTACCCCAAAGAGAGGAGGAACCTCAATTTCAACTCCCAGGAGGTGTCTGTTATCATCTCGGCTATGGAGACTTTTAATGAGTTCCTCCACGGCACCAAAAGTCGGAAGACCAGCCGGGAGAGGAAGCAGGGCATCCTGGAGACCATTGCTGGCAGGGTGAATGTGTTGGGGTACTCCACCCGGACTGCTGGTGATATCCAGAAAAAAATTAATGACCTGCGGCGCAAGGTCCGTGGCAAGGTGGCCACCATCAGGAGGCATGAGAGGGGCACGGGTGGTGGACCCCCATGTCCGGTCAGCCTGACCACGGAGGAGGAGGTGGTCACCCGCTGCCTGGACAGGGAGCAGTTGGAGGGGGTCCCTGGATATGACTCCATGGAGGAAGGCTCCAGGACAGGTAAGTGATTTTTACCCCCTTTTTGGTGTGTTGCATATGGAGGGGAGGGTACATGTGCCAAGTGTGTGGGACCACCCAACATGTGTCTGCTTTGTGTCATCCACAGATGACGGAGCTGGGCCATCATCTGTTGGCGGCCAGTCCACCCCATCCCCCCAACGGCATCTTGTGCCCGAGCCCATGGGTGGTGAAGAGACCGAGGTGGAGGAGAGTGCCCACACCACACCTGCAGAGGTCGTTGAGGAGCAGCCTGTTGTGGCAGAGCAGGACATAATATTATTTTTGGAGGAGTCCTCCTCTTTTGCAGGACCCTCTCAGATCCCCTCCCCCATCATAGGAAGCCCCTCAAGGGTGACTCCATCCCCCCGGGGACAACCATCTACTGGCCCCAGGAAGGCCACCCGTAAGACCAGGGGGGTGTCTGATCTGGTCCAGGACCAGGTGGCGAGGGATCACGCCAGGCAGACCCAGAAAATGGGGGACATAGTTGGGCACATGGACAGAGTGGCTGACAACCTGTGCTCCAGATATCTTCTGCAGTGCAGGATGTCAGCTGCCACTGCGCTGCAGTGGTGACCAGTCTGGGGGAGGTGCAGGGTGATATAAGGCACCTCACTGCAGCCGTCCAGGCAAACACAGCTGCCATCTGGGACCAGGGGAGGCAGAGTCGGCGGGCCCAGCATTACCAGAATGCAGGCCCAGCAGCTCAGGGTGCAGGCCCAGACCAATTCGTACCTCGGCCGGATTGCCGTGGCCTTGGAGGGCATGCAGGCCACACCTGCCAGGAGTGGCCCACCCGGGGATCAGCCACCTCCAGATGCCCACCCCCACCCACTCCATCCAGGCAGCTGAGGAGCCAGAGAGGGGCCACCAGAAGGAGCCCCCGGCATCCCAGATGATTTTTTTTTATTTTCTTTTTTTTTGAATGCTCAGTATATGAGATTTTTATTTTATTTTTTTTGAATGCTCAGGTTATGAGTTTTTTTATTTGTGATTGTGCTCTGGATATGAGATATTTTATTTTTTGATACTGCACACGTTGCAGTGTGAATGGTGGGTGAATGTGAGGGGGTGGCACTCCTGCCAGTAAGGGGTGTCACCCTCGGCCGTGGTGGTGAAGTTAACCCCACGGCTGTATGAATGACGTGTGAAAGGTGTATGAATGGACAGCGACATCATTGGGGCCTTGACGCTGGCATTGCTGCTCCCAAGTCCTACATGTTGGACTTGGGCTAATCCAATGCGATGTGGATGTGGTGTGTGTGATCTAGGGACATCAGTGGTGTGCATGCGTGCATTGTCCGTGTGATCAATGTTTTGGTTTAGTATCCAAAGATGCCTACGGCGAGGACCCTCCTGACTGCTCTTCCATCAGCTGAATGGGTCTCCTCTGGCAGGAGGGGGGCTGTCTGGTTGGGGGGTCAGGTCATCACGTATGTCAATCTGCAGGCCTTTTCTCATGGCAAAGTTGTGCAGAATGCAACATGCACCGATGATCTGACACACGAAGGTAGGGGAATACAATAGGGCCCCCCCAGACTTATCCAGGCAGCGGAAACGGGACTTCAGGAGACCAAATGTTTGCTCCACCACTGCACGAGTTTTGATATGTGCCGCATTGTATCTTCTCTCTCCTCTGGTTTGGGGGTTCCCGGAAAGGAGTCATTAGATGGGGTCCCAGTGCATATGCAGAGTCACCTGTAAGGGAAAAGACAGGAGGATGTTAGTCATGCATGTGCCACTTGTGATGTGTGCATCATGGGAGGGGATAGTCATGCCTGCCACCCATGTCACTCACCAACCAGCCAGCTGTCCCCATACACGTTCTGCTCGAATTCCGTTGGGATGGGGCTCTGATTGTATATGAAGCTGTCATGGCTGGACCCTGGGTGTTTGGCACGGACGTGCCATATGAGGCGTTGGGCATCGGCTATCACCTGTACGTTGATGGAGTGCCAATGCTTCCGATTGCGGTATATGTGCTCTGTGGCACTGGGGGGCTGTAGGGCCACATGTGTGCAATCAATGGCCCCCACAGTGCGTGGGAATCCTGCAATGTTGTAGAAATCTGTCATTGCCTTCAGCCGCAACTCCTCAGTGGTGGGTCTGATGAACTGGTTGGACATGCGTCTGAGGATTGCAGGGACAACCTGGTGCACACATCTGCTCATGGTGGACTGTGACATCCCAGCCACCACTCCACTTGTACGCTGGAATGATCCACTGGCAAGGAAATGAAGTGTTGCCAGTACCTTCACCAGTGGCTGCACTGCTTGTGAGCGGTGTGTCTTGCTGGTGATGTCATCCTGCAGGGTTGTGGTTAGTTCAAGTATTGCATCAGGGCTGAATCTGAAGAGGCGATACACCTCCTCATCCCCCATGCCAAAGAGGCTCATGCACGTGCGGTATATCCTCTCACGTGCCCGCCTCCTCCGTACCGGGGGACCCATCAGTAGTGCTAGGACCGCGACTGCCCCTGGCATGTTGGCACACAGAGGTGTTGTCCTTGCACGTGTGGTTGTTCAAAAGAGTAAAGATAAAGCAGCTATTTGTAGAAATAACTTTGCGCCGGACGGACGAGATACGTGCGGCGCATGTAGCCAGCGTATGGTGCTAATCCGTTCGCGAATCGGGAAATCTCCCTCATTTGCATATTTGCATGGCACATCAATAGGCGCGACGGATGCGACGAGCGAAAATATGCGCTAACGATACTCTGGCGTCGGAAAGTTAAGCCGATCGGAAAAGGCCCGTTTTCTGGCGCATCTAGGTTGGTGGGTACGGCCACATAGATACTACGGCGCATCTTTACAGTTACGCGGCGCATATCGAAATACTCCAGCGCAACTCTACCTGAATCTGGCCCTTGACCTTTTCTCTCTCCGGATGGCTGGTCTTCCGGTGAATCCAGGCCTAGGCTTCAGGCTCCTCCCAGTCTTTAAATAACCTCCCTCATAAAGCTGTGCGAAGGTGTCATGTGCTCCGGGAACACAAGGCATTGTGGGAACTGTAGTCTATTTCTACTAATGTCAATGGAGTCCTTTTCTCCTAGTGCCTCTAATCCCACAATGCATTGCTTTTAAAAAAAGAAAGAAAGAAATAAACACATATATACAACATAACTGAAACTCCCGGGTGGAATTTAGATATGCAAGATTACCAAAGCTCTCTGACAGTATGACCCCCGCTACACAGTCAATTTACAATTCTGTATAAGATGTATATAGTCATAAATCTTATGTCAAAATACATTTTTCACTTTTCCTACATATGTTGTAATATGCACCGCACACACATTATATATATATATAAAAAAAAGAGGGGAGCAGGTCCTATGCTCACTATATTAATTAACTGTGCAGGATATTCTTCCTGTCACAGCAACCCATTAGTTGCGGACTCACCAGTAGGGTAAGGTGCGGTGTCCACTGGCAGATTACAATGCAATACAAAAAAGACCCCCCCGGGGGGGAAAAACAAAGGAAATGTATCCTCCCGGAGATAAAGATACCAAATGTGGGCCGTGCCGCATAAAAAAAGGGGTTTATTGATACAAAAAATTGCAATTACATAAATTCAGACACTTAGACACCCATCACCAGCACCCAATATAAAAATTAAAATAGTTAGACAACGTTATCTAAATAGACACTGACTACATACAGGATGCATGCATGCGGAGTTAGTCAGACTGGAAAAGTCAGCTGGAATTTGTCCAGCTGACTAATCAGTATTTGGTTGAATGATCAGCCTCTAAGCTGATCAGATCCAAGCAGGACATATATCAGAGTACTGTAATTCAACAATAGATAAATAAGCTAAGCGATTTACGGGTGGGGCTTTGATTGAGCATGACGGACTGAGGGAGACACACAGAGCTGGAGCTCCATCCACTCCATCGAGATATAATTAATCAGGTATTTTCCTGGTCTCTCTAGCCGCCTAAGATTGCAGAGAGCTCGATATGAACACATCCAAACAGCTCCTAACAAGGAACTCCCGCAAGGCGGGGGAGAAGGGTGACCTTCAGCTCGCTTCCCAGCCTATTATTCAACCAGATTTTCAAAGGTTCTTCCCGGTTACACGGAGGCAGGAACTAAACACACGGCTGGAACCTTCCAGCACAATTTGCGTTCTGGGAGGAAGCCTTGAGCTGAGGCACCAGATGCAAGTCAGAGGAGCTGTGAGCACGGTGAGTGCTGTGTCTGTTTTGAAGAAACCAGATATCCAACCAGATTTCCAGTGTGGGATGGAGCCAGATTTGAGGGCTTTGATTCAAGCCCTACCAACAAGGCTGGATTTAGAAGTGCTGCCTACTAAGGGTGACATAGAAGCTCTCATCGCCAAAGTTGAGGAAGCCCACCGCGCTGATTTACAGCAGGTATATGCAGAGATACAAGAGGTGTCAGAGCGTGTGGAGGTCGGTGAAACAAAGGTACTTGGGCTAGAAGACAGAATGTGCATACTGGAGAAGGAGAGAAAAGAACATAGGGAAAGGTATCAGAGATGCAGCTACAGATCGAAGAAATGGAGGACCGCAGCCGCCGTTGTAACCCAAGGCTCTGTGGGGTACCTGAAGTTGTGGAGAAGGAAACCCTACAGGAAAAGGCAATGAGCATATTCCATGTTATTTTGGAGGGGAATATCCCATTAAATATGGAATTGGACAGAGTCCATAGGGCCTTTGGTCCTAAATCAGCAGCTGGTTTCAAGAGAGAAACATGGAAGACAGGATGTATTTTAAGTGAATCAGGTAAGGATAATTCATAAGCAACCTCATTAAGTTTCCTCTTGACTGGGAATGGTCCCACAAATTTAGGTGCCAGTTTCTTTAAGGGACATGCCAACCGGAGATTTGTAGTAGACAACCATACCTGGTCTCCCGGGTGGAGAATCAGTTCACCCCTCCTTTTCCTGTCAAAAGCTGTCTTGCTTGCTGCTTGTGCCTTGGTAACCGCTTCTTGAAGCAACTTATTGTTGCAGTTTAGGAAATCCACTGTGTCTTGGACAGCCGGAACCGTGGTTTCTGGAATAAAGTCAGGCAAGAAGGATGGGTGAAAACCATAATTTGCAAAGAAGGGTGACTGACCTGTGGCAGAATGAGTGGCATTATTATAGGCGAACTCCGCCAGTGGCAGCAGCGATACCCAGTCATCCTGTACAAAAGTAGTGAAGCATCGGATATACTGTTCCAATGTCTGATTGGTCCTCTCTGTCTGTCCATTGGTTTGGGGATGGTAGGCGGAGGACAAGGATCTTTCGATTCTAAGGGCTTCACACAGAGGTTTCCAGAATCTGGAGGTGAATTGAACCCCCCGATCGGAGACAATGTTCATAGGGACCCCGTGAAGCCTCACAATTTCTCTGATAAATACTTGAGCTGTCTCTATGGCTGAGGGAGTATTCTTCAGAGGCAAGAAATGGGCCATCTTAGACCATCGGTCCACTACTACGAAGATGGCTGTACATCCTTCTGATGGGGGAAGTTCCACAACAAAATCCATGGCTATCATTTTCCATGGTCTGTCAGGAACTGGCAGTGGCCGAAGTAGACCCCAAGCTTGGTTTCTTGTACCCTTACTGCGGTTGCAGATTACACAGGAATTCACGTACCTCTTACAGGTTTCTTCCAGGTCTGGCCACCAGAATGTGCGTTTCAGGAGATCAAGCGTCTTGTGGACCCCAAAATGACCTGCTAGGGGATGATCATGGCACAGACCCAAAATGGTTATGCATAAACATTCAGGTACAAATACCTTGCTTCCGTTGAACAGTAAACCTTCCCGGGGTGTCAGCGTGACCCCTGGAGGGCTAGGAACGTCTGTCGAAGCCTGCTTCATTCTGTTGAGGAGGCTGCTCTGTAAAAGCAAGAAGTTATTTTCAGACAAGATGGTATCTGCCACTGGTGGTTCCTTGGGGTCATCAAACATACAAGACAGTGCATCTGGTTTGACATTCTTCGAGCCTGGCCGGTAGGTAATGTGGAACACAAATCGGGAGAAGAACAGGGCCCACCGTGCTTGACGTGGCTTCAGACGTTTAGCAGTCCTCAAATACTCCAGGTTTTTGTGGTCAGTATAGACCAATATGGGATGCACTGCTCCCTCTAGGAGGTACCTCCATTCTTCTAATGCCGCCTTAATGGCCAGCAATTCCCGGTCCCCAACATCATAGTTTCTCTCTGCTGAAGAGAGCCTGCGGGAAAAAAAAGCTACTGGATGCATCAGATCCTTAGGGCCTTGGCGTTGGGAGATGACTGCTCCAATAGCGACTTCGGATGCGTCTACTTCTAGTGTATAGGGCAGGGACGGGTCCGGGTGACCAAGAACAGGTGCTGAAGTAAACAGTCCCTTCAAGGTATCAAATGCGGCTTGAGCCTCGGGAGTCCAATGGAAGCGGAGGTTCTGTCTAGTCAGCTGTGTTATAGGGGTTATGATAGCAGAAAAGCCTTTAATGAACCTTCTGTAAAAGTTGGCAAATTCTACGAAGCGCTGCACCCCCTTCTTGTCGGTAGGTGCAGGCCAGTCTAAGATTGCAGAGACCTTTTCAGAGTCCATCTTGATCCCTTCAGGAGAGATTACCAGTCCCAGGAATTGGATGCTGCGTTTTTCAAACTCGCATTTTTCACCTTTAGCATATAGTCCGTGTTGGCGGAGTCCGCTTAGCACCCTTTTGACATGACCTTGGTGAGAGTCCAGAGAAATGGAAAAAATCAGAATGTCGTCTAGGTAAACAATCAAAAATATATCAAGGAAGTCTCTGAATATATCATTAACAAAATGTTGGAAAGTGGCCGGAGCATTGCATAGCCCGAAGGGCATCACTAGGTATTCATAGTGGCCAAATCGGGTGCGAAAGGCTGTCTTCCACTCATCCCCTTGGCGAATGCGGACTAAATTGTAAGCCCCCCGTAGATCCAGTTTGGTGAAAATGGTTGCTGACCTTAGTCTCTGAAATAGTTTGGGTACTAGAGGGAGAGGATATCGGTTTTTAACTGTAATTTTGTTGAGCTCCCGATAGTCCACACAAGGTCGTAGGGAGTGGTCTTTTTTTTCAACAAAAAATATTCCAGCTCCTGCTGGAGAGGTAGAGGGTCGGATGAACCCCTTTTCCAAGTTTTCTTGGACGTATTCTTTTAGTGCCTCCTGTTCTCGTTCAGCGAGGGGGAAGATTCTACCGAAGGGGATTTCGGACCCAGGAAGCAGTTCAATTGGGCAATCATATGGCCGATGTGGGGGAAGAATGTCAGCCCCTCGCTTACTAAAGACATCCAAGAACTCATGATAGTGTTCAGGTACAACTTTCCGCACTTCAGACTCAGAGTCCACACAAAATAGTGTTGTAGAAGGAACTGGGGGCCTTGGTAGGCAGTGATTCCTGGCAATAGGCTGAGTGGAAATTGATTCTCCCTGTGGCCCAGTCAATTTGCGGATTATGCGCCTTCAGCCAGGGTAGGCCCAGAATAACAGGGAATAGTGGGGAGGAGATGACATCAAGGCTTAGGAATTCCTTATGTTGAGAGGGAGCCAACACGGGTAAGGGAAATGTCTCTTGTGTCACAGGTCCAGACTTGATACATGACCCGTCAGCTAGAAAAACAGAAAGTCCTTGTGCTTTAGGTCTCAAGGGAATGCGTTGTTGTGTTGCGAATGGTTAGATCAATGAAGCAACTGCAGGCCCCGGAATCAATGATCGCGGTAACTGTCACTTCCCTTTCTAGCAGCTGGAAAGAGATGGGAAGGGTTAGATTGGTAGCATTGGTAGGCAAAAAAAAGTTATTAACGCTGCTTACGTGTCTTGGTTGGACAGGAACGCACATAGTGGCCTGCACCCCCACAGTACAGGCAAAGGTTATTCTGTCGTCGGTGCAGGCGTTCTTCTGGGGACAGAGAGGGGCATATTAGGCCAATTTGCATAGGCTCTGGAGCGTCGGTAGCAGTAGCGACAGGAGCGGGCTGAACTGGGGTGAAGCTATCAGGTGCGGAGTGAGTAGGAGCTGGGATCCGGGGCATCATCCATACTGGACGTGGCTGCTGGGCTGATCTTTCGGATCGTCGCTCACGAAGCCAGCGGTCAATTTGGATGGCCAGTGTGATAAGGGCCTCCAGGGTATTTGGGACCCCAACACGTGCCAATTCGTCTTTCAGACACTCCGATAGCCCCAAGCTGGTGTCGCAGGGCTGCGTCATTCCACTGTGTGTCTGCACTCCAGCGTTGAAAGTCTGTGACATAATCTTCAGCTGTTCTGCGGCCCTGCTGGAGTGCATGAAGGGCAGCCTCTGCTGTGGTGGTTCGTTGCGGGTCGTCGTATAATTCGGCCATTGCACCGAAGAAGGCGGACATGGACTGTAGCAATACATCGTTCTTTTCCAACATACGATGAGCCCAGGACTGGGGCTCACCCTGAAGCAGTGATATAATGAACCCCACTTTAGTCATTTCAAGGGAAAAAGTTTGAGGTTGTAGGGCGAAGTACAGTTCACATGCGTTGCGGAAGGATCGAAACTTTCCCCGATCACCTGAAAATCTCTCTGGTGCTGGAACTCTGGGTTCAGGGGGCGGCATCACTAATGGGGTTGCTGCAGTGGTAGTCCCTGAGACAGAAGGGGCAGCATTGCTTGTTGGTGTAGCCAGAGTCTGTACACGTTGTTCCAGTTGCGTATAACCCTCCTGTAGAGATTTGACTGCTTGGGTGAGGGCTGCAAGGTGCTAGCAGACGTCATCCATGGCCGATTTCCCACTAGCAGGCTCAGACTTGGCTGCCTGATACTGTTACGTACCTGCCAGATGAGCCTGACGTGTAGTGGGAAGGCTTCTCTTACAACCCCGGCTAAAGGGCCACCGATGTTGCGACAGTGGCCACAAGAGCCTGGCGGTGTATGGGTGCCTGGTTCGTCTTGGGTCTTGTCGGTTCAGCAGGTGCAGCAGGAAACAGGAAGCTGGCTGGTGGGTGCACTGGCTGGGGAGACACTGAATGCGTAGTCAGAACAAGCCGGGTTTGGTAACAGACGATCAGGTATAGATATAAACGACAGGCAGAGAATGGTCAGTATACAGGCAAGTTCGGCAACGGGAAATCAAGCAGTTGTAGAGCTGAGCGTTGGTCACAAGGCAGGCCGGGATCAGGATAACAGAGATCAATCGTAGTCAGCAAGCCGGGTCAAACACAGGAAACAGGAAACAGGAAACAGGTCAGATCACAGGAAGTCAGGTAAGAACTGCAGATCAGGCAGCAAAGACACTGTGCTGCTGAGGTGTTTAAATAGGGCAGCCTGTTGTCAATCACTGAAATCAGTCTGCACCATTAACTCTTAGGTGACAGATCCATGACACTTAGGTACCTTCCATACTGAATCTCTAAAAGCGGTGATAACGGTTATTCCCAAGGAGGGAAAGGACCCCTCTCAATGCAGGAGTTACAGACCAATTTCACTACTAAATGAAGATCTGAAGCTCTTTGCTTATATTTTGGCAAGGCGGGTACAGCAGTACATACAAGGGCTTGTCCATAAAGATCAGGTGGGGTTCTTGCAGATGCGGGAAGCTCGAGATAATACGGTCAAGACCTTGAACCTCATCCATTCGGCCAGTACCTCCCGAACCCTGTGTGTCTTTCTTGGAACGGATGCTGAAAAAGCTTTTGACCGGATACATTGGCAATTTATGTTTATGGTATTGAGACACATGGGGTTCGGTAAAAAGATGCTGCAATGGATCGCAAGCAACTATACTCACCTGATGGCCCAGGTTAGAGTGAACAGAATACTGTCGTCACCTTTTAAATTGTCAAACGGGACAAGACAGGGTTGTCCCCTATCTCCTCTTTTATTTGCATTATCTGTGGAACCCCTACTAAGTAGGATTCGATCGAATCCAGATATTAAGGGATTGTCTCTGGGAGGTACAGAATACAAGATCTCAGCATATGCGGACGACATGATGTATAGTCTGACCAGCTCGATGGAATCCCTTCCCAATTTGGTAGAAGAACTAAAGACGTATGAAGATGTGTCAAACTTCAAGATAAATTCTGACAAATCAGAAGCGATGGGAGTGGCGCTCCCAGAGAAATGATCGAAAATACTGAAATCTAAGTATTAATTTAAATGGTCTGATACATCTCTTACATATTTGGGTACCTCCATTCCAGCGGACCAAACACAAGTATTTAAACTTAATTTTGTACCATTATTGGCGAAAGCACGGGTCCTCCTGGATGGATGGCAGAATGGGTTCCATTCGTGGTTTGGGAGATCTAACATTATTAAAATGAATATACTACTGAAATTTCTGTATCTCTTTCAGACACTCCCTATTGCTATACCGAAATCTTTTTTCAAGCAAACACAATCCCTCTTTAATAGGTTTATATGGGCAAATAAATGTCCAAGAATCAAGGGTCGCACAATATCATTAGCCAAACAAGATGGAGGATTGTCGGCCCCAGATATTTATAGATACTATCAAGCGGCACTACTGTGCCGGCTGATCGACTGCAGTAGACATACTGGAGAAAAGATATGGCCGGGGCTAGAGCAAGACCGGCAGTATGCTGCACCGAGCGGCATGGTGCTACAGGGAGTTACAGACAGACATTAAAAAGCACCCGCTGATATGCCCTTCTCTTCAGGTTTGCCCACAGGTTTGTCAAGAATTAGCGAGCTATTGAACGCACCTGCAGAGGGCTCTTAAATACCCTTTTTTAACAAATGGAAGGTTGAGCTGGGAAGACCCTTTACAGAAGAGCAAAAGAATAAGATACTCCGGAATATATTTGAATCATCTGAGTGTGTGAAGACACAAGAGATGAATTTTAAGATTTTATCTTAGTGGTATTGCACTCCGGTAGTACTAAATAGGTGTTACCCAGATATCAGACAGATGTTGGAGGTGCGGGAAGAAAGGAGGAACCCTAATGCACATCCTTTGGGCCTGTCCTTAAGATTTTACGTTTTTGGACAAAGGTCAGGGAAATAGTGCAAAAATTATCCTTGCTGTATGATGTGTTGATTTTAAACCATAGGGAGTGCCTCCCAGGTTTGTGTTACTTTTTCTGCTTAAAAGTCAAATAAAAGAAGATTGAAAGAAATAAGCTAAGCGTTGTGGCTGATCAATGAATGATATCGTGACCTGGATGTCACAACTCGATGACACACAGTATGGAAGAGCTATAATGGTATAGCATTCATGAAGGTCAAGGACACTGTGGAGCCAAGTCATGTAAGCAGAAAGCAGGTTAGCAATAGCAGCGTAAATGTCAAGTTCATCAGCAGTGTGATGATCAGCTGAATGAAGTAACAGTCACCAAGCAATGTAGTTAAATGCAAAGTGTCAACGTGATCAATTGGAAAGAGACACAGATGGGAATAGGACCACAGGTCCTCTCACCAGACCAGGTTATGTATGGAGATCATCTAATGTTACAAAGTCTTCCTCTCTTCTGATAAAGAATCAAGAGACGGCGTGCTGCCGTGTGCAGTGTAGTGTAGCCAGGGATGTCCTCACCCCCGTCCCTGGGGATTTGAGGCTTCCACTGGTATCTCTTGTGTGGAGGGATGTAGGTATTGCATACAGATGCTCCCGGTCAGTGTGTCTCACAAAACGTTGGTCTGCTGCTAATGATTGCTTTTACAGCTGCATTCCTTCGCTCAAACGAGCTAATCGAAAGTCGACTTCACACACGTGTCGGATCATAACAAGTAGTTTTTTCATGCCGAAAAATGATCGTGTGTACGCGGCATTAGTGTCTGAATTTATGTGATTGCAATTTTTTGTATCAATAAACCCCTTTTTTATGCGGCAAGGCCCACATTTGGCAACTTTATCTCCGGGAGGATACACATTATATTACATATGTGGGCAGGTTGCCTACTGTATTGTGTGTTTAACTATTTGGCTGCCCAGGTCAAGCACAAAGGGTTCATGTTTCTTTCCGCCTCCCTGATCATGTTTAAGGGCTTTTTGTGGGGGTCAAGCCTCTCTCCCATGTGATATTAAAGGTAAGAGGTTAGGGTCCCAGGGGGCTAGAAGGTGGGCAAGAGAACGGGAACCTTGCTGAAGTTTGCTGGGACCTGTGGTCCACCATAAGAGTGCTGAATCATGGGTACACCCATAAACATGAACATCTCTACTCTAGTTCCTCCAAAAAATTACTTTTTCACAAAGACTTTACCTGTGCAGGCATGCTGGGGCAGCTGCAAATAGTGTTAGGAGAAAGATGTTTATGCATGTTATATGTTATGCTGAACTTTCAGTGAAAGTTGCTTCAGCTGCTTTGAGCCTATTCTGAAGTTATTCAAGGGGTGTATGTTGGGTCTTGGCATATTCCTAAAGAATCTGGGTCTGTAATAGCACTATAGGGTATGTACAGAGCAGACTAGAGTTATGAAGGTCTAAGACCTGATCACTAAGCACCTAAGAGGAAGAGTTAACTGAGGACACATATGAGACCTCTGCTATGTTTCCACTGGTGTTTCAGTCTGTTACTGGGAGTGTGGTAGTGGAGATATGCTGGATTGGTGGAGTAGGCAATGACACATGTCCCTCCGAATGCAACACATACAACAGTTACATGTGTGTAGTTACTTGTAATGGGACATCTTATGGAGGAACTCTGTACATTTTACACTGCACTCAAGTGACTCATCTGTTAGTCGAAGAGTGCTTTAATGTATGATTTCTCATATGACCACAGTCTCCACCTGGTCCTGGGTATTGGTGAGCACACCTTCAGGCAAAGTGTTACCCCATGTGCATGGTGCAGCAAGACCCCACCCACACATATTATTTCTGTGGCATAGCAAAACATTTGCAAGGTTTCCTCCTTGCTCCCCCCCCCCCCCCCTTAATGGCTGCTGATCAGTTTGCCCTGTCAGGATGTAGAGCACCTGAGGACTAACTTAGATCATTCCCCTTTATATTGCCTCACAATTTGCTCACTTATCAAAAGGTACCAATATTTGTTTCAAATTAGCTGTAAATGATATTACAATACTTAGTTATATTTCCCGTAGTTTGGGATAGTTTTTTGTCTAGATTTAAATAGTATATTCTCCCATGTTTTATTTTTTTATTTATTTTTTTAAGCTCACTTTTTTTGCTGTATTACCTTTCATTGAATCTATCTCTTGCAATTTTTCCTTTCTAAAGTACTAACTGTATAAGATGCTTATGATTATTGATTAGCATGGGCACTCGTAGCTTATATAATGGAATTACCTGCAGTTGCTCTGCAGTACAGATATGAAGATATAGTCCCATCCTGGCCAAACCAATTTCAGCATCAATGAAGGAGACTTTTGTCTCACTATAGTTCATTGTGATCCTTAGGCCGCGTACACACGGAGGGACATGTCCGCTGAAACATGTCCGACGGACCGTTTCCAGCGGACATGTCTCCTCCGGGTTTTCGTCCAACGGTGTGTACACACCATCGTATGAAAATTCCCTCGGCCAGGGAACGCGGTGACGTGGCGGTGACGTTGAAGTCGCCACGTCACCACTCCAGGAAGTAAAATACTTCCACGCATGCGTCGAATCCATTCGGCGCATGCGGGAGATTTCTGTCCGCTGGTTAGGCATACTAACCAGCGGACATATCCGACGGACAGGTTTGTAGCGCACAAATTTCAAAGCATGCTTTGAAATTTGTCCGCTAGCCCGTACACACGACCGGATTTGTCTGCTGAAACTGGTCGGCGGAGTTACCTTAAAAGTATATAGTGAGGGGGGCGTGGCCTGGACATGGCTGAGTGAGGAAGCGTGCTTGCTGAGCTCCCGGCCTGAAACCCCCCTTTCACCGGCCAAACTGCCCTAAAAATCGTCATGCAATCAGCCAAGAAGAGCAGATCTAAATCTACTACCAGAGTGACCCGTTCTGGAGCAGCCGCGGGTGATTTACACAACTTTTTTCAGCCCAGGCCGCAGAAAACATCTGAAGCTGGGACGGAGGCACCACGAGGCATACCAGACGACGCGCCACCTGGAGACCTGGAGCAGGGACTGTGGACTTTTAATCCCGCTGACCCGGAGCTGCCTACTGAGTAGTTGTCGGCGCCGGAACCCCCCGACCTACCCATGGCATCTCCGTCCTCCTCCCCGGATGGTCCGGCAACGGACCAGGACATCCGCGCCCTCCTGCAGGCCCTGCCCACACGATCGGACATAGAGGCCCTCATCCTGAGGCTGGAGGAGACGCACCGCCGTGACTACCAGGAGGTCCGAGCGGAGGTGTCCACCTTAACGGACAGAGTGACGACCAGCCAATCATCACTGGCGGAGCTGGAGCGGAGGGTCCAGGGCCTGAAGCGCACGAGGGACCAACACCGGGACACGGCGGTCGCCCTGCAGCTCCACCTGGAGGACGTGGAGGACAGGAGCCGCCGCAATAATTTGCGGATACGCGGTGTACCGGAGACGGTGGGAGCGGAGGCCCTAGACGGGAAGCTGCAGGGCCTGTTCCGAGAGATCCTGGGGGAGCCGGCGGAAGAAGTAGAGGTGGACTGCACACACAGGGCCTCAGGCCCTAGGAACCCGGAGCAAGACGGTGCGGTACGCGCAGAAAGATCGAATCCTACGCATGGCGTGGGAACATGGAGGAATTGAAGTGGAGGGGGCCCAGGTCAAGATACTACCTGATCTCTCCAGGGCTACGCTGAGACGGAGAGCGATGCTGAAACCAGTGCTGGAACTGGCTAAGGAAAAGGGATACACCTACAGATGGGGATACCCGCTGTCAACTACCTTCCGCAAAGACGGCCGGGCCTACACCCTGCAGACACCGGCGGACCTTCCAGGCCAGACTGGCTTCAGATACTGCCGCGACAGGTCGGAAGATCGGGCCCCTCCAATGTTGGCGCCCCGTATCCGCCGCACCAGCAATGACAGGGAAGAGGAAGGAGGAGAGCACCTTCAGGAGGAGGACAGCGCGACTGAAGAGTAGGCCCTGGGCCATAGTCCGTGACCCATCCTCAGTTATTTTTGTTTTCTATTTTCTTTTTGAACCCCCCCTGACTGCCTGAACCTGCTGTGTGACCCTGCCCTGTGTCTCTAAGAGGATCTCTCACCATAAGTGCGGGAGACCAGCAGCTACCTCTGGTGACCTCTCCCCCGCACTAATAGCACGCCGCGTGCCCTGGATACAGGAGCGGCACGGATCCCACAGAGGAGACCTCATATATCATTTTTTTTCTCTCATTTTTTATTACTTTAACATTTCTTAGAGGCCTGATATTTGCGGCCCGATCCCGGGGGTGGAGGGAGGGGGAAGGCAATTAGACCCGACCGATCTGCCCTAACTCTCTCAGTAGCATGTACGAAGCTAGTGATACCCGCCTTGCTGTGTCATAGCCGTTTAGGCTAAATTCGTTTTTCTTATTCTTGCCGCACACTCTGGTGCAGGCCTCCTAACTTAAACCTCAGTCTTACACTTTCCTGTCTCTGCAGGTTTCTCTCTATCTGATAAAAAAAAAAAAACTGCTTGGAGGCTCCATCTGGTGCCTTCCGCTAGAATTCTTTACTTTTCTTTACCTGTCCCCTCCTCTTTTCCCCTCTCCACTAACTACTCGGCTTCTCCTCTCTTCTCCACCCTTAACCCCCGCCACCCCCCCCCCCCATCGCACAGACCTCCTCCCCCCCTCCCCCCCCTCACTGCGCGAGCATGGATGAGCTCACCGTGATCTCGCTTAACGTAAATGGCCTCAATACGCCTGAAAAAAGGCGTATGCTGCTACAGGATATGTGACGCCTGGGTGCGGATGTGGTGCTCTTGCAGGAGACACATTTTAAGGAATGCAACCTGCCCCTCCTGAAAAACAGATTCTATCCTAGGACGTACCACTCTCAATATTCAGAGGCCAAGTCCAGGGGGGTGTCCATCTTAGTTTCGGCAAAGGTGCCGTGGAAGCTTATAGATGCCCAGATGGATAGGGACGGGCGCTACCTCTTTCTGAAAGGCCAGATAGGAGACAGGACAGTAACGTTCGCTAACTTCTATGCACCGAATTCCCAACAGGACATGTTCCTTAAGAAGCGCCTGGGCCAACTCAGACGCTTCTCGGAGGGCCACCTTTTAGTTGGGGGTGACCTGAACATCCCCCTAATTCCGACCGAAGACACATCCACCGGGAAATCCTCCCTAACACGAGACACTCTTAAACGCATTGACGCTGCTCTACATACTATGCAACTGATAGATACCTGGATACCTGGCTCCTTCTACACCCTGGAGACAGGGATTATACCTTTTTTTTCGAAACCCCACCAGACATACTCAAGACTCGACTACTTCCTTCTGCCACACGGACAATTGGACGCGATTCGGGGGGTCACAATTGGTTCGATCACATGGTCGGACCACGCCCCGATCACTCTGAAATACTCCATCTTAGAAAGTACTAGGGACCAGAGGCCACCGTGGCGGCTTAATGAAAGCCTTCTACAGAACACCGAAGTTATGACGGAGATAGTGGGGGAGCTGGGTCACTATTTCTCTGCCAATATCGTACCTGATGGCGACATGGGGGTGATTTGGGAGGCCCATAATGCGGTGATCCGAGGAATACTGATTAAGCACGGCACGCGCCTAAAGAAAGAACGCATGGCGCAACTCGACTCACTTCTTGCCAAACTTCGCGTATTGGAAACAACACACAAAACTGCCCCTAATAGGCAGACGGGTGCGGAGCTTGACGTGGTTCGCGCGCAGGTGACTGATCTTTTGCATTTTAAGGCCAAGGCGGCGCTGCAAAAATGCCGGCGCGGTATATACGAATCGGGCAATAAGTGCGGTAAATTATTGGCTAACACGAAACGCGCACGGCGACTGGCCTCGTATGTTCTTCACGTCTTATCATCGAGGGGATTGAAACAGTCTACGCCCCAACAAATTACGCGAGAATTCCGACAATACTATGCGTCCCTATACAACTTGGACAAACCTCCCCTGACACGGGAAATGATAAGAGACTACATTACCACATCTTTAATGCCCACCTTGCCTTCGGACACCCTAGAGGAACCTATCACACTCACTGAACTCCAAAGTGCGCTGAAAAGCCCAAGCCAGGGAAAGCCCCAGGCCCTGACGGCCTTACGGTGGCGTACTATAGGTCCCTGCTACCATCAGTAGGCCACCACATGGTACGGCTATTTAACGACCTAGGATCTGGGAAATCCCTTCACGTCACCACACTCCAGGCCCAAATCTCCGTTATTCCAAAAGAAGGCAGGGACCCAGCTAACTGTGGCAGTTACCGCCCCATATCCCTCCTCAACAATGACCTCAAACTGTATACCAAAATCTTGGCTTCCAGACTTCAGAACCACCTCCCACAATTGATAGACCTAGACCAAGTGGGCTTTGTACCTACTAGGGAAGCCCGGGATAACACGGTTAAGGTACTTAACCTCCTACACATAGCCTCCTCTAGTAAGACCCCGTGCCTTTTTTTAGGAACTGATGCCGAAAAGGCATTTGACCGGGTCAAATGGCAGTTCATGATGTCCACCTTGGAGCACATAGGTCTAGGGGAGAAAATGAGGAACTGGGTGTCAGCAATCTATAGGGGTCCGACGGCGAGGGTTCGGGTTAATGGGGCACTGTCAGAAGCATTCCCTATCACCAACGGGACAAGACAGGGGTGCCCCCTGTCACCCCTGTTGTTTGCCCTATCCCTTGAGCCCTTCCTATGCCATGTGCGACAAAATCCTGCAATTACGGGTATACGTGTCTCAGAAACACAATACAAGGTCTCCGCCTATGCGGACTACCTCCTGTTTACCCTCACAGACCCGGACACATCTCTTCCGGCTCTCATGCAGGGTTTTGAGGTCTATGGCATACTTTCCAACCTGAAAATAAACATGACAAAGTCGGAGGCAATGGGGGTGGGGATCCCACAGCAACAGCTCGCCCGGCTGAAGGCTAAGTTCAGCCTGAAGTGGACAGAGGTTGTGTTGAAATATTTAGGGACGCAGATACCCCCCTCGCTATCACAGCTATATAGATTGAACTTCCCGCCCCTCCTGACAGAAGTCAAGAAACTGTTGTTGCAGTGGACGGGAGGCCTTCGCTCCTGGCTGGGAAGGGTCAATATACTAAAGATGACGATTCTGCCCAAATTCCTATATCTCCTGCAGGCCCTCCCGATTCGGATTCCAGGGACGTACTTTCGACAAATTCACTCTGCCTTTTCCCAGTTCCTGTGGGCTGGGAAGAAGTCAAGAATACACAGGGGGATCTTGTCCCTCCCTAAACTGTGCGGTGGTCTGGCGTTACCGGACGTTCGCACATACTATCAAGCCACACACCTGGTTAGACTGCTTGACTGGTGCCGACACTCGCACACTAAACTTTGGACGCGGGTGGAGCAGAGCCAGTGCACGGTCCCACTTCGTCGAGCCCCCTGGTGCCTTACGACGCCCCCCATGCCTGCAATGAGACACCCCCTGGTGGGGAATACGGTGAAGGTATGCGCGGGCCTTTTTGAGAAGTTCTCCCTTTCGTCTCGGACCTCTCCTCTCAGACCTATCGTTGGCCACCCCCTTTTTGAACCGGGCCTGCAAGACGGGAAATTTCTCGACTTAGCAAATAGGGGCCTCTTTCAGGCCTCGCACTTTAGCTCGGGGGAGAGGTGGAGGTCGACGGTAGAGTTGATGGACCCTGATGGTGAATATCAACTAGACTTCTTGAGAGCGCAACAATTAAAACACTTTTTAAGTAGTCTCCCGACCCCCCCGACAGTTCAGGCCCCGTTGACGACCCTAGAGGAACTCTGTAGTAAGCAGGGGGTACTCCCCCACGCTCTGTCCCTGACGTATGCGCTACTCAATACTCCTCCAGGAGAGTACCAGATACCAGCCCTGGCTAAATGGGAGAGAGAGCTAGGCACGTCATTTACAGCCAACAAAAAACTAAATATAGTTCGCTTCACGCATAGGTCATCTGTCTGTGCGAAAACACAAGAGACGAACTATAAAATACCCAAACGCTGGTATAGGACCCCAGACCTGTTAAACAAACTGTTCCCTGACACCGCAGCCACCTGCTGGAGATGCCAACAAGATAGGGGCACCATGTTACACATATTTTGGTCCTGCCCGCGGATTAGGGGCTTCTGGGGTGAGGTGCGCCGGATCACACAACAATTTACGGGAAGTATGGTACTGGACGACCCGGCCTACTTTCTCCTACACGCACATCACATGTCACCTAAGGTGTACAAAAAATCAGTAGTGCGCCACCTCCTGGATGCAGCTAAAGCCTGCGTTCCCCTCCTCTGAAAGTCCCCTCAGCCGCCGACTATTGCTATGTGGCTGCATAAAGTGGATGAGATCAGTCGTATGGAAGATCTAATCCTGTCTGGCCAGCAGAGAGAGGAGGCATATTCGGAAACGTGGCAACTATTCAACATCTTCAGATACTCTGAAGAAGGCCAGAGACTCAGGGTGACGGACTGCAACCTGCCGCCTCCACCGTAGTTGGGTCACATCCCGGTGAAGTAATTTAACAGAATGAGATTTAGTCAGAAACCAAACTTAAAATACGCCCTTAGGGGTGCTTTTGAATTTGAACTTGCCATGCTCATGCAATCCCCCCCCCCCCCCTTATATCCCCTCCACCCCTCTCCGCTTCCCCCTCTTTCTTTGCTCTATCCTATATCTTTATCTACTACTACTCTATTCTACTGCAGAATACGGAAAATGGGATGGGGAACCGGCTCGCTCAAGACCGATAGTTGAGTGACAGATGGACAGTGAAAGATGGTTTCTGGGGATATACATGTCATAGAATGTCCATACTTCTGTTAATACCTGTACTCGTCGCTGTTATGTGCTCTACATGGAATGTCTGTATGCAATTTATTATGACTGTATGTTGATGGTCCGTGCGGACTGGTTTCCTTTTCTGATGATAAATAAAAAATAAAAAAAGTATATAGTGAAGTACCTGGTCTTTTTTCACTATCTCGGTGATGAAGATGTGCACATGACTCCAAACTCGTCGCACCGTGCGACACACACCCCTTCGGGGTTCTCACTCACTGACATTCTTATCGTATCAGTATAATTTAATATCGCTATCCACAGCACAGGAGACAAAGAAATCTTGGGCCAGATTCACAGAGCGATTACGCCGGCGTAACAGGAGATGCGCGGCGTAAGTCTAAATTTGCACATGCGTTTCGATACTCTGCATCCCCAAAACGAGATACGCAAGAAATCTACTTTTTTTTGTCCAGCGTAATTTCGTTAGACAGGCGCATCCGTCTGCGCAAAACTGCGCTAGACACACCATTGATTTGCTATTCAAATATGCTAATGAGGGAGTTACGGGGATCCACAAAAGAACGTTGGTGCAGCGCAGGCTACGCGCTGTGCGCAACAGCTGCACGACCTGTCTAAAATTAGACCATATAAAAGGTGGTCTAAAATTAGAGAATTCGTCTACATGTCAGAGCAGTGCCATCTTATGAGCATTATAGGCCCCCGGGCAATACAGTGCACTGGGGCCCTGTCTACACAACCACGCACAAGAATTTACTGCCAAAAATCATGAAATTTACTGGCAGAACCACAATTTTTTATTGGCACTGCAAAAAAGTACCTAAAATTACAGTTTTACAAATTTCTTCATTGGCATGAAGGTTAGGTTACTGTAACCCAGCCTGATCAGAGCAGGGCCGGTGCAAGCATCTTTGACACCTTAGGCGAAACCTAATTTTGAGGCCCCCCCCGCTGCGCCCCTGACTTCACTTTACTCTGCCCTTGCAACACATGTGACCTACCTGACCCCCTGACACATACACTGACCCCCACCTTACCCGACACATACACTGAACCCCCCCTTACCCAACACATACACTGACCCCCCCACCTTACCCGACACATACACTGAACACCCCCTTACCCGACACATACACTGAGCCCCACCTTACCCAACACATACACTAACCCCCTACCTTACCCGACACATACACTGACCCCCCCACCTTACCCGACACATACACTGACCCCCCCACCTTACCGACACATACACTAACCCCCCCTTACCAGACACATACACTGACCCCCCACCTTACCTGACACATACACTGACCCCCCACCTTACCCGACACATACACTGAACCCCCCCTTACCCGACACATACACTGACCCCCCACCTTACCCAACACATACACTGACCCCCCACCTTACCCGACAAATACACTGACCCCCCACCTTACCCGACACATACACTGACCCCCCCACCTTACCCGACACATACACTGACCCCCCCACCTTACCCGACACATACACTGACCCCCCCACTTTACTCGACACATACACTGACCCCCCCACCTTACCCGACACATACATTGAACCCCCCACCTTACCCGACATATACACTTACCCCCCCACCTTACCCGACACATACACTGAACCCCCCACCTTACCCGACACATACACTGAACCCCCCCCTTACCTGACACACTGAACCCCCCCTTACCTGACACATACACTGAACCCCCCCTTACCTGACACATACACTGAACCCACCCCCACCTGATGTGTACACTGACCCACCACCCACCTGATGTGTACACTGACCCCCACCCACCTGACATGTACACTGACCCCCCCCCACCTGACATGTACACTGACTCCCCCCCACCTGACATGTACACTGACCCCCCCACCTGACATGTACACTGACCCCCCCCCCACCTGACATGTACACTGACCCCCCCCCACCTGACATGTACACTGACCCCCCCCCACCTGACATGTACACTGACCCTCCCCCCACCTGACATGTACACTGAGCCTCCCCCACCTGACATGTACACTGACCCTCTCCCCCACCTGACATGTACACTGACCCCCCCCCACCTGACATATACACTGACCCCCCCCCCACCTGACATATACACTGACCCTCCCCCCACCTGACATGTACACTGACCCCCCCCCCACCTGACATGTACACTGACCCTCCCCCCACCTGACATGTACACTGACCCTCCCCCCACCTGACATATACACTGACCCTCCCCCCCACCTGACATATACACTGACCCTCCCACTTCTACTTCCTGCACTTCTCACACACACCACCTCCCCCCCCCCATCTCATACAGCTTAATGAAGTTTGGGGAGGATCCGTCCTACTTTACCTCTGCTGTTTGTGGCTTCATCCACGATCATCAGGGCTCTGTTCAGGGGCCAGGCTAGCGACATCCACCTGCTTCAGGGTGTCCACGCCGGGACCAGGCCAACGGCATCCACCCGCTCCACAGTGTGTCCCTGGACCCTGCCAGGGACAAGCCAGTGATGCGCCATCTACCCACTCCACAGTGTCCCGCCGGGGGCCGCCGTCGCCAGCGCCATCCACCCGCTCCACGGAGTCCTCGCTGGGCGGGAGGTCAGCTGTGCTTCTCATTGCTCCCATCTTGATTGATCCCTGCCCCTCCGCTGCACACACAGACACACAGCGCTGCACCAGAGGGACAAGCAAAGGAGTCCCGACGCAGCGCTGTGTGAGTGTGATTTACACTGGAGATTTAACAACGCAGCGGGGCGCTCAGCGGGACACATGGGGGATTGGTGGCGGCCGTGGCACACAACGGATTTGTTTGACAGGAGAGGAGAGGAGAGCCGATCTCACACAGGACAGGGGCTGTGGTTGCGCCATTGGTAGTAGTGCGCTCTAGGCGGCTGCCTACTTCGCCTAGTGGTAGCGCCTGCCCTGGATCAGAGTTTCCTCTTGCATCAGAGTCTGCAGGATTCCCCCTTACAGTGAAAGGGAACTCTTATGTAAAGGGGAACACTGGAGATCATGATGTAAGGGGAAACTCTGATGTGGAGGGGGGCTCTGGTGACCAGAGACCACCTTATATCAGAATCCACTGCTTTCTCTTTATATCAGAGTTCCCACTTACATCACGGTCCTCAGACTGAGTTCCCCCTAGCACTGTAAGGGGGAATCCTGCAGACTCTGATGTAAAGGGGGACCACCTTCCGTAGAGTAAATACACTAAGGTAAGGGGGGGCACTAATATTTTTGTATTCACTCCCCCCTTTCTTTAGCAACCACCCGCCTTAGACTGGCCTGGTGGTGCTATCACTGACCTCCTCTCAGGTGCACCATGCAAGGCTCAGTCAGATGGCTCCAGCTTGGCTGCTCTGGTTTTATCCTATAGTCTCTTCATGTCTGACTTCTCCTGTGACCCCCATCCCAGCCGCGCTCCCACTCTTAACTCCTCTCCAGACTCTTCCTCAGAGACTGTAGACACGATACAGTTCTGACCCGCCATTCTCCACCATTTTTTACTGGGGTCGCTGGGCAGCCGATGGGGGCCCCCCAGGCTAGTGGGGCCCCCGGGCAACTGCCCAGTGTGCCCAATGGAAAAGACAGCCCTGTGTCAGAGAAAGCAACACCGTTAGTGAGGAGCAGAGCAGTCACACGTGTTGCCCAACAATCTGTATGCCAACATGCCAGGGACATCCTCGCTCATAGCTATACTACTGACTTTAGAGGAGCAAAGAAGGAGGAGGGCACAGAGGAGGGCACGGGAGAGGATATACCGCACCCGCATAGACCTCTTTGGCATGAGTGATTCTGAGGTGTATCGCATCTTCAGATTCTCCCCTCATGCCATCCTGGAATTAACCATAACCCTGCAGGATGACATCACCAGCCCAACACACTGCTCACATGCAGTGCAGCCACTGGTCAAGGTCATGGCAACACTCCATTTCCTTGCCAGTGGCTCTTTTCAAAGAACAAGTGGAGTGGTGGCTGGGATGTCACAATCCTCCGTGAGCAGATGTGTGCACCAGGTTGTCCCTGCAATCCTCAGACGCATGGCCAACCAAATCATCAAACCAACCACTGAGGACCTGCGGCTGAAGGCAATGACAGATTTCTACAGAATTGCCAGATTCCCACGCACTGTGGGGGCCATTGATTGCACACATGTGGCACTCCAGCCCCCACATATACCGCAATCGGAAGCATTGGCATTCCATCAACGTACAGGTGATAGTCGATGCCCAAGGCCTCATATGGCACGTCCGTGCCAAACACCCAGGATCCAGCCATGACAGCTACATATACAATCAGAGCCCCATCCGAATGGAATTCCAACAGAACGTGTATGGGGACAGCTGGCTGGTTGGTGAGTGACATGGGTGGCAGGCATGACTGTCCCCCCCCATGATGCACACATCACAAGGGGCACATGCATGACTAACATCCTCTTGTCTTTTCACTTCCAGGTGACTCTGCATATACACTGGGACCCCATCTCATGACTCCTATCCGGAACCCCCAAACCCCAGGAGAGGAAAGATACAATGAAGCCCACGCCCAAACATGTGCAGTGGTGGAGCGCACCTTTGGCCTCCTGAAGTCACGTTTCCTATGCCTGGATAAGTCTGGGGGGACCCTGTTGTATTCCCCCAACTTCGTTTGCCAGATCATTGGTGCATGTTGCATTCTGCACAACTTCGCAGTGAGAAAGGGCCTGCAGATTGACATACGTGATGACCTGACCCCTGAACTAGACAATCCCCCCCTAACCGAGGTTACCCCGTCTTCTGAGGGAAGAGCAGCCAGGAGAGAGCTCACATTAGGCATCTTTGCACGTTAAACACACACATTAATCATGGCACAATGAGAATGCATGCATGCACACCACTGTGGTCCCTAGCACAGACACATCACATCCTCATCTAATTGGATTAGCACAAGCCCACCATGCTGGGCTTGTGAGCAGCAATGCCACGCCACGGCTCCAATTATGTCACTGTACATTCATACACCATTCACACGGACCTGGGAATCACTTCTCCCTGGTCCTCGGGAACCCTTCTCCACCAAAACTGAGGGTGACACCCCTTTGTCGGCAGGAATATCACCCCCATATTCCAAAAACATTCACATCACAAAAAAAAAAAATGTCCAGCAAAAAAAAAAATTCCAGCAAAAAAAAAAAAGGGGGAAAAACAAATTAATGCAGTTGGCGTGAGCCACGCCTGGGGGCGCCCATGGCCACGGCCCCGGCTCCTCAGGAGAGACTCATGGGGAGGGGGGGTAATCCAGGGAAGGAGGAGCAGCTCCTGGTCTCTGCCCACCTGGCGGCCTGCCCTCCAAGGCCACGGCAATTCTGTTCAGGCCAGCACTTAGTGATGCCGTGTTGGCCTGGATAGCCTGGGTGAGGGCCCTCACATCCTGCCCAACGTCTGCTGTTGTAGTCTGCAGTGCGTTTAGGCAGTTTGTAAGAGCCCGGGAGTGGCAGTCCAGGTCCCCAAGCGTATCCTTTATGGAGGACAGGCTCTCCTCCATCCGCCCCAAAGTCTGGCTGACCTGTCCCAGATGGCGGGTCTGAAGGGCCTGGTCCCTTTTTAGATTGGCGGGCAGAAGCTCGGCCACCCCCCTGGTCTTCTGGGACGACTTCCTGCCTCCAGCTGAGGCTTGTGGCTGGGGAGAAGGGGAGTCCCTTGGGAGAGGAGCCCTGTTGGGGGAGGAGTGGGAGGGGCTAGCCCTTATGGAGGGCTGGCTGCTGCCAGCCAGAGAGGAAGACTCCTCCAAAAATAACAATCCACTGGCTGACATGACATCCTCCTCCTCCTCAAACTCCTCCTCCTCAACCTCCTCCTCTTCAACCTCCTCCGAGGACTCCGGCCTTGTTGGGGGGTCCTCATCAGGCTGGGATGGTGCGGTCAGCCCAGATGGCCCAGCACCCTCCTGCTCATCTGTGGATGACAAAAAACATTCACAGGTTGGAGGATCCACACACTTGCCACATATTCCCTCTCACCCCCTCCCCCACACATGCTACACACCTGATAGGAAAAAAAAACCTTACCTGGCATCACGCCTTCATGACTTGAGTCATAGCCAGGCAGGCCCTCCACCTGTTGTCTATGAAAGGTCTGGGCCACCGCACGCTCCTCCGCTGTCAGCCTAACAGGGCATGGTGGGCCCCCTCCTGTGGCCCTGGCATGGGCTACTATTTTGGCCAGCTTCTTTCTGACCAGATGCCGGAGGTCATTGATCTTCTTTTCAATCCCCAACCGTCTCCGGGTCTCCCCCCCCCCCCCCCCAATGCATTCACCTCATCAGTAATGTTCTGCAAGATATCACGCCTCCTGGCCGGGGTGGTGTTGCCAGTCTCTGGGCCGTGGAGGAAACGCCCATATTGGGAAATGGCCCGGGCAAGAATTTGCTTCTCCCCCAAAGTAAAATTTTACTTCCTCTTTCTCTCAGTCATACTCATACAAAAACTCTCTCCCAAACAATCAGCAAAAATCACTCACAAAAACAAGCAGGAAAAATCAATCACAAAAACAAGCAGGAAAAATCAAGCAAGAAAACAAACAAACAAAAAACTATCAACCAAAAACTCTCACAAGCAGTCACCAAAAATCACTTTCAAATAGCTTCTAACAAACACTAGATCACACAGTCCACAAATATCACAAAGACAAACCACAACGCAACTAACAACAGAACAAAAGCACCTTGCTGTATAGGGAGGGATACAAAGGGATGTACTTTTGCAAATGAAGTGCGTTTCTGTCTGTCTATTTATTCTGTCCGCGTAGTTCACTATTTTGCCCTAGTCCACTTCCAATTTCACTGATTGCGCCGTTCCCGAGTTGTGAGCATGCGCACAGAGGTGCTGACCATGGTCTGCTTCAAGCGCGCATGCGCGAGCCGGCCGGCCCTTCATTTGCATGGGGTCAGGGCTCATTTCAATGTAACACGCCCACGTCCTTCCCAATTTGTATTACTCCGCCTTGCGCCTCAGAAATAACGTTGCGCAGGCGCATATTTCTGCGTAAAACCGACGAGAATAGGGTGATTTCGCCGCTACATTGTGCCAGTCTAACGTAAAGGCGGTGCGCTACGCCGGTCCAATAATGCGCAGATGTACGTGAATCTGGCCCCTTGTGTTCCGAAAAGTCGGCGTCCACCGCAACTTCCGGTTAACACTTCCTGCCTGTGGAACCAAAAGGAACAAGTCTAGAAAACGAGAGAAAAGATAATTGACAGCTGCAAAACCCATTGAACTTTTGTTTAAAAAAGGCTGACAAGGTAAAAATGTATATTGAGTTAATGTTCACTTGAAGATCTGGTTTCTTAATTGTCTATCTCATCATGAGATAAATACATTTCTTCATCACTAGCTGTCAAATAAAGGAATCACAGATTGTAACAAACACAGAGCTATTATGTAAACTAATTAGCTGAACACTAGAGACAATTTTCTAAATGTCAAGAAAATGATAATAAGTCTCTTGTAAAAGGAAAAAAAAATAGAGACCATGTATAGATAAATAGACGATATGTAATATCTAAACAATATATTGTATTAATATGTCTGTGTTTTATTCTAGCTAACCGAATGGAGATAGAAATTTCCAGATGTTGGCTTAAAATGCATTTTGGATATCATTTTATTACCTAGATAACCGGATGTAGAAATATTAAAATGTCCTGGTTCTACAGATGGGTGAAGGTCAAACCCATGTCATTGCTGTTATGCCGCGTACACACGACCGGTTCGTCTGATGAAAATGGTCTGATCGTGTGTGGGCCCCATCGTTTTTTTTCCCATCGGTGAAAAAACGTAAAACCTGTTTTAAAATTATCTGATGGTTAAAAAACCGATAGAAAAAAAATGATCGTCTGTTGGGAAATCCATTGGTCAAAAATCAACGCATGCTCAGAATCAAGTCGATGCATGCTCGGAAGCATTGAACTTCATTTTTCTCAGCATGTCGTTGTGTTTTACATCACAGCGTTTTGACAAAGTTTTTTTAATTGATCGTGTGTAGGCAAGACTGATGAAAGTCAGCTTCATCGGATATCTGATGAAAAATCCATCGGTCCGTTTTCATCGGATGAACCGATCATGTGTACAGGGCATTAAAGTGCTGGGAAAAGCTCTCAATCTCTACCCATCCCAGATGACCTTAATATTGTCAAAATACCTTCCAAAAAAAAACAGGTGTCTGGCAAAGGTGTTGCTCCTCTAGATACAGGACTCCTTCCACCAACCCATATTGAGGCTGGTGTAACTGGGCACAAAGATATGCCCATAGCAGTGCCCTGTATCTGGAGGAAAAACTCACCTAGGAAGGTAAAGTAATTATGCTGTAGACAGTAACTAGTACTGTCCAGAATGAGCTGATTCTGGGCAGGATGTAGCTCAATACTGGAGCTCAGGAAATGGGAAACAGATGCCATACCAACCTCATGGGGTATGGATGTGTACAAGGACTGTACTTATAGTACTTTACATGAGTAGGGTAAGTTTTCGGTTTCAAGTCAGTGTGTACTATATCCGGCACACAATATGATGGAATAATGTCATTATGCTACATTATTTTTACCGAACCAAAGGTGTCAAAAGTACTTTTTTTCAGTGTGGCCCTTTTTTCTTTTATATGTAAGTTATAACATACAAAAGAAAAGGGAAAAAAGCCCCTCCCCTTTGGGTCTATTTATTGATCATAAGCTAAAATAGAATAAAACACAGATATTAAAATAATAAAATTATATTGTTTAAGTATTGAGCATCATCCATTTGTCTATACAGGGTATCTCTAAGGGCGCGTACACACGATCAGACAGGTCTGATGAAACTGGTCTGCAGACCAGTTTAATCGGACCAGTTCGATGGTGTGTACGGCCCATCAGACCGTTGTCCGTCGGACCAAAGTTTTAAAACATGCTTTAAAACCTGTCTGATGGAACCTGTCCGTCGGACAGGTTCGATGGTTAGTACACAAAAGCATCGGACCAAAAACCCGCGCATGCTCAGAATCAAGTCAACGCATGCTTGGAAGCATTGAACTTCGTTTTTTCAGCACGTCGTTGTGTTCTACGTCATTGCGTTCTGGTCTGATCGGATTTTGGTCCGATGGTGTGTACGCACATCAGACCATCAGACAAGTTCAGAGTTGTCTGATGAAAACAGTCCGTCGGACGAGTTTCAACAGACCGGTCTGATCGTGTGTACAGGGCCTAACGGTCACAGTCATAATTTGTTTTTGTTTTTTACAATAGATTTATTATCATTTTCTTGACATTTAGATAATTGTCTGGCATGATATTGACAAAGGGGTGCGTCCCTGAAACATGTTCGTCAGCCCATACAATCCACTGACTTTGGTCTCTCCTAACAGTTCAGAGGGAAGCCTCACACGCGTACAACGGTTTGTGCCCCTGGTGGTCCAGAATTCCAACCCCGGGCCCAGTGTTCTTACATCTCACACTACTGCTGAGTGGATCCCCCACTCAACTTGCTGTTCTGAGTCCCTGTGAGTCCAACTCCAGTGCTATTTACCCCTCCTAGTTTTCAGTATCTATCCCACGGAGTGGGGCAGAGGTTCACATGCTTATAGCTTCTTGATCCACAGAGGTGTGGCATACCGCCATCCAGCTCAGCGGTTCCTGGTTTGAATCTGCTGTTTACAAAGAATGTTACAGTATGTAAGTCTTCCAATGATGTTGTAATAAATTTTGTATTTTTATTGATCCAGTGCCTTGGCTATTTGTGTGCATGATTCTCGTACATGTGAATCTCATAAGTTCAGAAGAAATATAAAGATCAGCTGTTTGAAATTAAGCTACACAATTTCAAAGATGTAATTACACTACTCAGATTGTATATAACACCCATTAGTGAGCAAAGGCTGACTAGTCTTTAAAGGAAGATGCTTCAAGGACAATGTGATGTGGCGGAGACAATTGATTGTTTTTAAAGCACTGACATTTTCAAAGGAGAAATTACATTTGGGCAAATTACATGTTTCTCCTGGTGAAACTAAACCAGAATAAAAAAGTATTTTAATATTGTTCAAAAGTAATAGAATTCCTGCGAGCCTCAATCAACCCAAAGCCTAATGGATATCACTAACCAGCTGCAAGCATTACACACGTCTCATAAGTAGTGTTGCTCACGAATATTCGCATTGCGAATATTCGCTACGAATATTGCATATTCGAGTATTCGCAAATAACTTGAATATTGTGGCGAATATTCGCTATGGCGAATATTCGTATTTTTTCAAATTTATTTTTAAAACAGATCACATCCTAGTGATCTCCATCGACGTCTAAAAGCATTGCTGGTATGATTAGAGAGAGACCTTGGGCCGAGTAGCTGATGCGATTCTTTTATGTTGCCGAAAATTCGCATTGCGGCAACATAAAAGAATCGCATCAGCTACTCGGCCCTTCTTTTGCATCAGAGCCAATCAGAATAACTCGAATATTCGGCAAAAGGAATATTGCGCGATATTCCTTTTGCCGAATATTCGAGTTATTCTGATTGGCTCTGATGCAAAAGAAGGGCGGAGAAGATAATCGCGCAATATTCCTTTTGCCGAATATTCGAGTTATTCTGATTGGCTCTGATGTGCCCTTCTTTTGCATCAGAGCCAATCAGAATAACTCGAATATTCGGCAAACGGAATATTGCGCGATTATCTGGAAGTCTGTTTATGGTTAAAAAATAATTTGAGACCAATTTTTTATGTCACACAATATAACTAGGAAACGCAAAATTTCAGTAACAAAAAACACTACATTTAATTTCAGGGCACACAAACACAATAAATTGCCAAATTGTTTGGTAAAATATAAAAGATGATGTTGCGCCAAGTAAATAGATACCCAACACGTCAAACCTTAAATTTACGCACACCTGTGAAATTACACTATGCTACAGTACCTGCCGCCGAGAATGTGTTTTTAGCACGACAGCATCGTGCTGATTCTCGGCGACAGGGTGCCGACATTTCGCATTCGCTGGAATAGTAAAAGCACATTCCAGCGAGCACGTCATAGAAGCGACGGGGATCCGACTTGGATCACGTGGGCGGCGTTTAGTATGAATCCTGAAGGGGAACTCCCCGCCGGATTTTAAATAAAAATCCGGCATGGGTTCCCCCCTCAGGAGAATACCGGGCCCTTAGGTCTGGTATAGGTTGTAAGGAGACCCCCCCCTACGCCGAAAAAACGGCGTGGGGGTCCCCCCCACAATCCATACCAGACCCGCATCCAAAGCACGCCGGCCGGTGAGGAAGGAAGTGGGGGTGAGCGAGCGCCCCCTCCTGAGCCGTACCAGGAAACAGAGCAGGAAAGGGACAACAAAAGAAAAAGTAAAGACGAGGAGAGGACGTGGTAAACCTTAGCTCGATCCAACTTACAACTGAAGAGTTAGCAGTCTTAGATAGGGGATTGAAGCATGCACCAGTCAAAAATCTGAACAAATTCGATACATACATTGGGATTCGCAAATACATTAGGAAACTTAACATGAAGAAATATTTCCTTAAAGACCAATTCTGACACCATGTAGCAAACCAACCAATTTATCCCATACATAGTACATTACATCACATTTCTATGTTTAACCCGCAAGTCTCAAACAATTAGCGTATTGAAGTCTTAAAAAGATTGGTCTTAAAAGACCTTGACTCTCTGGAAATAAAGAAGAAATTTGATCCGATACATATGAAAAAGGGAATCAAACTACTTACAGAAAGGAATGACGTAGTAATCCAACCAGCGGATAAAGGCAGAGCCATAGTGATACAAACTAAAGAGCAATATCTGGGAGAAATCAATCGACAATTATCAGATGAGGATACCTACATCAAACTATCAGGAAATCCCACAAATAAATACAAAAAAGAATTGAAACTTGTGGTGAATTTAGGAGTAAAGAAAGATATCCTAAACAAAAGGAAGCCAGGTATCTAGTACCAGAATGTTATAGGATTCCAGTGATCTACAAGGTTCCTAAAATTCACAAGTCCAAAGATAACCCACCTGGACAACCCATCCTCAATGGCATTGAGTCACTTACGTCCAGGATGGGGCAATATATTGATAATTTCATCCAACCAGCGGTAAAAAATATGCAATCTTATTTGAAAGACACCAAACATACACTCCAACTTATTAATACAGTCCCGTTACTGGAAGGATGCACCCTACTTGCCACGGCAGATGTTACATCGCTATACACCATAGTAGGCCATCATGATGCATGTCATGCCACCAAGTGGCTATTACGTACGCGCAGCAACATGATTTGCAAACAACGGAAATATCTGATCAAATGCCTGAGTTTTGCCTCAAGTACAACTATTTTTGGCATGACCAGACTTACTACAAATGGGTGCTAAATTTGCCTCCAGTATTGCCAATGCTTTAATGGCACAGTGGGAAGAAACAGCCGTTTATGCTACCATGCCCACAGAATTGACATTGTACAAAAGATACATTGACAATGTCATTATAATATGGAATGGTAGCAGAGAAAGTTTGGAGAATTATTTGAAGAATTTGAACAACAATGAGAAAAATTTAGTCAGGAAGATAGATGAAAAATCAGTGGACTTTCTGGATTTGAATATCTCACTAGAAGAAAATAGAATCATGACAAAAACATATTTCGAAACAGTGGATAAAAACAGATACTTATCAATAGAAAGCTGTCACCACAAACCATGGCTCTACAACATTCCGAAAGGACAATTTATTAGACTCAAAAGAAATTGTACCAAGGAAGAAGATTTCAAGGAACAAGCTAACTTTATTGGGAAAAGATTCAAAGAGAAAGGGTACGATAAATCCTGGATAGATGAACAAATCCGATTTGTACAAGACTTAGATAGAAAAACGATGTTGGAAAACAAGATCAAAGAAAAACAACAAGATGATGGCCCTGCCTAGTGTTGGACTATAATGTCCAACACAAGGAAGTAAACAAACTCATCCAACGGCATTGGCATGTATTGCTCAACGACAAAGACCTCAAAACTATACTCCCCAACAGACCAAAAATCATCTACAAAAGAGCTCCGACCTTAAGGGATATGCTGGTAAAATCGGTTATTGCTCCACCCCCGAAACCTAGCTTTTCCTTTTTCAATGGGAAGGGCTTCTTTCCCTGCAGGAACTGCTATGTATGCAGACATGCCAAACTATTCCAAGGCAAAAGGACAGAGTTTACTGGTACAATATACATCAAATCAGAGACTTCATAGGGTGCCACACGGAAGGAGTCATCTATGTGCTCCAGTGTGACTGCAAACTGCAATATGTGGGTAGGACGAAGAGAGCACTAAAAGTGAGAATAGAGGAACACATACGCAAGATAGCAAAAGCACAGTGTATCACATAATTTTGCTCAGGTGCACATCCAAGACCCCACTACGTTACAATTCTGGGGGATAGAGAAATATAAAGCATCCTGGAGAGGCAGTCACAAAATACGGGTGATTATTCAGAAAGAATCACATTGGATTCATACACTCAATACACTAACTCCTGGGGGAATGAATGTGGATTTCGACCTCAATTGTTTTTTAAATCATTTTTAACTTCCATTTAAATTTTTAATTATTTTCTGGAATCAACATTATTTGTATTGTCGTTCATTCAATATCATCATCTGATATATGTACATCAGATGGCCTTTGGACTTGCGACAGTGTCTACTGTTAGCTCAATTGAGCACTATTTAAGCCACAGGCTAGCTGTTGTTTCAGATTTTATACTGTATGGTATCTATTACCTGCGTTTTTAAATATATGCCATTTCTTCCTACAGTTTTGTATTCAACATATGTGTGTATGTAGGTGTTTTAAATATACTTTTATATATATATATGTTTTTTAATATATTAGAGCCATGTGTCTCTCATTATGTAATAGTGAGGTGCAAGGTAACTTGATTGATACGGTCATCCAGTTACACACTCAACATATTTGGATATCTAGTTATGGAGATCTACATCTATGTATGCTTACGGTCTCTAACCCGGATCATAGAACCCTAATGCAGCATGGATCTAATAGTACACATTTCTCATATTGTGGACCCCTAACCTTTTATTATTAGCCATCTAAGTCAGCGGCATTTAGAAATCATTATATTCATGCCTGCCCATGACATACAAACATGAATATCTTTTTATCCCGATGTACATCTATATGCGGCTCTATTGTATGCCATATAGTGTCCTATGGGCTTCAAGAAAAAGGCGGTTTATTTACATCCGGTTTACAGTATATTTAAGCAGTGGTTCGACAGCCAATCAGGTTCCCCTTATGAAGTCACGAGGTGCGTGACATAACGCCGTAAGGAGTCGAGACCACGTGATACCTGCACAAGCCGGAGGCCAGCAGATAGACGTAAGACGGCGCTACACCCGCCGCGTCCTGTCATATTGTTTTTGCACTGCACTTTATTGATTCATGTAAGAGTGCAATTTTATTCAATAAAGAACCCCCCGTTTTTCATACATACACTTTTAGAAGCATCAATTCTCTCCTCTTTTTCACCACTTGCTCCTATGGCACATTGAGCACTTATTAGGTCCTATTCAGACAGTGACAACAGGAACTAGCAGCAATAAGGAAAATCATTGGAAAGGAGTGAGGTCCACATCCTGGATATGCAGACACCCACACTATATGCACATATATAGTACCTTTAAGGTAAGGGCACTGTGAGACCGTTTATGGATGCTATCTACATTTCCAGCTGTCTATGAGCAGATTCCATTTGTGTATCACCTACATCAGAACGCCTAGTTATAGACATTCCGATTCATTGAGTTCATGAACTCTGCACTGGATGCACTTTTGTTTATTGCAGTCACTGGCACTTTGTCACTCTGAGGCCGCGTACACACGACCAAATAAATACGATCAAATCAGTCTGTCAGACCGATTTGATCGGATTTGTCTGCTATGAGAAATTGGTTTGATCGTGTACACACGATTAAACCAAAATCCCCGCCGGCAGACAGCGCAGTGAATTTCCGCGCATGCGTCGAATCCATGCGACGCATGTGCGGGCAGACATGTCTGCTGGTTAGCGTACTGACCAGCAGACATGTCGGACGGACGGGTTCCCAGCAGACAGATTTTAAAGCATGCTTTAAAATCTGTCTGCTGGCAAAATCTGTCTGTCCGCCCGTACACACGATCGAATTTGTCTGCTAAAACGGTCCATTGGACCGTTTCCAGCAGATGAATTTGTTCATGTGTACGCGACCTTAGTCTTTCTACTCAGTTGCACTTCATGCTTATCTTAGGACATCACTTATTGTTATGTTTTGATTTCATTGTATATTTATTTTTTATGACATATATATTTCACTTATTTATTGTTGTGGTCACCCACTGCACATTGGTATCTGGAGCGCTTATCACTTTTTATCTCATTTGTAGTTGTGTATTGTGAACACTTTTAGATATAGCTTCCCCAGACTATACCTATGCTCACTTTATTTTTCATATTTTGTTTACTCAAAGTAGCGCATTAGATTTTCTTTTTCATGTTTTGGATTTGTTGGACATTTTATTAATTGATCAGTTTTTATTTTATCAATTATCCTACTGTTCACCCATTTAGTTACATGGTTATTTAGTCAGTGAGCGCCCCCTACCTTCTTCTTTTTAAATGTGATTAAAAAATTACTATCTAGGATGGTTTGTGAAAAAGAAATGCTCAAAAAAGCTCTAATCCGAAGAAGCGTCCGAAGAAGCGTGAAGTAACTCAATAAAAGAATGCACAAGACCACAAAAAAGTACAAGCTTTTTCAAGCTGAAGAAAAAAAATGCTCAAATACCTGTAAAACGCAGCTTTTCCTTTTTTTTTTTTGCTTCCAGGAGTTGGGGGAAGCAGGGGAGAAAATAAATAAGATGGTAAATTTTGATGGGGAGAGGATCAAAGTGAACCTGTTGCTTTGCCCTGCACAGGTTTGTTTTAAGGTGGTTGTAAAGTCAGAAGTTTTTTTATCTTGATACATTCTATGCATTAAGAATAAAAACCTTCTGTGTGCAGCAGCCCCCCTAATACTTACCCAAGCCATTGGCTCCCACTGCTGTCAAAGAGTGTTAGCCAGTGAGGAGAGAGAAAGGCGGGGCCAAACCACAGCTCTGTGTCTGAGTGGATACACAGAGCTGGGGCTGGGCTCAGGTGCCCCTATAGCAAGCTGCTTGCTGTGGGGGGCACTCCAAAGGGAAGGAGAGGCCAGAAGCACCGAAGTGGGACCCGAGAAGAAGAGGATCCAACTGCATAGATCAGGTAAGTGTAGCGCCCTGCTCCTGTTGAACAAGGGCTGCTGTAAATTTAGAGGGGGTCTGAGTCGTTATTTGGCTCAGACAAGTGTAATTATGGGCAATTTAGCCTCTGTTCTAGCCATGGCTGTGCTGGGAGTAACCACCATTTTTCGTCTGGGGGTGTTATTGCCATCCCAGGCCAAGGGTGGCAGCAGCAAAGTCAGGGTGTATTTGGTGTCCCACCTCGGTGGCAATTCTGTGTGCATGCTGGGAGGGGTACTTAAGGGACAGACGCCATTGGTGTGGGGTGTGTCGTCCCACGCATTTCGTGGCCCACCTGGTCTGGGGTGCGTGTTCCTGAATCCTGACTCCGGGACCACATTGGTCCGGGGTTGCGGCTGCGCTCGGTAGGCCCAGTAGTCAGACTGGATCTGCATTTACAAGGTGATCCTGTGCTGTCTGTCCTGAGGGAGGAAGCCACTTGATGAAGGAAGCCAGGGGAGGACCTATCCTGGAGAGCATGCAAGAGGCTGGTATCTTGGGAGAAGGCCTGAAAACTTCATTGAAAGATGCACCATACACTGAGAGGCTCGATGGTGGTCGACTGTCAGATTTAAGTTCTACAGAAGGTAATCTGGAGAGATCCGGGTGTTGAAATCTGTGGCAGGGGATTCTGGACCAAAAGTGTCTTCTTATAAAGGAAGGTCTGTGGCAGAGACTGTACTTTATTCTGTGCGCTATCCCAGCTGCTAGGCCAGTGAGAGGAACCTATCTGGGCGAGCAATACCCACTCTGGCTAGAGTGGCGACAAGAACTGTTTGCTGGAAGCAGGAGTGTTTGCTATTTGTGATTATGCACCTGAACCTAGATACCTACCCTTCCTCCCCTCCAACTTATTTTCTACTAAGTTCTACAAATAAATCCTAGAAAAAGAAGTGTATCATGTGGACATTGGAATTCTTCAAACACTCTTTACCACCCAGGACAGCGAGAAAATAGAGGTAACGTGCCACCCAAAACATAAGTATAACGTGTTTTTTTGTTTGTTTTTTTCAATAAAAATAACAATGAGACTTTACAATCACTTTAACCACTTCAGATCCGCCCCATCGTCAAAATACGTCATTTTTTTAAAGATGGATATCTCGGTAATGGCAGCAGCTGCTGCCACATCCGAGATATCCATCTCTTCATGGGGCGGATCTGTACACGATAATGGCGGTCTCCGCGGCGGATTCGCCGCGAGATCGCCGTTATCGGTGGCGGGAGAGGGTGCCCCCCCCCTCCCGCCGCTCTCCCGCGCCCTCCGCCGCTTACCGTTGCCGTCGGTAGCGGCGGAGGCGATCGGGTCTGCTCGTCGTCTGTCCGGGGATGAGACTGAGGGAAAAATGTCCCTCAGCCGTCCCCATACCTCTGCTGGGCGGAAGTGAGGTCAAAACGTCAGTCCCGCACAGCGTCTTAAAGAGACATTTTTTTTATTTACTTTTTTTCTTTCTTTTTTTTTCTTTCTTTTGCATTTAAGTCTAAATATGAGATCTGAGGTCTTTTTGACCCCAGATCTCATATTTAAGAGGACCTGTCATGCTTTTTTCTATTACAAGGGATGTTTACATTCCTTGTAATAGGAATAAAAGTGATCTATTTTTTATTTATTTTTTATTTCAGTGTAAAAAATGTAAAAATAAATGAAAACAAATAAGAAAACCAAAAAAAATAATTTTTTTAAAACTCCCCGTCCCGACGAGCTCGCGCGCAGAAGCGAACGCATATGTGAGTATCGCCCGCATATGAAAACGGTGTTCAATCCGCACAAGTGAGGTATCGCCGCGATCGTTAGAGCGAGAGCAATAATTCTAGCCCTAGACCTCCTCTGTATCTAAAAAAATGCAACCTGTAGAATTTTTTAAACATCGAGATTTTTAAGGTTAAAAGTTTGACGCCATGCCACGAGCGGGCGCAATTTTTAAGCGTGACATGTTGGGTATCATTTTACTCGGCGTAACATTATCTTTCAAAATATATAAAAAAATTGGGCCAAATTTATTGTTGCCTTTTTTTTTATTCAAGAAAGTGAATTTTTTTCAAAAAAAGTTGCGCTTGTAAGACCGCTGCGCAAATACGGTGTGAGAAAAAGTATTGCAATGACTGCCATTTTATTCCCTAGGGTGTTAGAAAAAAAAATATATAATGTTTGGGGGTTTTAAGTAATTTTCTAGCAAAAAAAAAATGTTTTAGTCTCGTAAACACCGAATCTGAAAAACAGGCTCGGATCTCAAGTGGTTAAGTATTGTGATATACAGTATGCACAGAGCAGTTGCACATAAATTGTTCTAAGTGTCTTTAATGCCTGAGCTGTGACTGACATGACTGTGTGACTTTGTCCTATCTAGGCTGTGCAAGGCACAGTGTAGCAGCACAAAATAGAGAATTACACAGATCTGGCAAATGGGCAGGTCTGATTTTTACCTTACCGTTTATGCATCAGTAGGTTGTTTATAACCTGAATAGTTTAAATGCACATAGTGTTGGTTTCTGTAAATATTAGCAAAATAAAGGGTTGTATTAGCTTATTTTGCTTATTTGCTTCAGTTAACGGCCACAAGTCTTATGGGCTAACACAATATCGCCATCTACTGTTCAAAAAGTGAAAAATACAGTTAGTAACAGAAACAATGAAAAACACCATTTATGTCAGGATTATTTGAATATAGCTGTACAGTTGCTTGTGGATCCCGTGCTTTTTTTTTTTAGTATGGCATTTATTTTATTATCCGTTTATAAGCTGTAGGGCTGCATATGAATAATAGCAGTAATGTAAATCCAAATGGAGCATATTAGGGTCAGCTTTGTCTTCTGATGTAGTTTGCAGGCCAGGCAGCTAGAGAATTGCTGCTTCTTAGAGGATTCTCACAAAAAGTTTTTACTTATTATTGTCATTAGGAATAAAAATAATAACTCTTTAAAGCATATGACTAGATATAATGATTGTTTTGTCGGTGTGGTGTACCTTCCTCTTTATCTACTTGTATTGCTGTGACTTAAATCCTAATGAAGGCCTCGTACACACGATTAAATGTGTCTGTTCAAATCGGTCGGACCGACCGATTTGAACAGATCTGTCTGCTTGGATTTTGGTTTGATCGCGTGTACACACGAGCAAACCAAAATCCCCGCCAGCAGACAGCGCGCTGTCGTGTCGGTGACGTGGCGGTGACGTTGACGCCGCCACGTCACCGCAGCAGGAAGTAAAACACTTCCGCGCATTCGTCAAAACCATTCGGCCCGTGTGCGAGAAGACATGTCTGCTGGTTAGCGTACTAACCAGCAGACATGTCGGGCGGACGGGTTCCCAGCCGACAGATTTCAAAGCATGCTTTGAAATCTGTCGGGTGGCCAAATCCGTCTGTTTGCCCGTACACACGATCGAATCTGTCTGCTGAAACGGTCTAGCAGACCGTTTCCAGCAGACAGATTTGATCATGTGTACGAGGCCTAAGACAAGTATATTATTAGAATTAATATCAACAGATTCCCTTAAAGTCATTGTACTTGACCTGCTCCAATTATTCAGTGCTACAGAAGAACTAAACCTAAAAAACAAACAAAAAATGTAACGGTAGCAGTTACACTGCCTGCAGTGCATCCACAGTGCACTATATGATGTTAGCATCTTAAAGTAGGGTGACCAGACATCACCAGTTTCAGGGGACAGTCCCCGGATTGAGGACACTGTTCCCGGACCAAGTCTGTACCCGGTTTTGTACCCAGATTTGAACAGGGGCTGGGGCAATTTCAAAGACAGTCAGTGCAGAATAAAAAATACAATTCTGAATTACACACCCCGCTCCAATGTTCCAACTATCTTAGGGGGTGTGTATTTTTTTTCTATCATCTGTGCCCCTTTCTGATGATCATGTGCTGGTCAGAGCGGAAGGAATATGTCTTCAGTTTCGGGTGCATGCCCATTCATCTCCGCTTGCATGTTCTTCTGCCTTGGCTCAAATCCCTGGCAGCCGCCTGCCTGTTTATCTCCTTGCCTTCCCTGGCAAAGTGATCTTCCTCTGCTCCCCACCCAGTAGTAGCCGGGGCCCGGAGAGTGAGATTTGACAGGCTGTGAGGCAAGCGGGGGTGCAGATGGGCAGAGAGTCGCTGATTGCTGCCATTACTAGAAAAGAATGTAAATATGTCCCCGGATTTAATTTTAAAAATCTGGTCACCTTATCTTAAAGATGTCCAAAATAGATTTGGTTGACAGGATGATGCAACTCCAGCAGCAAGCATACAAGTGACATAATTTAGTGGCGGTCCAACAGAAGAAAAACAAAAAGAGAAAAATAAAAGAAACCAAGCAGAAAGAAGGAAAATCGCAGCAGCAACAAATGGAGCGAGAGGGAAAGTGAAGACCTAGCACCATTGGAGGAGGCCAAACTAGAGTTTGTCATATGTACAACAAATTTTTACGGCTCATTTAGATGCCACAATGTATAAACCATTCACCCCCCCCCCCACCATACACTTAATTTTGGGTCTGTTCTGAACAAGTGCATATACAATGAGGGGAAGAAGTATTTGATCCCCTGCTGATTTTGTACGTTTGACCACTGACAAAGAAATAATCAGTCTAGAATTTTAATGGTAGGTTTATTTTAACAGTGAGACAGAATAACAAAAATATCCAGAAAAACGCATTTCAAGAAAGTTATAATTGATTTGCATTTTAATGAGTGAAATAAGTATTTGACCGCTTTGCAAATCATAACTCAGTACATGGTGGCAAATCCCTTGTTGGCAATCACAGAGGTCAGAAAGATAGTGAATGAATCTGCGCAATAGAAAACTTGAATATATTGTCAGTGAAAAAATATACATATAATTCCAGTGAGGAAACTATATGTATATGTGGGGTTTGACGCCCAGCAGGGGATTTGGTAAAGCAACTGCCTCTACGTTTTTATTCCACCTAAGTGGAATAATGGATGAGTTAAATTAGGAAGTAGAAATTGCGCTACCTTATGAAATATTAGTGGAAAAGTTGATTGTGATGATAATTGTATAAATAAAATAGATATAAAAAATTAAATATGCAATCCTGCAATACGTGCAATATAGGTGATGGTGTATAAATAACAATTAAAAATAATTGATAATAAATGACATAAAAAAGATCCAATGTGCACAAGTGTTAGTGCTGCATCTATAAAAAAAAACATAAACAATGGGTGAATAACTGTGATCTCTGTATCAAGGTGCTGAATTTCAAAAGTGCCTTGTGCCAAGTACAGTTCTGTTAGCGTATTTCACACAGTGACCCTTCCAAAGCTGTGCTCTTATATGGCCCGCACTCACCAGATCCTCCACCCCCTCTTGGGGTGAAAAGCATTCACAGTGTATGCCACTGTGTGGCAGTCTGGCGATATCTCGTCCCCCTGTGTTCCTGGTGATGCTTCCAATGTTATCTAATTTTTTAAAAACTTTTTCCTTTATTAGAAAAACTAGGTACTCACATTTAGGCAGAGTCAGTAAAGCATTTCATGCTGACAGATACAATTTTCGGAAGTGTGTTGTGACGTCTGTCTGGTTGCTTGACCGGTTTTCTTGACCCAACGTCATCTGGAGCGCCCAGAGCGTCACTACCACTTCCTTTTTATCATAACATTGCGTCCTATTACGGTGGCCATGTTGTGTATGATATTGAGGCCCGAAGCCCATGTAGTCTAGTGTGTATGATTGGCGGCCATCTTTGGTGTGGTTTTGAAGACCAAAGACTGGTACAGCCTCTGCCCCCATATTCTGTAAGTTATTGAGGACTGTAGCCTCAATCTCTTAGTGACTGGATTATGTTCTAGCCGTGCAGACATAGGATGCGATGTGATTGCATTCCCTTGCAAACTTATCGATAAAACTTTAAGAACATACATTTAAAAAAACGTACATTTAAAAACGTACTTATAAGACAGTTGCACATTTAAAAAAAGCGGGGGAAGTAGACTAGAACCTAATGCAGCTGAAATACCTGTTTAAAAATAATGGTATCATTATATTAAAAAGCGTATAAAGGAATTGGCGATATATACCGAGATAAATGTCGTGAGGAGCATAAGCAATTTAAATAATTAGATATATGTCTTATAAGACTTAAAAAGGGGACATGTAAAATTACTAAAACGTGATAAGAAGAGTAATTAAATTAAAAATTAAGGTGCTAGATCACAGAAGTTAGTATTTATGACCCTAGTGGTAGAATATATTAGATCAAGAATATTATCCTATACTGATACCTAGGGGAGTTATTACAAGATTGCTTTATTAAAGGTGAATAATGCGATCAGGGAGTGGGAACTAGCATAAATTACTTTAAAAATTATTTAAAAGTTATTCAAGAAGCAGTTTAGATCTAAATCTATGTTCAAGCCTGAGGGCTGGAGGGTATCAAGCTCAAAAATCCATATTTTGTGATATCTTAATTTTCTTATTTTCTCCTCTCCAGTGCCCTTTAATCTTATCTATCCCATAGAACGTCATGCATGTAGGGTCTTTGTTGTGATAATCCCTAAAATGTCTTGAAACACTATGTTTATTGAATCCCTTTTTTATGTTGGTGATGTGTTCACGGATCATAACATGTAACTCCCTGGTTGTTCTTCCAACATATTGTTTCTGACATGGGCACATTTAAGACATACGTCACATGAGTGCTATTGCATGTTATTAGTTGCTTTATGTGATGGCTTGATCCATTTGACATGGAGGTGAAGTCAACTTTTTTCTTATTTGTTTTTTTGCTCACCCTGCAGGGGAGACATGTGCCACACTTGTGGAATCCTTTTAGGTTTTTGAGAATCGTGAACTGTTTTGGGGTGTCCAGGGCAATATGCACAAGTCGGTTTCTGAGGTTTGGTGCCTTTCTGTAAATGAAAGAGGTTCTACTGGGTATTATAGTTTTCAGAACTTTATCGGATTGTAGGATAAGCCAATGCTTTTTTATTATAGTTTCAAGGGCTTTGTGTTGTATATTATATCCTGTTAGAAAGGCCATATTCATGGATTATTTCTTTTTTGGTATTTCTGTTGTCATGAGTTCTCTATTCATTTTCTTCACTTTCTCTTTGAGTGCCACCATGACTTTCTTGTTGTACCCTTTTTCTACAAACTTATGTATAATAGAGTTTGCTTGGGTTTCATAATCGCTGGCGTTACTGCAGTTTCTTTAAATTCTCATTAGTTGTCCCTTTGGGATATTGCTTATCCGTTGTTTATGGTGGCAGCTATTGGTTGGGATGTAGCCATTCCTATCAGTTTTTTTTTTTTTTTAAAGTTCTGGTATTAATGCATCGATTCTCCTTAAATAATTTTAGATCTAGATAGTCACTTTTCTGTTTGTTCCATGTGCCTGAGAAGGTAATCCCATAGGCATTGTGGTTAATTTTATCAAAGAAAAGTTGTAATTCCTCTTCTGTACCTCTCCAGATGATTATAATATCATCAATGTACCTACGGTACAGTTTGAGGTTTGTCCTTTGAACACTGTATATTTGTTCCTCCTCCCAGTGATTTAAGAATATGTTAGCTACACTGGGGGCATTGCTACGCCCTTGGTTTGGGTGAAGTATTCACCCTTATGCCAAAAATAATTGTGGCTCATGGCCAACCTCAGTCCTTCTATAATATCTGTTCTTCTTTCGTGTCAGTCTGATTGTGTAATGCCCACTCAACACTTTGTATCCCGTCTTCTGGTACTATATTTGTGTATAATGAGTTTACATTAATTGTGACTAGCATGTCGCTTTCTTCAACCTCCACGTTTTTAAATTAATTTATTAGTTGTCTGCTGTCCTTTAGAAATGATTGCCCTTCCTTTTGGGAACTGGTGTTTTCGCCGACTCCGGGGTTAGAAACCTGGCTTCTTTTTTCGTGAGAATGCCCATGTCTTCTGCTTTTTTGACAAAGACCTTTAGTTTCTTTTCGTATTCATTGGGGTTCCCTTTTAGCTTTTTGTATGTGTCTTGAATACTCAGGAGCCTGTTCATTTCTCTCTCCCTCTCTCCCTCCCTCCCTCCACATAATTTCTATGGGATTAAGGTCTGGCTAGGCCACTCTAGGATCTTAATGTGCTTATTCTTGAGCCATTCCTTTGTTGCCTTGGCCGTGTGTTTTGGGTCATTGTCATGTTGGAATACACATCCATGACGGAAGGAAGGAGGCTCTCACCAAAGAATTGACGATGCATCATCCCTTTGATGCGTTGAAATTGTCTCCTTAGCAGAAAAACACCCCCAAAGCATAATGTTTCAATGTTTGATGGTGGGGATGGTGTTCTTGGGGTCATATGCAGAATTCCTCCTCCACGAAAAACGGCAAGCTGAGTTGATGCAAAAGAGCTTGATTTTGGTCTCTTCTGACCACAACACGTTCACCCAATCATCCTCTGAATCAGGGCTGGCCCAAGACATTGTGCTGCCTGGGCCCAGGAATGAAATGCTGCCCCCCCCCCCCCCAAAAAAAACACGCCCACCAAAAGGCCCACACATTCATTATTTTATATCATAACAAAATTTGATTTATCAGAAAATCAGATTAAAAATGGCATAAATCTATTCCCTATTTTGTAGATGCTATAACTTTTAAGAAAACCAATCAATATAAGTTGTAACCCACCAGGCCAGCTCCCCATGGACAATGTGCCTGGCTGCTGAGTTCATCGCCCCATCCCTGCACTCAGTTTGGCAGATTGGTAGCAATGATTGGCACTGACAGGCAGCAAATATTGACACTGACAGGCGGCACTGACACTCAATAACACTAACAGGTAGCACTGTTTGGCAGCATTTAGTGGCACTGATGGACACTAATTGGCAGCACTGATGGGCGAAGATAGGTGGCACTCATGGGCATTGATTGGCGGCACTGATTGGAAACATTACCCCCCAGCCGATAGAACACAATAGCATTCATCCAGTCAGTCAGTCAGTGTCAGTGGGAGAGTAGGACGCTCCGGTCTTCCGCTCGAGTCTGCTCTCGCCAGGGACCAGACAGGCAGATAGTGGCTAGGCAGACTGCTAGGTAGGCTTGCTCTACCCCTCTATCCCTCAAGCAACTCACCACCGGCTTTCCCCCGGCTCTACCTGGCCCCCCTGGCTTTCCTCCTTCACCCCTCTCCAGCAGGTAAGCCATCCACTGAGGTTGCAGGCAGCCGTCCTTTTCAGGACAAGCCACCGCTGCAACTTAAAGCCACGTCTCTCCACCCTATCCACACCTACCCTTCTATGCCCCCACACTACTAGCCCCTCTCTAGCTAACCATCCGCCACCTATCCCTGCAATCCCTGCAATTTTCCGCCGTCTCGGGCGCTTTCTCGGTACCTCCGCGCCGGCCTGGAGGCAATCGCGGCAGCTGCAACTAGGAAAGGCCGCGGCTTCACCCGCGGCCTAGCGGCGCGCCGCTTCTCATCCCCTCCAACCGCCACCAAAGTCCCAAAACGGACCTGATACCCACCCCTTACCCCCTGGAAAGTACCTCACACCCCTGTCTACCAGTCCTGGCCCCAACGGCAGCACCGATCCACCTAATCTGGGAGTTTTTTTCAGCCTGGATCCTGCTGCCGATCGGCAGGTCATCTTACTACACCCAGCCCCAAATCTCAACTATTACAACTTGATCCAGGGTTCGCCGATCGCCTATCAAGGGGTCAGGAAGGAATTTTTTTCCCTGCCGCTGCATATTGGCGTAGCACGGTCAGGGTTTTTTTGCCTTCCTCTGGACCAAGCCAGGATTGAGGATTCAGTTAATCCTTGACAATCCTTAACCCCCCCCCCCCTCCCCCTGGTGTTTGGCTACCATGGTTAATCTGCAATACTCGGCAGAGGCCATTTGAGTCTGAGGCGATTTGCCGCAATACTACCAGCCATTACCAAAAAGCCCTTCAAACGGAGCGCCTATTGAGGATCAATCGAAGATCAATTGTCAAAGGTCTCAGCCGTTTGCCCCAACCTAAGCACATATCATGTGCTTTGATCAACACTAGATCGGCAGTAAAACATCGATTAGAAATCCATGATTTCTTATTGCAACATGACTTAGACTGCCTCTTTATTACAGAGAGCTGGCTTACAGCCGACTGTAACACCATTCTAGGAGAATTGGTGCCAGATAACTACCGTATTATAACGGAAAACAGAATAGGGCAAAGAGGAGGAGGATTGGCGGTGATCCATAAGACGCACCTTGCGATCACAAAACCAGTCCTTCAAAACCCTCTTCCATTCATGGAAACCCTTACTCTACAACTGCAAGCAAACTCCCAGGAGACAGTCCGGATTCTACTCTGCTATAGGCCACCCGGCCCAAAATCGCAGTTTCTCCCTTCATTGACGGACTTTATCTCCACCTATACCCTGAACAGCAAACACCTTTTGCTGCTCGGGGATTTCAACCTCTGGGCCAACTCCCCGCAAGACCCCGTTGCCGACGCCTGCATTGACCACCTGGAAGGATTAGGGCTTCAGCAACTAGTAAGTGGGCCCACACATGCTTCAGGTCACACGCTCGATCTTATTTTCAGACACGATCTGGAAATAAAAATCTTGGGAAATGAACCATTGCCATGGACAGACCACCATGCAATTAAATTCATTATTCCCAATTTTCCCCCCTTAATAAAAACATCAAACCCAGTGACAACACACTGGACTAGATGTCAGAAGAAGCTCCACTCGGAACTCTTCAAAGCCACGTTAAGGAAAAAAATAAAAAGAATTCAGCCGCATCAATCGGCTGAAGAAACACTGGATTCCATTAACACAGCCCTATTACAGTCAGCCGACTTAATAGCGCCGAAACGTAAAACCCACATCCGGAAAAATAACGCAGGCTGGTTCAACAACCAGCTGGCGTCACTGAAGCAAGAGCGCAGAAGGGCTGAAGCCGCCTGGAAGAGAAGTCCATCAGTTGAGAACCTCTCCATCTACAAGGCAATAACTAGAAAATACCACAAGGAAATTTTCGATGCCAAGAAAAATTATTTTTCTGAGGCTATCAACAGCGCCCTCAACCGCCCCCGCGAGCTCTTCAAGCTGGTCACTCAGACCATGAATCCAGGATGTCTTGAAGCCCCCAATTCGGACACACAAGAATTTTGCAATGAATTGTCGGATTACTTCATTAATAAAATTGAGGGAATCCGGCAAAGCATTCAGCAGAACAACTCCCCCCGTAGCCCCCCCAGTAATTATTCACACAACACCGGCAGAAACTCACCACAATCAGGTGAGTTCACGCTGGAACCCGTTTGTACTCATGACATTAAAAATATCATCGGCGCTCTGCGTAACAGCACTGCGCCGAATGATATCATCCCCACTAAACTGCTGAAGGAATGTGCCGACTTCCTGGCGCCTCCGATCACGCAGCTTATTAACCAATCCTTTAGGGAGGGCATAGTGCCCTCCCAGTTGAAGGAGGGTATAATTCGGCCTATCTTGAAGAAACCCACCCTGGACCCCAAGGATCCACTCCACCGCCGTCCCATAACAGGCCTAAACTCTCTTTCTAAGGTCATGGAGAAAGTAGTGGTACAACAGCTGCAACAGCATCTAGATACCCATAACCTACTTGATCCATATCAATCGGGTTTCCAGCCCGGACACGGGACAGAAACCGCATTGCTCAAGATATGGGACGACGCTCTCGAGGCCGCAGACGAAGGAGAATCTTGTCTCCTGGTTCTGTTGGACCTAAGCGCAGCTTTCGACACTGTAGACCACAAGCTTCTATTGACTCGGCTAGCTGAAGTAGCCAGAGTCGCAGAAGGCGATTTATCTTGGTTCTCCTCTTTCTTGGAAAACCGTTCGCAAATAGTGAAGTTAGGACCTTTCACCTCTGGAAAACGCACAGTATCATGCGGAGTCCCTCAAGGATCCCCTCTATCGCCTGTGTTATTCAACATCTATCTTCGTCCTCTTTTTGAAATCATCAGCAGTCAAAAACTGCTCTATCACTCATATGCACATGACACGCAACTGTATTTCGCATTTGCAATAAAAAGGATCACCACCTCAATCTAGAGACATGTCTCTCTTTGATAGAGGACTGGATGACCAAGAGTTATCTTAAACTCAATGGAGCGAAAACAGAACTTCTCCTGTTTCACGCCAAGCGTAGGAACCAACCAGCAACAACGTGGACACCCCCGCCCATTCTGGGCAAAATCATCACCCCTAGCGCCAAAGTCAAAAGTCTTGGTGTCATCTTCGACTCCCACATGACAATGGACGCACAAATAGGGTCAGTAGTCAGCGGATCTCACCATCTGCTGCGCCTACTACGCAGACTTATTCCTTTCATTCCTAAAGAAGACGTAGCAGTCGTGGTGGGAACAATTGTTAACTCCAGACTGGACTATGCAAATGCCCTTTACCTCAGACTCCCGAAGTACCAAATCGCTCGTCTGCAAGTCGTTCAAAATACGGCCGCCAGACTTGTGACTGGGAAAAAACCCTGGGAATCCATCTCATCTTCACTGAGAGCCCTTCACTGGTTGCCAGTGAAAGACAGAATTGCTTTTAAAGCACTCTGTCTAACGCATAGATGTATCATGGGAATGCTCCCCGATATCTGTGCGAAAAAATAAAAATTCATAATCCCAATCGCATCTTGCGATCCACCAACCAAAATCTACTCCAGATACCGAAAGCCAGCTACAAGTCCAAAGGAGATAGAAGATTCGCGGTCCAAGGTCCCAGACTATGGAACGCTTTACCAACCAGCATTCGGTTGGAGGAGAACCACCTAGCATTCAGGAGAAAGATCAAGACTCATCTCTTTTGATTCCAAAGGAGACAGGAACAACAAGCGCCCAGAGGCGATTTAATTCGCATGTGCCGCGCTATATAAGTTTTTCATTCATTCATTCATTCAACCACTGGCACTGATAGGTGTTCTTCTTCATACAACCACTGCGTCCCTAACAGGCAGCTTCAGCTGTGTAAACAATTTACTCATTGTGACAGGAAGTCAGGTAAATCTGTGTGTGTTGTCACAGACGGGAGATATATTTCTGCCTTGTTTAGACAATACACCAATTACTATTAGACGTCGCCTGCAGAGATGGCAAGAGAGGTTTGGGGCGTTAAAAGGTTTCAGCTGTTCAGAATTAAGCAATTAAAGCCCCTATAAAGATAGCCTAAGGATGACGATTGATTGCTGCATCCTGAAGCTTTGGGGAGTTAAGGAGCAGTCACAAACAGTACTGAAGAGGTGAGATGCTGATGGATATTTCTGTGTGAGAAATATCAAAGAGACTTTTTGTTTTCTGCTGTAAGACCAGCAGTGTCTGCCCAGCAGTAGGCTGTGCCAGACTCCATAGGTAGGTTCCTGTGTTGGGAAGGTAGACGCCCCAAGTGGCAAGGGTTTATTTTATGTTTTGTTTTGTTTATGCTGTTTTGATGGGATATGGAAAAATAAACCATATCATTTGCTTTCAATTATCCTCAAGTGCCTTTTTTGTACAGTTCAGCGTGTAGTGAACCCATCCAGGGGGTCACACACACCCGCTACCGAGCTAATCCCTCACATCATTCACAAGGCCAGAATACATGGATGAATGAGTCCTGAGGGCTTATTTACACACAAGTTTGATCAGTACAGTACAGATCTCCCCCCACAGTCCTAAACTCACATCAGCACAAACAACCCTTCCAGACCCATCTCAGTACAGACCTTCTATTAGGGACAATGGTGGGCATAGGGACATAATAAAAAAATAAAAAAAATGTAGAAGGAGCTCCTCCTGCACTTGCAGCCTTCCTTTATTAAAGCCAGCAACCATATCGGTGCACTTCAGCAGCCAGGTACAAGGGGCTGGGCAGACCCTGTGAACTAGAAGCAGCCCCCCCCTTCTCCCACCAACCTCGTTTTGTGTAATCAGATGGCCAGGAACTGCAGCCGATTAGAAGGTATGACACTGTCCTTTGATTGCTTCAGAGGCTCCCAGTCCCAGATGTTTGCAGCCTCAAGGTGTCTGATTACACAGTCACCTAACAAAACAGAGCACATTCACAGGGGACTGAGAAGTGCGAACTAGCAGACTGACACTGGTCTGTCTGCCCTCCTCACTACATCTCTGCCTGGATTCCACATCTAGACTGTCAGAAACACTGTAACAAGCAGTGGCGGCCCGCCCATATGGGCGCACGGGCGCCGCCCCACAGTCCCAAAAAAAAAAAAAAAAAGGGCCTTTTAAGAACTTTTATTCGGCTAAAATGTCATTTTGACATTTTAGCCGAAGTTCTGGCGGCCGTCTATAGAGGGCGCTGCAGCGTCACCCCCTCTCGCAAGTAACACACGTTCAATGCAATGTATTGAACGTGAGTACGTTCAATGCAATGCATTGAACATGAGTTACTGTTGCCAGCTGCCTGGTCTATTCGTATAACCGGACATGGGACGCCGGTTACCCGAATAGCGGCAGCTGGTTGGCTGAGGGGAACTGCCTTTCAAAGCCAGCGGCTCTGATAGGCTTTTCCAGTGCCGCCCTCCGGCTCTCGGAAGTCTATGCTTGGAGCGCAGGCAATCTGCGGTCCTTGCATTAGACTGACGGCCGTTTCAGCCAATCAGGTTCCCGGATTCTGGTTATCAGGAACCTGATTGGCTGAAGCTTCTCCACGGCGGCAGAAGACATCGAGGGAGGACATGGAAGCGTCAGGTAAGTGTTTTTTTTACAGGGAAAGGGGCATCATGGGGCACAGTGGCATCATGGGGCACAGTGGCAGCATGGGGCACAGTGGCAGCATGGGGCACAGAGGCGACAATGAGCACAGTGGCATGGGGCACAGTGGTGACAATTGATGGCACAGTGACTGAATATGATGGCATGGCACAGTGGTGACAATTGATGGCACAGTGACTGCATATGATGACATGGCACAGTGGTGACAATTGATGGCACAATGGTGGCGTTTGATGGCATGGCACAGTGGTGACAATTGATGCCACAGTGACTGCATTTGATGGCATGGCACAGTGGTGACAATTGATGGCACAGTGACTGCATTTGATGGCATGGCACAGTGGTGACAATTGATGGCACAGTGACTGCATATGATGGCATGGCACAGTGGTGACAATTGATGGCACAGTGACTGCATATGATGGCATAGCACAGTGGTGACAATTGATGGCACAGTGACTGCATTTGATGGCATGGCACAGTGGTGACAATTGATGGCACAGTGACTGCATATGATGGCATGGCACATGGGTGACAATTGATGGGCACAGTAGCTGCGTCGTTTGATGGCATGGCAAATTGGTGACAATTGATGGCACAGTGGTGGTGTTTGATGGCATGGCACAGTGGTGACAATTGATGGCACAGTGACTGCATATGATGGCATGGCACAGTGGTGACAATTGATGGCACAGTTGCTGTCTTGCATGGCACAGTGGTGACAATTGATGGCACAGTGGCTGCATTTGATGGCATGGCACATTGGTGACAATTGATGGGCACAGTAGCTGCGTTTGATGGCATGGCACATTGGTGACAATTGATGGCACAGTGGTGGCGTTTGATGGCATGGCACAGTGGTGACAATTGATGGCACAGTGGTGGCGTTTGATGGCATGGCACAGTGGTGACAATTGATGGCACAGTGACTGCATATGATGGCATGGCACAGTGGTGACAATTGATGGCACAGTTGCTGTGTTGCATGGCACAGTGGTGACAATTGATGGCACAGTGGCTGCATTTGATGGCATGGCACAGTGGTGACAATTGATGGCACAGTTGCTGTGTTGCATGGCACAGTGGTGACAATTGATGGCACAGTGGCTGCATTTGATGGCATGGCACAGTGGTGACAATTGATAGCACAGTGGCTGCATTTGGTGGCATGGCACAGTGGCTGCATTTGGTGGCATGGCACAGTGGCTGCATGTGATGGGCACAGTGAGGCTGCAATATTTTTTTTTCCGTTTGCGCCCCCCCAAAAATTTTGAGCACCAGCCGCCACTGGTAACAAGTATGCCTCCATGCTTCCTCTCAGTGTTTAAGATTGCAGCGCCAAAATCTCTGCCTGTTGTAACATGGAATTCAGTGTCAGCATAGGCAGTGTGCACTGTACAGAGAGAGATTAGCATTCAAAATTCAGCAGTGATTTGGGGTGGGTAGGACCCAGCAGCAATAGAACACCAGCCAATGATTGTCCTGCTTAAGGAAGGGGGTGGGGCCACATACAGATAGCGGCCCACCCAGACCCCATTCCATTGGCTGGTGTCTGATAGCTGCTGCTCGGTCCCACCCACCTTGACATCTGCTGGTCTCTTCAGTTATTTTACATGTAAATTTCACAATGATCTCGGGAGATAGCCGGGATGGCTGCCACCCTTCTTAAAATGCCACCTGGGACCATGGGACCACTGGGTCCCATGGTAGGGCCGGCCCTGCTCTGAATCATTCAGATGTTCATTAGCAAATTTCAGACGGGCCTGTACATTGCTTTCTTGAGCAGAGGGACCTTGTGGGCACTGCAGGATTTCAGTCTTTCACTGCGTAGTGTGTTACCAATTGTTTTCTTGATGGGTATATGTGCAGTAAAAAAAAGTATAAAAATTGTGTTATGTAGTGGGATATCACCCTTTTACGTGATATAAAAGACTACTATCTGCTGATCAGGAAGGATCTCAGTTCCTTCCTTTGGCCGAAATTGTGTTATAACCACCTGCTGCTTACTTTTTGTCCTGATACGGCAGAGAATGCTTGGAAATTGAGTACAGGGAGAAAAGAGACTCCATTTTGCCCTGGCTTGTTATGGACTACATTACCCGGAGAGCTACTGTACTAACCCAGAATGCTTTGCTTCCCACACAGCCTGCTGGGGGAGGTAATTTGAGGGGGAGGACGTGTTTGGCGCGCTCTCTCTGAACCGCCTCTTCAACTTAGGAGGACACCAGTGCGAGGTTCCCGGAAGTCAAGGCTGGAGTTGCAGCCTATCTACGCCCAGGCAGAGCGCCATTGAGCAGGAGAGACAGAACCTCTGACAAAGCAATCGGATGGGCTTCCAGTACCCCTGAGACTTGTCTGAGAACAGGAGGTTGTCATCTTGAAAGACTGTATTCAGAGATCGTGGATGGAGTGTGTCTGAAAGGACAAGGCCTGAACTGGTTGGGTGAGACGAGCACCTGCCCAGGACCTATTGACTGTGTTGTTGGAGGGTGGATCGTTCACATTAGCCATTGTGGTTTGACTACTTGGGCCTCTTCCACAAGTTTATTTGTTACCCTATTGGATTACAAATTACTCCTTGCGCGCCACCGCATGCCAACACATCAGTGCACAGACTGTTGGGATAATTTGAACTGAGGTTTGGTCTGATCAACCAAACCACGTTAGTTAGGTACACTATTTAAAGACTGCCTATTCAGTTGTTGCAGACTGTTGATATCCACTTTCATAATCGTTGATCGAGTAATTGGGTCTATTACACTGTGTAGTATTGTTCATAGTGAGATTTTGCGTGCGTATGCCTCATTGAGGGAATCCCCTTGCTGCGTGCATGCACGGGTCTGCATAGCCATTATAATTTAACGTGTATTTATTTGTTGTTACTGTTTTCTGACTTTTGCGGGGCTCTGCAGACAGTCTTTTACTGTTTTACCTTTGTTTCTTTTGCTCTATCTTATCAAGTAAAGAGTTACATTGATTAAGCTGAACTTTGTGTACAGTCTCTCTGTCATCCTGCGGGACCAATACAACTCAAGGTAACAATTAATTTACATAATTTACTGTGGTGTGACAGGATATTGTGCCATCCAACAAGTTATTGGGGCCCACAGTTCCCACTATACCAGTTGTGCCAAGGGAGGGTTTGAGACAATTTCAGGAGTTGATAACCTGAGCGTAGACCCAAAACAAACCAGCAGCTGCTTCGGGGGTAGTGCCACACGTAGGGGCTCGTCTGAGATTTCTACGGCTTTGGCAGTCAACCTCCCCCTAGACCAGTGATGGCGAACCTTGGCACTTCAGATGTTTTGGAACTACATTTCCCATGATGTTCAACTTACACTGCAGAGTGCATGATCATCATGGGAAATATAGTTCCAAAACATATGGGGTGCCGAGGTTCGCCATCACTGCCCTAGACAAACCCTTGCCAACACCACAATGGATTCTGCTGCCATCATCAAGTGGTGTCAGGAAGAGAATGCCTCTCCTGACGCCTGTCTAGTGATTGAGATAAAAGGGGAAGCTTGGACAAAAGAGAAATTGACTCCAGTTCTGAAAGCACTGTCCCAGGATAGGAAGCCCTGGGTGATTGATGTGAAGACAAACACCCAGGCTTCACACACTTATGCCTTGTGTAAGTGTAAAAAAGGTATCCCTGACCAATTTAAGGGTCCCAGTGTGAAAACACCTGATCAGATTGAACTTTTCTTAACGCGTCCAGATCTATCAGGAGGGGTCCTACATCCACTAGTCAAGCAGCTCCCAGTCCAAGTGGGGGTTCAAAACCCTCGTCCCTATCCTCCCTTAGCCCTGAACTATATGCTGCCCTTGGTGAAATAGTTGCCAAATGCAAGAAGGACCCATTCGACTATGTGATGGCTGGGTACCGGAAGCTCAGAATCTTCTCAGGATGACAGCCGGTGCCTTCAGCGGAAGATGCGTTCGAGGAGTGGTTGGATTGTGCCACTCAGGCTTTGGAGGAGTGGGAGGTCCCTAAACCACAAAAGAAACAAAGGGTCACAGAGCATGAAAGGCCCTGCCCTAGAGATCATACACAACTTAAAGCTTGTGTAAGAAAAATTGTGCTGCAACAAGACTACCTGAGCGCCCTTAAAGACGTGTAAGGTCGTACTGAGAAAGTCACTGAATTCCTTTATCAATTGGAGCACTGCTACCAGAAAGAAGGGGAGAAAATGTCGGAATTCATAAGACGTTTGGACCGGATCATATATCAGGTACTTCTAAAAAAGGGAATGGATCCGGAGAGAGTTGATGAGGTCCGTACACAACAAGTTATACGGGGTGCTCAACCTTTAGACCCCATTGTCCTAGTCCGAACCCGCCCGGCTGGGAGTACCCTAGAATACTCTGACCTACTTCAATTAGTCAGGGAAGAAGAAATCATGCTGGACAACAAAAGAGAACCATAGAAGTCCGAGCCCACTGCCAAAGTCAGAACAATCGGTGCTGACGAAGGACACAACCAGGTGGAACTCTTGAAGGCCCAAGTGTCTCAACGAATAGAATTGGTGGCCGCCCTGACGAGCTTACGACCATGTCGCCCAGCAAGAACGCTCCAGCAGAACTCAAGAAACCTCCCGGTTCCAACACTGACTCACCAAAGAAACAGTGGAAGTTACCAATTTGCTTTAACTGTGGAAGAGTTGGACATGTCAGGGAAGTGTGTCCAAGCCCTGAGAAAGCTGCAACACAGTGGAGGAGAGAGCAGATACCTGTGTAATCTAGGTATTTGCTCCCACTTCCAGGGCATAGGTCTCTGCAGCGACCTACGCCACATGTGGCACCTTCTCTCTCCGCTGTCTTCTGGGAGAACACAGTCGGGACCAGTGGGATCGTGCAGCGCAACTCGCCCATGTGCAGTAGGGAACCAGCAACTGAAGCCGCAAGGCTTCACTTCCTCATTCCCTTACCGAAGATGGTGGTGGCATCACCCGAGGGACAGATCGGCTTCGGGTACCGACATTGCGGGCGCCCAGGACAGGTAAGTGTCCATGGGCCAGATTCAGTAAGAAGTTACGCGGCTTATCTCTAGATAAGCTGCATAACTTCTTAGATGCGCCGGCGTATCTTTTTTCTGTATTCAGAAAACAAGATACGCCGGGATTGAGTTAAGATACGAGCGGCATAATTCTATTACGCCGTCGTATCTTAACTGCATTTTTAAGATGGCCGCTAGGGGCGTTCCCACTGATTTACGCCTAGAATATGTAAATCAGCGAGATACGCCTATTCACGAACGTACGCCTGGCCAACGCAGTGAATTTATGCCGTTTACGCAAGGCGTTTTCCGGCGTAGAGATAAACCACCAAAAAGATGGCGCATCCTAGGTTAAGTATGGACGTCGGGACCGCGTCTAATTTTAAAAATGTTATGTCGTTTGCGTAAATCGTCCGTGAATGGGGATTTGCGTCAATTACGATCACGTCAAAAACAAAGCGTCGTAGCGTCATAATTTGGAGCATGCGCACTGGGATACGTCCATGGTCGGCGCAGTAAAAAAAAAAACGTAAAAAACGTGGGGTCACAGCACATAAAACGCGCCCACCTCATTCACATTTGAATTACCTGGGCTTACGCCGGCCCATTCACGCTACGCCACCGTAACTTAGCTTGGTGAAAACAGCATTTGCCTCGCTAATTTACAGTGGCGTAGCGTAAGATATGCTACGCCCGCCAAACTTTAAACCTCCGTACCTGAATCTGGCACCATGTATTAAAAGTCAGCAGCTGCAGTATTTGTAGCTGCTGACTTTTAATTATGTTTGTTTTCAGCAGAACTCCGCTTTAATGCCTTTATTAATAAGGATTAATGAAACTCATTTATTGTTTTTTTTAGAAATCCTGGGTCTGAATATCATAATTGTTTAATTTTAAAAGAAAACTTTTTTTTTTTTTATTCATTATTTTGATGTCTTTCATGTCTTTTATCCTTTATCTAATGGTGTTTTTGTGTGAATCATGTTATTGTACATCGATTATGTAATTGTTTTTCAATTATTCACATATTTCATACATTTGTTATCTGTATATTGAAATGTATTAACCTTGGTAACCCATTTTCAGCATCATACATGTTCACATATATAAAAAAAAATTTCACTCTTAATTTTTTATCTCTTGCCAATATACGGTCTTATCACATACTGTATGACCATTTCATTTAGCACTGCACATATACCCATTATTTTTAATTACAATTGTCTTTTGCTGTGCTGGCTGCCGATCCTATCTTTCACTTCTATACTGTTATTGTTTACTTTGTGTTTATGGTCCCAGCTGTAGCCCATTCCAGCCTTGCATAGGTCTACAATCTTGTCCCTGACATCCTTGAACAGCTCTTTATGCCCGTACACACGATCCGAATATCGTACAATGGATCATACGACTTTTTCCGCTTAATAGTCGCAAGTAAAATGAAATAGGTTATGAAAGTCACGAAAATTCTCGTACGACAGAAAAAAAAAAATCGGAAGTGATGTCATGTGTTGTAATGTATTTGTATTGTATTTTCGGAACAACAACTATACGGACTAAATTAAAATCGTACGATCTGACAAAATTTTCGTGCTTGTCCGATCTAATAATATCGGACGAACTGTCGTTATCGGCTCTCGAAAGTAGTGTACACACGATCTGAAAATTGTACGATTCTTCCTCGGACGATCGTTTTTGTTCAATATTCGGATCGTGTGTACGGGCCATTAGTCTTGGTCATGGTGGAGAGATTAGAATCTTATTGATTGCTTCTGTGGACAGGTGTCTTTTATACAGGTGTAATAGTTCTTTTCAATGGGCCATTTGTGTCAATGTCACTGTCTTTTTACTATTTTTTTTCTGCTAATGATATGTGGTGTCACTACAGTATCTTAGCAAACACCAGTGGTGCCCAGCCAATGATGTGATGGATGTGGGCCAGTCTCATCTTTTCATAGTGTGGTTTGACCCACTGACATGTGTCTCCATGCGTGATGAAGTAACAGTGGACGGCCGGACGCTCATGAATGAGTGTTAGCTGGCCATTAAGCACTGCCGACGTAATGTCCGATGGAGACTGGTCGTCTGAAAGTGAGGCTTAACGCGCACACTTGATCTCTGTAGGACAATGGTCAGACGACTTCATACATGCATACGCCGACCCGCTATTCATAGCGAGGCTTGACCTGCACACGCGGACGCCCTTTTTGAGAACCAGGAAGTGGCTACATTTCAATGCTAATTCAGCACAGGTTTGTATCCTGCTATTAAGGTGCAACATCCATTTAAACTAAATGACCACATTATGTCTACACCCAAGATAATGTCTCCTTAGATGAAACGTGTCAGCTTGAGTCTTGCTGATGTCATTGAGTGAACTTACTGTCTGTTTTACAAGCACTTTTTCAACTCAAAATGTGAGTGTTCCTCTATTTTAATAAATATCCATTGTGTGGATTTACACTATGTGGACCTTCTGTTTAATTTTTGGTTGCATCTTGTGAGCACACAGGAACGATTGGGTCAACTTACCTCTGAGTTTTCCTTCTTTGTTGAGAGCCATTTGAACAACAGTGTGATCATCATCATCCGTTGGTGCCATTAGTTGCAGATGTGTGGTTTCACCACAAGCCCTGATGACTCAGTAGGCATATGCCTGGTGGAGTCCAATAGCTCTAGTAAGCCTTCCATATGTTGGTGGTGGTTTTGCTTTTATCATCCACTCTTCACAATTATTTTCCCACTGATAGCCTAAGGTGGTCATCCACTTATCAGGATCTACAGCATATTCCAGCTGCCATCCGTGGACATTATTTATTCACTTGTTATCACATACTTTTTCAAATATATATATATATATATATATATATATATATATATACATATACATACACACACACACGTTTGCTATGTAGAGTGTATAATGTTCATGTATATAATATTTTTTATATATAATAACTATATTGCGCTTATCCTAAATATTGAGAAAGGGTAGGCAGCCAACACAAAAAAAGGATATATTGTGAAAAAAAATGTGTAAATAAAGTGCAGCACCAATTGTGGAGCCCACAACAAAGTGGGTTCCAGATACTATGCAAAAGGGGAATGACACCCTTAGAATAGTATACTGTAAACCTAATCAAATGTGACAACACACTGAGGCGATATTAAGAGCGTCTGGACAACAACTCCCATATAAGTGAATAAATTAGGTGTGTGAATGAATAAATATCGTTATACTATTCATAAGTAATGTATGTAATAGTGAATAACGCTATGACGCTAAGGATTTCACCTTCAACAAAAAATACACTTTAAAGTGATAAGTGTCCATAAACATAAAATTATGTGGAAAGGGTATTTGTGAGGTCAACGTGGAAGGTTCCCCTCAAAGATGTAATTTTCATGAACTCAGGAAAAAAGGATGAAATACCCTTACCGGATGGAGTAGACCCACAACACAACATACAGCAGTAGGTCACCAATGCGTAATAGGCTGTATGCCCAATCTGGTTTTTGTCACGGTCCAACTTCCTGCTTCCGCTAGGTGTTGATCTGTTCAATGGGCAGCTAGATACGCATACCACCAGATACGCCACTCCAATCCGAATTCCAATGGACAGATTCAAGTGTGATTCAGGCAGATGAACTCCAAATGGAGAAAAAAAGGAAAAAATGGAGAGGACAACTCCTCGTAGTGTAAAAATGTTTAAAATGTAATAATAAAAATTCAAAAATATCAACACTGAAGTCCAAAGCAATCACATCCAAAAAATCTGTAAAAATTAAGATGTCATAAATTCATACAAGTTGCGCAGTATGGAGATGGATAGGACCAGTTTACCCGACTTGTTTAGTCTGAAAATACTTCTACATGCCCCTGTAGAAGTTTTTACAGACAAAACCGGTCGGGTACACTGGTCCTATCCATCTCCATACTGCGCAACCTGTATGAATTTATGACATCTTCATTTTTACAGATTTTTTGGTTGATATGGATTTGGATGCGATTGCTTTGGACCTCAGTGTTGATATTTTTGAATTGTTATTATTAAATTTTAAACATTTTTACACTATGAGGAGTTGTCCTCTCCATTTGGAGTTCATCTGCCTGAATCACAGTTGAATCCGTCCATTGGAATTTGGATTGGAGTGGCGTATCTGGTGGTATCCGTATCTAGCTGTCCATTGAAGAGATCAACACCTAGCAGAAGCAGGAAGTTGGACCGTGACAGAGACCAGGTTGAGCAATCGGCCTATCACGCATTTGTGACCTTCCGCCGTATGGTGTGTTGTGGGTCTACTCCATCCAGTAAGAGTATTTCATCCTTTTTTCCTGAGTTCATGAAAATTGCATCTTTGAGGGGAACCTTCCACATTGACCTCACAAAGACCCTTTCCACATAATTTTATGTTTATGGACACTTATCACTTTGAAGTGTATTTTTTGTTCAAGGTGAAATCCTTGAACATCATAGCGTTATTCACTATTACATTGGTGTATGTTCACTGTCTCTGATTACTTAGTATAGTACCGTGTTTCCCCGAAAATAAGACAGTCTTATATTTTTTTCTCCTCAAGAAATCACACTATGGCTTATTTTTATTACAGAAAATAAAGGTTGCCTACCTGAGCCACACTTGCGCTTCTTAGCATTTCCTCTGTCCACCTGTAGACTGAGATTATCGTATTCTGCACGCCATTTTTGGACCATTCGGATATCCAACTTCTTCTCTTTGCACTCATCTTGTCTGGCTGTACAGAAAGATAGGCCAGCAAAGCTGATGTGGAGGACAGTGGAGCTGGGGTGATCTCTTTGGGCTCAGTACGGTAGCAGCTTTTCCCCCTATCCCCTGGTGTTTCTGTGGGGGTGAGAGAGGGGTTTGCTGGTCAGTGCTGGGAGAAGCTTTACAGCTTTACAGAGTGTTCTTCTCCTCACTTCAGCTCCTGAGCTCCGCACCAGTACAGTACCGTACGCCTATCACGTGTTTGCCGCTCCGCATTCGACACGCCCATCACTACATCTTATTTTCGGAGATTCGACACGCCATCGTTATGTCTTATTTTCGGAGGGGTGTCTTATATTTCGATCTTGTGTCGAAATCCCGCTACGGCTTATTTTCGGAGTACGTCTTATTTTCGGGGAAACGCGGTAGTATAACAATATTTATTCATTCACACATCTAATTTATTCACTTATATGGGAGTTGTTGTCCAGACGCCCTTAATATCGCCTCAGTGTGTTGTCAGATTTGATTAGGCATACAGTATACTATTCTAAGGGGGTCATTCCCCTTTTGCATAGTATCTGGAACCCACTTTGTTGTGGGCTCCACAATTGGTGCTGCACTTTATTTACATATAATATTTTTTCACTCTTGCCAATATATGGTCTTATCACATATGACTGTTTCTCTTAGCACTGCACATATACCCATTATTTTTTACTTGTAATTGTCTTTTGCTGTGCTGGCTGCCGATATTATCTTTCAGGTGATATCGTGGTATTTTTCACTTCTATACTGTAATTGAATTCTTGGTGACTATGGTCCCCGTTGCCTTGAGATCATTGATAAGATTCTCCAGTGTTATTCTGGACCGATTCCTTGCAGTTCTCATGATCATTGAAACAACACAAGGTTGTACAATGTCTTTGTACTCAAAAAAGGGATTTTTTTAATACAGCTTACCTGTAAAATCCTTTTCTTGGAGTACATCACGGGACACAGAGCGGCATATTCATTACTATATGGGTTATATGGAGTACCTTCAGGTGTGGACACTGGCAATCTCAAACAGGAAGTCCCCTCCCTACATAACCCCCTCCCCTAGAGGGAGTCCCTCAGTTTTGTAGCAAGCAGTATGCCTCCCAAAACATGTTCCCATAAGAGGGGTGGGAGCTCTGTGTCCCGTGATGTACTCCAAAAAAGGATTTTACAGGTAAGCTGTATTAAAAAATCCCTTTTTCTTTCTCGTACATCACGGGACACAGAGCGGCATCTTCATTACTATATGGGATGTCCGAAAGCAATGCTTTAATGAGGGGAGGGAGACATCTTCTCAAAAGAGATTTAATTTAGAGGTATATTCAAATAATAATAATAAATCCAACTTAGTCAAGAAATAATTTTGAAATTTTTTTTTTTTTTTTTTTACAACCAAGGGTGCCCCCGATCCCGAGGATCTTAAACCGCAGCCTGTAGTACTGCCTGCCCAAAGGCTGAATCCGCATTCCTTCTCACGTCTAGCTGATAAAACCTTGTAAACGTGTGGACTGATGACCACGTCGCCGCCTTGCATATCTGAGCCATAGAGATCTGATGGTGTGCTGCCCAGGAGGCGCCCATGGCCCTGGTAGAATGGGCTTTTACCGACAAAGGAGGAGGCAACCTCTTCAAACCGTAGGCCTGAATGATTAATTGTCTAATCCATCTCGAGATGGTGGATTTTGCAGCTGCTTGCCCCTTCTTGGGGCCATCTGGTAAAACGAACAACACATCTGTTTTCCGGATCTTTTCTGTAGCTTTAAGATAGGCCCTCATGGCCCGGACAATATCTAAAGGTATGCAGCAACCCCTCCTTTCTAGATGTGGGTTTCGGAAAGAAGGATGGAAGTACCAAATCCTGGTTCAAGTGAAAACTGGATATAACCTTTGGTAGAAAGGAAGGATGAGGCCGGAGAACTGCCCTGTCCTTATGTAGAATGAGATATGGTTCCTTACAAGATAAGGCTGCCAACTCTGACACTCTCCTGGCCGAAACTATGGCGACCAAGAATACCAACTTTCTTGTCAGTAAAACTAAAGGAATCTCAGTCAACGGCTCAAAGGGTTGTTTCTGTAGAGTGGACAGGACAAGATTTAAGTCCCATGGACAAATCGGTGACTTGACAGGAGGATTAATACGCAAGACCCCCTGTATGAAGGTTTTAAACCAGCGAGTGGGTGGCCAGCAGCCTCTGAAACCACACTGACAGAGCTGAAATCTGTCCCTTGATTGTGCTTAATGCCAAGCCTTTATCCACTCCTAGCTGGAGAAAACTTAACACCCTATCAATGGTATATTTGCGGGAATTCCATTTTTTGGATTCACACCAGCCTACGTAGGTCCTCCACACCCTGTAATAAATCACCCTGGAGGCCGGCTTTCTAGCCCTAATCAGGGTAGGAATTACCTGCCTAGACAGACCTCTACCCCTGAGAATCAGGGATTCAGCCTCCAGGCCGTCAAATTTAGACGCTGTAATGTAGGGTGGAGGATCGGGCCTTGTGAGAGTAGGTCTGGTCGTAGAGGAAGAGTCCAAGGGTCTCCCACTGCCATCTTCAGGACTAGTGAGTACCATGTCCTCCGGAGCCAAGCTGGAGCTACTAGAATGAATGGCTTGTGCTCCACTCTGATCCTGCGCAACAGGCGAGGAAGTAACTGTAGGGGGGGAAATGCATATAGAAGTTTGAATTGATGCCAAGGGCAAACCAACGCATCGGTTCCACAGGCCATAGGGTCCCTTGCTCGAGACATGAACCTGTCTAGCTTCTTGTTGAACCTTGATGCCATTACATCTATGTCTGGCATTCCCCACTTCTGGCAGATTGTCTGAAAGACCTGGGGATGCAGAGACCACTCCCCCGGCGACAGAATCTGGCGACTTAAGAAGTCTGCCTGCAGGTTGTCCACTCCGGGAATGAATATCGCCGAAATGCAGGGTACATAAACCTCTGCCCACTGAAAAATCAAGCTCACCTCCCTCTGAGCGGCCTGACTCCTGGTTCCCCCTTGGTGGTTTATGTATGCCACCGCTGTGGCATTGTCTGACTGGATTCTCACCGGGGACCCCTGTAATCTAGAAGTCCATGCCAGGAGGGCTAGACGAGCAGCTCTGATCTCCAAGACATTGATGGGTAGCTGCCTCTCCGCTTCCGCCCAAGTTCCCTGGCGAGTGAACCCCTCCAAGACCGCCCCCCAGCCTACCAGGCTGGCGTCTGTGGTAACTACCTTCCAGACAACGGGGCTGAAGGACCTTCCCTTCAGAAGATTCTGAGGGTTCAACCACCAGGCCAGGCTTTGTCGGACCTTTGATGATAGCGTCAAAGGGGACTCCAAGGCATGTGCTCTCTTGCTCCAGGCTGCTAGAATGGCTGCCTGTAGGACGCGAGTGTGGATCTGAGCATATGGTACTGCCTCGAACGTGGCCACTAGCTTGCCTAGTAATCGCATACACAGGCGAATAGTTGGTCTTGCTTGCTTAGAACCAACTGAACTAACCCCTTGATAGCCTCGACCTTTACAAGGGGTAGGAACACCCTTTGCTGTTCTGTGTCTAACCTCATGCCGAGGTATTCCAACTGCTTTGTAGGATGAAACGCTGATTTTTTCCGGTTAAGGACCCAGCCGAACCTCTCGAGGTACTGAACCATGAGGTTTACTGCTTGTTCCAGACACGGCCGTGAGTGATCTATGATTAAAAGGTCGTCCAAGTATGCTAGGACTGTGACCCCTTGGATCCTTAGATTGGCCAGAACTGGGGCTAGGATCTTCGTAAATACCCGGGGGGCCGTGGCCAGCCCGAAGGGGAGCGCCATGAATTGGAAGTGTCGCTGCCCCACTGCGAAGCGTAAAAATCTTTGATGCGGCTGAAAGATTGGTACATGAAGGTAAGCATCCTTTGTGTCTATGGAAGCCAGAAAGTCGTCCCTCTGGAGCGTGGCGACTGCTGACCGGACGGATTCCATCCGGAAGGAACGAACTCTTAGGTAAACATTTAAACTCTTTAGGTCCAAGATTGGCCTGACATCGCCGTTGGGCTTTAGTATGACAAAGAGATTGGAATATAAACCTAGCCCCTGTTCTTGGGCTGGTACCTCTATTATCACGCCCTGGCAAAGCAGGTGATCCAAAGCTGCCAGCATCGAGGCCTTCTTTGCTGGATCGTTTGGTAGCCTTGACTCTTGAAAACGAGGCGGAGGAAACTTTAGAAACTCCAGTCTGTAGCCTGTGGTTACAGACGACCGGACCCATTTGTCGGGGATCTTGGCTTCCCAAACTTCTAAGAAACGAAGCCTTCCCCCCACCCGCGAGAGTGGGGGCGCCCCTTCATAAGGCAGACTTAGGGGCTGGCTTTGTCGGCTTGCGATACCATGGCCTCTTACCCCCAGGGGCCTGTCCCTGCGATTTGTTAAAGTTTGATCGTGCAGGCGGCCGTCGATACTGCCTGGAATTTGGGGGCCCTGAGACAGGAGAGAGCTGCCTTTTAAATGTAGGACCCCGGAATCTCTTTTTGACTGGTAAAAGGGTACTTTTGCCACTTGAAATAGTCTGAATGTATTTATCCAGATCCTCTCCGAAGAGTCGTCCTCCATGGAAGGGAAACCCTGCCAGAAGCTTTTTGCATGGGGGCTCCGCCGCCCAGTTCTTCAACCATAAGAGCCTTCTCATGTGCACCAAAAATAGTGATAAACGAGAGGCCTGCAGGATGGAATCCTTTATAGCATCTACCGCAAAACACAGAGCTCTGGGAATGTCAGAAAACTCCTCTGCCTGTTGGGTAGGCATGTCTTTAAGCATTTGTTTTGTCTGGTCCTTTAACGCCTGACAAACTCCAATTGCAGCCACAGCTGGCTGTACCACTGCTCCTGCCGTAGCAAAGGATGCCTTTAAAAGTGTCTCTAACCGTTTATCAACCGGATCTTTAAACATTTGTATGTTTTCCACCGGGCAAGTTAGTGATTTATTCACACATGCGATGGCTGCATCCACCACTGGGAGCTTCCACCTCTTCGAGAATTTTTCCTCCATAGGGTAAATGACCGAAAATCTTAGGCGGCAGAAAAATCCTGTCCGGTCGTACCCAATCCTGAAAGATCAATTCCTCCAACAGAGGATGGACCGGAAAAACCGCGTTGCTCAAAGGAGCTTTTAAAGAGCCCAGAGAGGATACCGCAGGAACCTGAGGCTCTGGCAATGGTAAATTAAATGCCGAGCGGACCATGTCCGTCAAAGACTGTACCCACAGTCTCTCTGTCTGGGAGTCTGAAAATGGTTCCTCAGAGGTAGATTCCTCAATCCCTGAACCCTCTTGGTTCCGGTCCAGTTGATCCTCCTGAGATTCCAATTCCTCCGGAGAGAGAATTTCAGCATCTGAGGATACACCTCTTGGCGATGGGGATCTAGCCCGTTTCTTGCCAGGAATAGAGCTAGCGATCATCGCTGCTAATCTTTTTTCTAGCCCCCCTAGGGAGACGGCTAGCATCTCCTCTGTGATAAACACAGGGCTGGGCTGATCTGGGCCAGCCTTAGCACCCGACCCCCCCAATGGCTCATCCAAGGCGACCTTCATGGGAATAAGCTGCGGGGAACGTATCGGCATATCATCAGAATCAGAGGGGGAACCCCTTTATTTTCTGGTCTTTTTTGTACCTTTTGATCCCGAACCTTTGGAAGCCATAATACAAAATCGAGGGACTCCGCCTACAACAACCGACTGTAGTGGCCAGGAGTACAAAACTAGGGTTTAGGGGACAATAGATCACTAATGCCTAAAAACCGATGGGGCCCCGTATGTTCTTTTTTTTTGTTATAATATATAACTTTTTTTTTATTTTTTTAAAACATACAGCGCCCAAATTTAGTTTGCCAGCCTCCAACCTGTTGCCAAAGGGGATTTTTGGCTTAACACAAAAGCATTGGAACCAACTCCAGCATGTACTACCCCTCTTCCGCCACCGGGAGTCACTGTTCTGCCGCTCTGCGTCCTCTCCCTTCCAGATCAGCCTCAGACTGAGCAATGATCATAGCCTGCTGTGTATAACAGCGAATAAAGGTGCGCCATGATGACGCTGCAGGCACGCCCCCCCCCGCCCTCCCCTCCGAACGGCGCGAAAAACGTCTATAAGACGTGCGCGCGCGCGCGTATGCCGGGGAAGGAAGCACATGGAGGAGCCGCGCTGCTGGAGACCCAGGACTGCAGCTTCAGGCGGCAGAATCAAAACCCCGGCCAGGTAGGACTCTCCAAAAGGCCCCATAGGGATCCTTATTATCCCTGGGAAGAGAGCAGCAGGTAGCTAGCAAACTCTAAAGTTTCTTAGACAGGGGGACCAAGTGATGAGGGAAAAGAGATCATCCTGTCTTCTCAGACATAGTGAGCAAGGCTGCCAATGCAGAGCATACTTAGGCTACCCCCCTTTAAGGTCTCCCTGGAGAGCCTGCTGTCGAACCAAGTCCCGCAGGCTCCCCTCTTACCTGCTCCATGCTGCAGGACGTTTGCCTAGCAAAAACGGTCCAATCTTCTCCCATCTCCGTGGGTAGCGTAGTAGACCTTCAGGCCGTGGGGTCCTGGAAGGTACCCACTGTCCTGGACCTATATAGCACCCTGGCAAACAGGAACTTATGGTCTTTACGAACTCCAAGTCCTGGGCCCAGGGTCCAGCCCTTTAAAGAGGAGCATTATAGGCAAAACCCCACGGTTTGGGGCCCGGGTACTGTCCACTTTGGCACTGAGGCTCCTTGGACAGATCCGGTTAGCCCGCCCTTAATCCCAAGGATGTGGAGCAAAGCTATTCCGTGACCAACACCTAAGACACTGGTGAAAAAACTGAGGGACTCCCTCTAGGGGAGGGGGTTATATAGGGAGGGGACTTCCTGTTTGAGATTGCCAGTGTCCACACCTGAAGGTACTCCATATAACCCATATAGTAATGAATATGCCGCTCTGTGTCCCGTGATGTATGAGAAAGAAATATTTTCGACACGGAAACTCCACGAGGTGAGAACTAATTGACAGTTATTTTGCGTTTTTCCCCATTTGCGAATAATTGCACCAACTGTTGTCACCCTCTCACCAAGCTGCTTGGCGATGGTCTTGTAGCACATTCCAGACTTGTGTAGGTCTACAATCTTGTCCCCGACTTCCTTAGACAGCTCTTTAGTCTTGGCAATGGTGAAGAGATTTGATTCTGATTGATTCTGTGTATTTTATTCAGGTAACAAGCTGAGATTAGGAGCATTCTCCTAAAGGGAGTGTGCCTAATCTCAGCTCATTACATGTATAGAAGACACCTGGGAGTCAGAAATCTTGCTGATTGATAGGGGATTGAATACTTATTTCACTAATTAAAATGCAATTCAATTTATAACCTTTTTATATTTGTTGTTATTCTGTCTCTCACTGTAAAATAAACCCATCATTAAAATTATAGACTGATCATTTCTTTGTCAGTGGGCAAATACTTTTTCCCCCTTACTGTATCACTGTGTATATTTGAACACCTACTGCAGCGTGTACTCTTTTCGCCCAGCCTGTCAGGTCAGCAGTCATTTTGACAGTGGTCACAGAGAGAGAGAGATCAACCTTTACACACATTATGTTGAATGATACAGTGTTTGTATTTCAATCAGAAACACAACCTACAGACAAGGCTCCTTCTCCAAAGATACAGCACAATGAGTGATCATTGTCACTTTAGGACATGAAGTGCATTACTGGCAGGATTACCAGGTGAAAATATAGGAACTGGAGCCTGAAAAAGGGAAAATGCATGCACCACATATAAGTACTACTTGGCTGCAGGATATACAATTTTGGTTTTAGACATACTTTAACAGTGCTTACGTGATGAAAATACTGTATGTGGTCATCTCTATACGGTATATTCTGATTCTAATTACTACATATATGCATCAACATAGGCATTACCCCACAGATTGCAGTTGACAGGATAGGGAGCAGTACAAGGATACATCAAGTAATTAAAATTCCCCCGGAGACTGAGCGCTGCTTTTCCCACAGTCATCCACCTTATGATTAGCGAGTAAAGGTCCCTCCCCCCCCCCCCCCCCCCCCACTCTCTCTCTCTTTCACACTTTCTTCTCCCATTTCCCAGACCCTGATTTTAGTTTTACCTTCCTCATTGTGGTGGATTACCCCAAGCCTTACCTTCTGAGCAATAATACCCTTTCCTTATGTTGAGCCGCAGCCTAGGCCGGAGGGCTGTTAATCTTTGACAATTCCCGCTATCAAATATGTCATGTTTATTGTTTATATCCCCTGCATGGGATTATTGCTGCTGTTTTCTTTGACAAAAAAAAAATTACATTTATAAAAAAGGATTGTACCAGAAAAAAAATGCAGGATGTGGGATGGGGCTTTAAGAAATTCATACGTTTTCTTTCTGCCCAGTCCAGGAAATAGAGCTCCATGTATAGAAGAAAGCCAATCATCTGACTTTCACAGGTCACATAACTGCCTTTTTAAATTTTCTCATTCACTTTTTTGTGTTCTGTTGGCTGAAGCCAATTGAGCACAGCTATGTGCAAGGCCATACCACTGCTATTAAAATGGACCCCTTAATGAGGCCAGCTACATGGTAAATACCACTATACTAAATAATGGATTTTATATCTGTACTCATGAAAACAAGTAAATTGAGAGAAAGATCTGTTCAAAATGAAGTTTATTTCTTGTGATGGAAAGAGGTTATCCACATAGATTTCAAGGACCAGTGTGGTTAGTTAGTGCAACATCCATACCTACCTAATCTAACACTGAATAGTAGAATGCAAGAGATTTTTGGACGTTTAAAACACGGGCTATGGGAAAATACTGAGAAACACACACTACACCTGTTTTATATTGGGAAGGAAAGACTACTAAACTGGCTTTAATCTAGGTTAAAGATTAAAAAACTAGTTACACTTAAATATGTTGGTCTAAGAGCCGACAATATAAAAGCTTCTCCATGTGGTCCTAATTTACAAGACACTTCTTAGAATAGATGATCTTCAGCGTTATAGCAAATCGCATAACAGAAAACAAACAAGTAATAAAGCTCTAACATAGAAACTCTAACTGCTCTACAAAGATATGGAATGCACAAAACTAGTGGTTTTCTTGGCAAGGGAAGTATTATTCATCATCCCCACCACAAATAAGGAGGAGTGTATTCCTGTAGTCTCCGGATGTGTCACACTGTGGAGAGAGAGAACTATTAGACACAAACCACAACTCAAGTTCTTACCACATACTGCAAACTATACAGGTTTTTTCCCCATCTTTGTATGAAAATCAATTATTGTAGATATAAGAAATACACACAGTATAGCCATATTAGTACAGCTCAAACAGTGATGATGTGCAGTAAAATATAGAAACAAATTTGTTTCTGTATGCCAAGCTAATTCTAGTTTTTCCTGTTTGTTACTGCATCTGTTTAGAGGTGTCACAAAATACAATTGCCCAGCGAGAAAAAAAAAAGGGGGGTTTGCAATAAATGCATACATGGGTTGGACATACCCATGTCAAGTTCCATTTAACATGTTAGATAGTAGGCCAAAACTATATTTATATATATATATTTGTAATGTGCTTTAATGTGCTGCTAGGATGTTCCATTTGCCATGGTGAAAAAAAAAAAAAAAAAAAAATGAAGTTTTCATTTGCTTTTTACCTTTATTGCTTGATACAGAGATTTTCCGTAATGTTTTCTGTACTCTTTCCGTATATCAAGCAGATCAATTTCACTTCGAGAAACCATCACTCGGATCAAGGTGTCATCATCAGTTCCAGCTCCCTGTGCAGATGGTAATAAATTAAGTACTAATAAGGGCCATTTATAAACCTACATTGTCAAGAACAAAATCCTATATTTGCTGGATGGTCCTGAAAAGTATAACTCCCTCCCTATTAGGATCATCTTAAGACATGTTGTCCTAGGTTCAACTGAACAACTGTACATGGTGTACAAGGTTTGTCACCTTTATAGTCATTTAATGAAAAAATAAATGCTTTGATGTGCTAGTCCTTCCCCTTAGAGCCCTTTCACACTAGCAGGTTCCGTTAATATCCGCTGGCAGATGAAATGGCGGTCCCTGCACACTGTGCAGGGATCACCCTGCTGTCAGATCTCCGCTCTCCTCTATGGGGGGATTGGATGAGCACAGACAGTCTGTCCGTGTTCACTCGATCCAATGACAGATGGAAAAAATAGGATTTTCCTTTGTCTTCAGAATTGGAACCATAGCGGGGACCGATGAGATTGGGCGTCAGCGGATGTTCATCCGCTGACACCCGCTATCCCATAGGTATACATGCATGTCCGTATTTCATCCGAAAACAGATGAATGAAATAAAAGACATACTTCTTTTGAATTTTCTATAAAGATGAGGAGGTGGTCAGAAAATGGAAATAAAGATCAGGAAAAAAAATCATCACCCAGTTTGTATATTCTGAGACTTGGTGCTTTCACCTCCAACTCTACTGCCTTAGGTACTGTGCCACAGTAGTCGGTATGACAAAATAGAACCCGGCTTCCCATGGCTAGGCCAAGTCTAGATTTGAAAAGGAGGCTGCTGAGTTTATAACCTCAGAACCTTTCATGGCTTCACCAATGAAAGTCAGATATTCTCTACATACAGTATACAGCTTTGATTCTCACGCAAGTCAGAGAAAGGCTCCGATGCACACAGACCAGACATCATGCTTCAGTATCCTACCAAATACTAGCCAGAAGGAGTACAGCTACATTTCTATCCATACCCATTTTGTTTAAAAGTTATTGTTTAGGTCACCATTTAATGCTGCCTTCCTAGCATCATATATTCACCTTCCTTTTACCCCACACACTGCTTTGTTCAGGAGAGGAAAAACAGCACTGAGTTCATTGCCATGAACCAGCACTGTCATGTGGGAGAAAGGATAACCAACTAGTCATATATGCCCAATACCAGGACCATATTGGGTATTTCTCTTCTGGCAATCCATTGAAATAATGGGGAGCATACACTATAATGCTACTGTAGCAAGGGAGGGATGCAAGTAAAAGGTGTTGGGTTGCCCTGCATTAAGCAAGCACGGGTTCACTTTAGGTATAAACACTTTTAGATTGCCTTTGTACTAACAGGAGATACCTGCTGTGAACGTATATTGATGCATGTACAATGTTAACGTATAGCAAAAAGATAACTGGATCAGTGCACAGGATAGTAGAAAAGAACGCAAGATAGCAATCAATTGTTCCATGGTGTTTAGTGCAGTCCTGCTATGTAGACAGAGAAAACATATGCAAAAAAATTAGGTCTGCTTACTTTCATCGCCCTGTACAGAGTTTCAGCAAAATATCCAGGGACACATCGAACATTCTTCACTAAAAAACATATATAAAGAAGAATAAATAAAATATCAAGGGCTATAGGAATAAACACTTATGTAAATGTTACCATTTTCCTACCCTCAGGGAGAGCGTTGTAAGAAAAAAAATTCCAGTAAGGATATACCTTTATAGAGATCTTAATCAATTGAGTGCATAAATTGCCCATACTATATGCTAAAGCTTCGTACACACAATCAGATTTTCCACAGACAATGACTTAGTTACGTACTATGTAGTTTTTCAGCTCTTTAGCACCACCCTTTGCGCACCTTCTGCTAATGTTGTGTTTGGTGAGCATTTCTTTCCGAGCATGTGTGTTTGTACTTTGGACTTTTGCCCGACGGACTTGTATACACATGCTCGGAAAAATCTGACAACAGACCATTGTCCGCGGAAAATTTTAAAGCCTGCCATCCAATATTTGTCCACGAAAAATCCGACAATTGTCCGATGGAGCATACAAACTGTCAGATTTTCCGCCAACAGCCAGTCATCACACAATTCCGTAAGAAAATGTGATCGTGTGTACGAGGCTTAGGACTGTTATGTATCGTCCTGCAGAATACCAGCATAAAAACACTTTAGGTTTATGTGAATATTGTACATCACACCTCCCAACCATCCCAAATTCTACAGAACTGTCCTGGAATTTAAAAAAAATTCTGGTGTCTCGCAGAACCGGTCTCTGCCCCGAGCCCAGTGCTGGAACACTCATTCCGATACTTGGCTCCACTAAATGTACTTTGCAGGCTGTGGAAGTTTGTCCCCTTCAGGCTGCCCCGCTTGCTCTCAGCCAGTTGTGCTGTGCTTCCTATGGCAACAGTGGGAGCAGCCATGACCGAAATGTAAGCATTACAGGAGAGAGTTAGACCAACATGAAAATGCTGACTCTTCCAGAACGCAGGAGCCACGGCCACAGCCGAGCTGAGGCACCACTCTGCAATAGTAAAAGGCGACAGATTCAGCTTTACCAAGTGTGTTTACAGCATGATGGGGGGAGAATGTGTGCAAGGGGTGGGTGGGGGGGGGGGGTAAATGTGCATGGGGAGGGAGGTGGAGTGTGTGCAGGGAGGGGGCAGTGTGTGCAGTGATTTAAAGTGGAACTAAAACCTAAAAATGGGACTTTGTATGTGCCACAGTTACCGTAGCACCTAAAACATGCCATTAATGTTTTCACATGAGGTTTTAAAGGTGCATTAAAATTGTGGTCCCTATTAAGGATGGGCTCAAAAACTCCACACGTCCACGCCCACCAGGAAGCTGACACTCTGCAGCGCTAATCACAGGCAGCGAGAAATTTCCCGATCCGCAGCTGCACCGTTCGGGAAATGTCTCACTACCTTTGATTAGTGCTGTGGAGTGTCAGCTTCCTGATGGGCGCAGGGAGTTGTGAACATGCCTGAGCCCATCCTTCGTGCCTATCACACTATCCATCTAATCTGCGTAAACTAAAGTTGGATTTTTTTTTTTTAAAGTTGTACACAGACAGGCTCTTTATTGCAGATACAACAACATTTATTTTGGTGTTTAGTTCTGCTTTAAACTTGGGCTAATTCCCTATTTGTTATTTATAAAATCAGACTCAATCAGCCCATCCAATATTTAGCATAATTTAACAGAATATCAGCACATACAGAAAATTATTCATTTTCCACAGTGTCACTACTTACATTTCTTTGCATGCACTACATAACTTTGAGAGCTCCTCATAACAGAATACAGTCTAATCTCATATATAGTCATTTCCATTAGCAATACAAAACATGTTGTATTTCCTATGCAATAAGCTACTGCAAAACAGTTATTTTTCAAACACACAATAAAAAACCTTTAATTTTTAGTACTCTTCTCCCTAGACAGAAACGTAATATGTTGCAAACTGGTTTCCTATGTTAATTGTGGAACATGGCGTCATAGTAAGGCTTTCACTACACCTGTAATTATTGGGTTACCCTTCTTTTACACTGCATTTTATGCTATAGTAGAGTCAGGGCTTTTTTTCTGGGGGAACTTCGTGGAACTCAGTTCCACCACCTTTGGCTCAGACCCTTTGGTGCCTGCTCACCACAATCACTTGTGAACACAGAAGTCTGGTTTCTGTGTTTACAAGTGACTGCTTTGTAACCCCCTGAACTCTGCACACTGTATGTAATGCAATTCTGGTATTTAATGCCCCTTTAAGACCCTTCTACTGTTTGTGAAATCTGAACGGGTCGTGGTTGAGTTCCTGCACCTATGTTCTGAGAAAAAAAGCTCTGAGTAGAGTGAATGGATCCAAGTCTTACCTATAGCAAGCAACAACTTTTCAAGCTCGCCTGATGTCTCACGATCGATGCTCTCTTCAATTTGAAAGCCAGAGATGGTCATGTATCTATCAAACACTGAAATGTAAAAAAAAAAAAGAAGATGATGATGCCAAGAATTAGCACAAAATCCCAGGCAGTAAAGTCAATAACACCATGGAGATCCTAAACTATATATGGTCTTGTGCACATCTTTAAGCAAACCTTGGTTTTAGACAATCGGCTAGCTACAGAATTGAAGAAAATGTTTTTAAGAGAACAGTTTTAGTGGTCACAGAATTTGGCAACTAAATCAACCAGACTGGAATTCGGGTGTGCCAAATTAACCGCTTGCCGAACAGCGCATGAAGATGTACGTTGGCACAATGGCATTACTGCGCAAATGGGCGGACAGGGTGCCCTCCGCCGCTGTCCCGCAATTGTGTCACGGAGCGGCAGAATGGAGAGAATCCTATGTAAACAAGGCATTTCCCTGTTCTGCCTAGTGACATGACGGATCTACTGCTCTCTGTCATCAGGAGCAGTGATCGCTGTCATGTCAGTGGTAGCCCATCCCCCCACAGTAAGAATCACTCCCTAGGACACATTTAACCCTTTGATCGCCCCCTAGTCTTTAACCCCTTCCCTGTCAGTGTCATTTACACAGTAATCATCGGTGCATTTTTATAGCACCGATTGCTGTATACATGACAATGGTCCCAAAATAGTGTCAAAAGTGTCTGATGTGTCCACCATAGTTTTGCAGGAACGATGAGAAAAAAAAAAAAAAAACACGCAGATCGCCGCCATTACTAATTAAAAAATAAATAAAAAAATCTATCCCCTATTTTGTAAACTCTAAGGCCGCGTACACACGATCAAATCTATCTGCTGGAAACGGTCTGCCCGACCGTCCCAGCAGACAGATTTGATCGTGTGTACGGGCGAGCAGACAGATTTGGCCAGCCGACAGATTTTAAAGCATGCTTTAAAATCTGTCGGCTGGGAATCCGTCCGCCCGATATGTCTGCTGGTTAGTACGCTAACCAGCAGACATATCTTCTCGCACATGCATCGAATGGATTCGACGCATGCGCAGAAGTAATTTACTTCCTGGTGCGGTGACAACGTCACGTCACCGCCACGTCACCGCGCTGTCTGCTGGCGGGGATTTTGGTTTGATCGTGTGTACAGCGATCAAACCAAAACGGCCAGCAGACAGATTTGTTCAAATCGGTCGGTCCGACCGATTTGAACAAATCTATTTGCTCGTGTGTACGGGGCCTAACTTTTGTGCAAACCAATCAATATATGCTTATTGCGATTTTTAAATATCGGCCTAAACTGTGAAAGAATTTTTTTTTCTTATATATATTTTTGGGGGATATTATAGCAAAAAGTTAAAAATACCAAACAAAAGAAAGCTCCATTTGTGGGGGGGGGGGGGGGGTTGGGAAGGACGTCAATTTTGTTTGGGTGCAACGTCGCACGACCACTCAATTGTCAGTTAAAGCAACGCATTGCCTTATCGCAAAAAGTGCTTTGGCTGAAGTGGTTAAAGCAGTTCTGGCACAGCTTGGTCAAGGATACACCCCCAGCCTGATGCTTGTCTAATGAACCAGATGTACACTAATGAAGCTCTCTCTGCTTTGTTCAAACTTCCCTATTGTCAGTATATTAATTTACTAATTACATATCTGTACTTTTCGAATACCTGTCGGGAGGTTAGATGGGGTACACACTATAAGAAGATCAGGCAAACGATCGGCCAATCTTCCTCGTTTCACAGCAAATCTAAACCGATTAAAATTTTGTACAAAAATTCTCGTATGACAAAGGCTTTTTTTTTGTTTATTGCTTCTGATCACGTGCTGTCTTTCTTTTCTGATTTTTCATGCACAAAAACAGTACACATTAAAAACTAAAATCACTTGCTCTGTTCCCATACGAGAACATTTTGCGTTTGTCCCATCTGGAGTTTTTATCTGAAAAGTCGGAATCGATTGTCGAAAGTGGTTTACACCCTAGACGAAAAGCGCACAAAAGTTCCTCGAACAAAAAATGTCCGCCCATTTTTCTAAGAGAGTCTACGAGCCTCAAGTCTCCAGTCTTGGTCAATTATGTCCAGGTACTTTTTTTTTGTTGATATAACTTTTCTTAAAAGCAGCCTGGAATTTAGTAGCTAAATCTGTGCAAAACTCAGACCCATAAATAATTAAATGTTTTTTTCCCTTAGGAAAATTGTAATTACTAAAAAAAAAAAAAAAAACACCACATTATGCACGGAGGTTGCAAGACTCCTTTATAAACTGCTGAGAGCTAGTGAAATAAAGACAACTGAAATGGGAATAAAAAGTTAATATTACAAAACAAGTAGACTTTGCCAAAAAGAGACAGGTATTTCCAGTAGGGACTAGAAATATTGTAATGTAAAATACATAAAAATTAAGGTGTCCTTTTTTGTGGAACCTATTATTTGCTGCATATAATATAACAGTTACGAAAAATGTATTTGATTCCGCGCCACGGTATGGGTATATGGGCTGCTGCCCCCTTGATAGCCAGCCAGCTGGTAGAGATGGTATAGGGGTGATGGTGCTGCCTAAGGGTGGTTAGTGAAAGCCTGATCCCCAATGTATTATTCCTTAGAGCCAAAATAAAGGGTGAAGGTGTATAAAACCGTTTGTCGGCCACCTTTGTGCGATGGGCTCATGAAAAGGGCCCCCGGATGAATTGCAGTAGGTGATCCTATTAATACGTTTCACGGTCCTGCCTGTGGACTCTGAATTAGAACACTTGTGGGTGTGTAGAATATTTCCGTGGTGAAAAGTAGAATTGGTACATTCACATTGATGCACACCTGTACACCAGGACTGAATCACAGAATATAATCTTTCATATTTATATATTTTATTCTTTTAATTGTTTTTATTGAGAAATTTAGACAAAAAACAAACAAAACAGACAAGACACAGATAGCACTATACGAAGTTGAGCTCGAAGGGAGATGGCTCATACAACACATTAGTATCTGCAGAGCATACATGCTGACAGGCTTAGGCCGCGTACACACGAGGGGATATGTCTGCTGAAACGGTCCATCGGACCGTTTCAGCAGACATCTCCGCTCGTGTGTATGGGCTAGCGGACAGATTTCTCCACCCGACAGATTTCAAAGCATGCTTTGAAATCTATCCGGTGGGAATCTGTCCGCCCGACATGTCTGCTGGTTAGTACACTTACCAGCAGACATGTCGGCCCCCACCGCCGCCGCGCCGCTGCCGAATAGATTCGGCGCATGCGCGGAAGTGTTTTACTTCCTGGTGCGGTGACGTGGCGGTGACGCGGCGGCGTCAACGTCACCGCCGCGTCACCACTACGTCACCGCGCCATCCGGCGGCGGGGAATTTGATCCGATGGTGTGTACACGCCATCAGATCAAACTCCCGATCGGACATATCCGATGGAAATGGTCCGCGGACCGTTTTCATCGGATATATCCGATCGTGTGTACGCTGCCTTATACATACATAGTGACTGATAGACATGTCATGGGGAAATGAAGGGGGAGGTGGGGGGTGTCCACTCAACAACCATGCCTTAACCAGCAGTCTCAGACTCCTTCAACCAAGCCCACCAGACCCTCTCATACTTCTGTGGGCACCCTCGGTTAGCATATGTGTCTCTGTACAGAGGAAGGCTGGTGTTTACCAGTCGCCTCCACTGCACCAGAGATGGGGGCGTGTTTTTTTTCCAGTGCATGGCAATATTTTTGCGAGCATAGAAGAGCAATAGACTGACTAGAGTGCGCTGTGCTGAGGACGGGACAACATTCTCTATTACACCCAATAGACATATCTCCATGTTTAGAGGCAGCTGCGTCCCAGCAATTTTGTTGGTCATTTCCATCACCGCCTCCCAATAGTGCATCACCTCAAGGCACCGCCAGAAGATGTGGGCGAAGTCCCCCGGGGAGGCGCCGCACCTCCAGCATTCCTGGGAGTGTGTGGGGTTCATCTTGTGCAGCCTGTATGGGGTGAAGTATGTACAATTTTAAATTGCACCAGCCTATCTCGGACTGATACCAAAGTGGTGAAAGGGAGGTCCCATATCTCATGCCAATCGTCCATGTCCAGTGTAGGAATGTCATTCTGCCACCTGGATCGCAGCCAGTCAAGGGGAGGGAGGGACACAAAGAGTAGATAGGAATACAGACGCGAGGTGGGTTTCAAATCACAGTCGAATCAGAGAGTCCTCTCCAACTCCGACTGGGCCACAATGCAGGACGACAGTGGAAACTGGGCTGAAAAGGCATGCGATAATTGAAGGTATCTGAAGAGATATTGAGAGGGTATATTAAACGCGGACGAAAGTTCGGCGAAGGGCTTTAGCGCATTTTGCGAGATGATATGGGAGACTAATTTGATGCCGTACCTCGACCACGCGAAGGGATCTAATAACCGATATAAATGGGCTAAGGTAGGGTTTATCCAGATCGGGGCATTAGGTGAGATTTTAGTGGGTTTGCATTTTCCAATGGCAAGGCCGGTTCGCCACGCCCGCAGGGTGGTATGCATGGAGGGGGTCAGAGGGTAAGGCGCGCGGGGGCCCCAGAAAAGCAAAAGCTGGAGGGCCTCCAGCGAGCCAACCACCGAGGCCTCAAGGGCAGTGGAGGCATTTGTACCATCCGGCCGCAACCACCAAGCCGCCGTCACCAATTGGGTGGCGAGGTAGTACTTGTAGCAGTCTGGAAATGCCATCCCGCCCTGCGTCCACGGCCTCATTAATGTAGCGAGTTTGTACCTGGGCGGGGAGGGACCCCAACTAAAGGAGGAAAAAATGTGGTTTCATTTATTAAAAAAAGGACATAGGCACACACTGCGGAGAATGACTTAAGAGATAAACAAGGTGGGGGACAATTTTCATCTTGAGAAGATTCACCCTCCCCAGACCGACAAAGGGAGATTGCTCCATGCCTTAAACTTGGATTGGGCCTCTACCAGAACTGGGGAGAGATCAAGTGAGATGAAATCAGAGGCCGATGCTGATACATGTATGCCCAAGTATTTAAACGAACTAACCCAACAGAGGGGGTTATCAAGGGGAGGTGGATCTGGCCGCCTGATCAATCGGAAACGGGAGGGATTTGGAACAGTTTAAATTTTAAGTCCAGTGGCCAGGGCGAATGTGTTTAGGACAGTCAGCGCGCCTTGCAGCGAGGGGCCTGCATCGTTTAGGAAAAGCAGCATGCCGTCCGTGTACAAGGCCAACCTCTCCTCCAGCAAACCCACTCGGAGACCCCCGATATGTGGCGACGTGCGGAGGGCCTCTGCCACCGGTTCAATGGCAAGAGCGAATAAGGCCGGGGAGAGAGGGCAGCCCTGTCTAGTGCCACGAGAGAGTCAAAAGGGGACGACAGACCACCACCCAAACGCACCGATGAAGTGGGGGCCTTGTAGATCACCTGGAGCCATTTTATGAAAAGTAGGGGGAACCCCATCCTGCATAAAGTTTCCCATAGAAAGGGCCACTCGACCGTGTCGAAAGCCTTTTTTACATCCAACGAGGCCACAGTCCTCGTTCCTGTATTGATGTGTTGGGTGTGGATGTTGGTAAAAAGCCTCCTGGGCATGAACCCGGTCTGGTCGGAGTCTATTACCGTGGGCAGCATGGGATATAACCGAAGGGCCAGAAGCTTGGCAAGTACTTTAAAGCATGTGTTTAGTAGTGCAATCGGTCGGTAGGAAGCTCAGGAAGTGGGATCCTTGGGGGGTTTATATATCAGTGTCAGGTGGGCATGGTACATGGATGCGGGGAGGCTGCCCTCAGATAAGCACGTGGTATATAACTGTGCCAGCAAGGGGGCCAGAAGACCTACATGGGCTCTATAGAAGTCTAATTGGAGCCCATCTGGTCTGGGCGCTTTGCCCCGGTGGAAAGGACTGGATGGCATTCTGAACCTCAAGGGCCGTAAATGGTTGCACTAGAGCCTCCCTCTCCTGGTCAGAAAGCCAGCCCAGTGCCAATGGATCAAGCAGATCATTTAGCGTCTCAGGTCGGAAGTCTGCGGGCAGTTCAGAAGAGTACAGGGTCCTGTAAAAGTAATTGAAAGTCTGTAGGATGTCCTGTGGGGAGGACACAGTCCCACCCCCCCCCCAGGACTTGAAGTAGAGAGAGATTGTCGTGAGGGGTTGGTCGTGCTGGGCCATCTTGGCCAGAAAGCGGCCATTTCGGTCACCTTGCTCAAAGGCTGTTTGCTCTTGTGAATTTCTAGACGCGTCGCCTCCGCTATGTGTAGGTGCAAGTCACGCTGAGCTGCCATCATCAGATCAAAATGATCCAGGGAGGGGTCAGAGTTGTATGTGTCAGTGCGGTCAGTGACCAATTGCTCCAAGTCACTGGTCTGTGCTGAGTGTTTTTTGACGCTAGCTATGGAGGATATGTACTGCCCTCTAGTGTAGGCCTTAAAGGCATCCCAAATAACGTCCGGGGAGGACGAACCAGCATTCTGTTCCCAGAATTCAGTCAGTAGAGGGGGTAAGGCAGCTGCTACATCAGGATGAGTCCCCCACTGCACGCCCAGTCACCAAAGCGCAGCACAGCACGATGTCGGAGAGCGGAGCACCACCTTCAATGTGCTATGATCTGACAGACCGCTGGGAAGATAGTACGCCTCCAACACATCTGCTAACAGTGCAGGGTTGGAGAAGGCCAAATCTATCCGGGAGGCGGTCTTGTAGGAAACCGAGAAGCAGGAGTAAGCTCTTACATCTGGGTGCTTCCACCTCCAGACCTCTTACAGACCCACCGCCTGAGCCCAGGCCAGCAGGTCCGGACATCGGGACTTCTGCGGGGTAGGTCTGTCCAGCTCCAGGGACAAGATGGCATTGAAGTCCCCCATCAACAAGACCTTCCCAGGGCAAAAGGGCGTGATCTTATCTAGAACCTCATACAGCAGGGCAGAAGAAAAGGGGGGAGGGATGTACAAATTGACAACAATGTACCTCTGAGACCAAAGTGTGAAGACAAGTATTACATATTTACCCAGGGGGTCCGTGCGGACTTCTTCAATCACACAGGGAAAATTCTTGTGAACAAGGATCGACACAACCCGGGCATATGTGGAGTACGTAGCATGCATCGCCCGCTGTCAGGTAAGCTGTCAGCCATTAGGCAGAGGGGATGGGAAGGGGACAGGATGACTATGAGTATATCCCATGACACCCCAGGAGCAGCAAGATCCCGAACACACTGCATGGTATGAGAATAACAGTTGAGCATAACATCATCAGAAGGAAGTACAAGACATTGAGCTTATCAAACACAATTAACAGAAAAAAAAACATATTTCCCAGGCACCAGGTGCCTATCTGACTATGTCCCATCCCTCCAGCAACGGACAGAGGGGTGGGAATAGTTTTTCCCCAAAACACAGTAAAAAAAGTGTAAATGATCCCCTAAAACTGGGGGCCCTACACGGCAGCCGCCAGGTCGTCCACGCACAGCAGGGACCTGCGTCATATTTATATATTTAATTTTAATATGAATTACTCTTTTTATATATGCTATGTCATTTGTGCATTTATCTTTTCACGCTATTTCAATTGCCCATAGGCACCAACACATTTAACACTGGTACCTAAAGGCAAACCGTCACAGTTTATTACACTGCTTCTTTTCACCACGGAAATATTCTACACACCAACAAGTGTTCTAATTCAGAGTCCGCAGGCAGGACGGTCAAACGTATTAATAGGATCACCCATCGCACAGGCGTCCGACAAACGGTTTTATACACCTTCACCCATTATTTTGGCTCTTAGGGATAATACATTGGGGATCGGGCTTTCACTAACCACCCTTAAGGCAGCGCCATCACCCCTATACCATCTCTATATATTTTATAACAGTGTGTTTACTATGGAAGCTTATAGAACCAACCCTTACCTTAGAATAGATTTTTCTCGTAAAAAAAAAAAAAAAAACTAAGAAATGGAAAAACAAGTGGAATACTCATTCATGTCTGAGACATTTTAATCATTTCCATCTGTGAAAGTAGTAAGATTTTCCAACAACTATAAGATTTTGCTGAATGTCCTGTGAGTACATGAATGCCGATTTTTTTTTTTATATTGATTTCCAAGTTGAAAAAAAGAACAGAAGACTGAAATGCTGACCTTACAGTGTGACTATAGGGACCAGGTTTGTGATTTATTAACAGCATGTTGCAGACAGAAGTTCCAATTACTTGACAGCAGCAAGGTTACAGTATTCCCCTTTTGAAATCAGGGGTGAATAGCTCTGGAGAGTTCTTTCCATTTCTTACTGTTGGGTGGATACATGATTCACTGCCTAATGACCACAATGACTCACGTATGTCAAATATATTTATATACAAAGTTCACAAATTATACTTTTGAATTTTTTTCCAGGAAATAAATGTGGGAAGGCTTGGCTAAGCCTACTGAAATGAAAGTTTACACATGTGGCAAATTCAGACCTATTTAAAAAGCACATTGGGAAAAGTAATAAAAACGGTGTATTAAAAAAAAAGAAAAAAAAAAAAAGACACCACACTTAAAAGGACAACGTATAGGAAATGTTGGAAAATAAAACAATTTTTTTTTTCAGAAAGGTTTCCCTTAAATTTTCATCTGCCAATTCTGAAAATTGTTTTTTGTCAAAGCTTAAATGAACAAGCTGAATTTAAAAGGGGTGTTCCACCCAAATGTAATGTTTATTAAAAGTCAGCAGCTACAAAAATTGTAGCTGCTGGCTTTTAATAAACATTCACTTACCTTCTGCACGTTCCAGCGACGCGCCGACCGGGGCTCTGCTCCTCTCCCCCCCTCCCCACTGCGCATGTGCGAGCCGCACTGCGCATGCGCGCCACTGATTGGACAGGCGATTGCCTAGGACCTGTCAGTGTCCTAGGCCATCGCCTACAGGGAGGGGCAGCAATAAGGCGATTAAGCCTAATCGCCTTACCAGCCCCTCGGCGGAAGCAGGAAGTGGGACAGGAAGTCCCACTCCTCCTGAAGCCCCCACTCCCCCCCCAAAAAAATTACATGCCAAATGTGGCATGTAAGGGGGTGTGGAGTGGAACAAGCAGAAGTTCCATTTTTGAGTGGAACTCCGCTTTAAAAGTGGATTGGCAGAAAACTTCCATCCACAGCAAATGTATAGTTTTCTTAAAAAACGGCTAAAGCAATCCAACCCAGACCTAGCAGTACGCACCATGTCGGAAAAGAGGTGCATGCAGAAGGTCCCTATGCCGGGGGGGGGGGTGTCCCCATACTAAACAAACTATTCTCCAACTCTATGGCCAAGTTGGATTATCAGATGGCCTGAGAGAGGGACATGGACATATCTCCTGGGGCGGAGGACTGGCACAAATGGAGCACACGGATTTACAAAGGCTTTTTAAACTTGGCTTTGATTTAGGCTAGCTACAAAGTGCATGCAAGATGATACTTGGTACCGAAACACCCCTCGAAAATGTTTCCTGGCTCGTCAGCCTCCTGCTTCAGAGGATGTGGCCAGACAGGCACGCTTTTACATACATGGTTGACTTGTTCTAAAGTGCGCCGTTTTTGGATGAGTACGCACTCTTTTATGCTTTGTTACGTCGGTCATTATTAGGGATGCGAGTATTGCCCTACTGAATAAACCAGTCAAAAATTTTCAAAGGCACACACAGATCTTAAAATATTTCGGGCCAGATTCAGGTAGAGTTACTCAGTGATACTCCAGCCTAACTCTCACTTCAAGCTTGCGTTTCTGTTTTCTGTAGTCAGAAAACAAAAAACGCCGGGTTGGAGTTCCTATACGAGCGGCGTAATTGTATTACGCCGTCGTATCGGAACTGCAATTTTAAAAATGGCGCTGGGGGCGTTCCGGCTGATTAACGCCGAGAATATGTTAATCAGCAAGAATCGGCAATTCACGATCGTATTCGGGCCCGACGCAGTGACTTTCCGACGTTTCCGTAAGAGATACGCGGCGTAAAGATAAAGCAGCCCCCTAGTGGAGTATCCTATGTTAAGTATGGCCGTCGTCATCGTGTTGAAAAAAAAAAAAAAAAATTGTGTCGTTTGCGTAAAACGTCCGTGAATGGGGATAGACGTCATTGACGTTCCCTGAAAGAATTTGGAGCATGCGCACTGACAGTCGACGCATGCGCAGTACGTTCGCCGCGGGATCGCGCCTAGTTATAATACACGCCCCCTACCCGCCGCCCAATTTGAATTCCGCCGGCTCATTTTCGCTACGCCGCCGCAACTTTAGGAGCAAGTGCTATGTGAATACAGTACTTGCTCCTAAAGTTTCGGCGGAGTAACGTAAATGAGAAACGATACTCCCAACATAAAGATTCGCCCATCTACCTGAATCTTGCCCTTCATGTTCCTGGCAGCCAAAATTGCTATTGCAACCGCCTGGAAAAGTCCAGGCATTGACATAGCCTTAATGAAACGTAAACTAACTTTGATAATGCTAAATGAAAAAAATGGTTAGTGTCCTGCAAGATAAACGCCGTCTTTTCGTCAAAATATGGTCTCCTTGGCTTGCCTACTTTCAGGTCCCAGACAAATGGTCAATTCCAGGAACAGTTGGCATTAGACTCCCAGACGTACTCACCGCCTTTTCTGCTCTAGCTTTCTCACTTTTTCTTCTCTTTTTACACCCCCCCCCCCCCCCATTTTACCCCTTATTTTTTGGCAATATTGTTGTTTAAAACTTTGAGGCTTATGGGTGTATGGTGGGTTTCCTTTATGCAACCATGTACGTTGTGTTTGGACCTCATGTTCGCTATCGTGCCTGTATCAGCTACGAAGGTTGACCCGTCTTATTCGCGAAGCCTCAATTACATTGCTTTATCCCCCCCTTGTTCCCTATGTATATGTATTGTTAAATGATTTGACCATGGCAAAGATTGTTTGCCACTATTATGTGATGTTCATAACATTTTTTAAAAGGTAGCCGCCTTTCTTTTCCTCCATTATATGGGGGGTAGTGGAACTAGTAGTTTATACAATAAAAAGATACTCATTTTTGAGCTCTCTTTTCAGCTCATAGAAGGTACAAGAAAACTATTTCTGGTTAGTCTGATGGGTATTTTCTGTGCTTGATGAAAATATATAATAGCCTGAAAAAAATGATCTAATCTGCCACCACTTTTTGAATGGTTAACTGCAATAGATGACATTTTTGTTTTAGGGTTTACATGCACTTTAAAATGTGCAGCAGTTTTTGTCACTTCTTGGGCATTTTTAATGTGTTTGAATTACTACCACCAGACACATGCCATGGCTATTACAAGGCAGTCCCACTTCTCTATATTAATTCCTCATTTTTATCTTCCAAGTCTCTTTCTTTATAGCCCCTGCAATGGCCAATTTTCTAGTAATACTGTATATAGCACTTTAAACCAACAAATACAAATGACCAGTTTAAAGCAGCCAAAACCAATTCCATTTTTGCTGTATTTGAAAAGCTGGTTACAGCCAAAATACCAGGATTAACAAAATTAATAAAAAATTTAAGGATAAACAGGAAGACTATCCAATGTGCACACAGTGGAACCACTGATTGGGGGAGCACTTTGCATTTATTGAGCAGAGCTCAAAGGGCTTCCTAAATGGTTCTCTTCATTCACCCTAAAGCACTGATTGACAGAGGTCGTCAACCCCCGCTCTGCGGCCCAAAGCCGGGCCGCAATACCTCGCTGCCTGGGCCGCAACGATGAGGACTCTGTCCGGGCCATACTGCCGATATATCCGGGCCACAGACATAATGCAAGCTGCTCGAGCAAGAGAGATGGTGTCATCTCTCTGCGCTATGCAGAGGCGCGCCGCTGTCCTGCCCTAATATACAGGGCTGCAAGGCTACGCTACACAGCCGCCCAATGAGAGCAGAGAGAGAATTACGTCATCTCTCCGCCCACTCACTCTATGCATTCCCGCAAGCTAACGGCTCCCCTCACACTCCCGCCCTGAGACTAAGCACAGTGGGCACTGCGGAGGGAACATGTATATTGTTTTATACTGGGACATTTAATTTTTTTTTTATACTGGGACATTAAATAATACAATTTTTACACTGGGACATTTAGGGCTGGTTAACACTGCACCGATGTCAGAGTTCGGATGTGATTTGCACCACACAAATTGTATGGCTGAATTCAAATCAAACCCGCACAGGACCCTTTTTTTTTTTCATAGCAGAAACAGATCGCACTGCGAACTGCAATGTGAACTGCCGCCACAAAACCTGTGATGCAGGAACCCGCACTAACCGCTAACGCAACACATCGTGATTCCTCCTACCGGCCTTGGAAAAATATTCTTTCACTGGTTTAGAATATTCAGAAAGTATGAAATACTATCCGATTCACTGATATGGGTTCCTGCACACATCTTAACAATCTCTCCAAAGACACTTTTCCAGCAGTATATTCAACCACTTAAGCCCTAGACCATTTGGCTGGTCAAAGACCAGAGCACTTTTTGTGATTCGGCACTGCGTCACTTTAACTGAAACAATTGCGCAGTCGTGCAACGTGGCTCCCTAACAAAATTGACATCTTTTTTTCTCCCCACAAATAGAGCTTTCTTTTGGTGGTATTTGATCACCTCTGCTGTTTTTATTTTTTGTGCTATGAACAAAAATAGTGACAATTTTGAAAAAAAATAAAAGCAATATTTTTTACTATAATAAATATCCCCCAAAAATGTATAAAACAATATTTTTTTCCCTCAGTTTAGGCAGATACGTATTCTTCTACATATTTTTGGTTAATTGCAATAAGCGTTTGATTGGTTTGCGCAATAGTTATAGCGTCTACAAAATAGGGGATAGTTTTATTGCATTTTCATTCTTTTTTTTACTAGTATTGACGGCGATAAGCGATTTTTATCGTGACTGCGACATTATGGCGGACACTTTTGATGCCATTTTAGGACTATTGTCATTGATACAGCGATCAGTGCTATAAAATGCACCGATTACTGTAAAAATGACACTGGCAGTGAAGGGGTTAAGTGTTTCCTAGGGAGTGCTTCTAACTGTAGGGGGATGGGCTATGTGTGAAACAACACTGATCACTGCTTCCGATTACAGGAAACGGTGGTCACTGCCCTGTCAATAGGAAGAATGAGGAAATGCTTATTTACATCTGCATTTCCCCGTTCTTCCTCTCTGTTAGACAATCACGGGTATCCCCATGAACGACTAGTCCACGGAACCGGTGGTTGGACTTAAGGAGCTTGCAGCAGGTACCGCCGGCAGCGCACCCACAATACCGCATCTTAAAAAGGAAACATACAGGTACGTCCATCTGCCCACAGGAGCCATTGTGTCGATGTATCATGCACTGGTCCTTAAGTGGTTAATAAATGTCTAAAATGCAGCAATCCTGGGCAACCAACTAGAATTTATATTTTACTGATCTGGCTACAATAAACACATTTGTTCAGTTGTACGAGTCACATAACTTTGCAAATCATTATTGCACTTTGTATTTCTCTATTAAATAAGACCATTTCAACCCCAACACTTCATGCAAATTTGATATACAAAACTACTCAAGTAGTGAAGCCAGATTGCTTCTAGGAATTTCAGAAAATAACTAACCAAAAGACATGAAAAACCATTTGCATAGCTACAGAAAAACAGAAATGTGATCCATTTGCAAAGATAATAAGTCTTTATAAATGAAGGAGTCAGTACAAAGGCCATTCATTCAACAATGATTTACCTTTTCTTAAATGGGCATTGCTGCGAGTTCCCAAAATAGTAATGAACTTCTCTTCATCTGTGCCCCACTTCATTTCCCCAGCTTTAAATAAATCCTACCAGAATAAAAAATAAAAAACACATACGTGTTTGAATTTCAAAAAGCAGACATACACAAAAACACAAAAACACCAAAAACACAACATTATCCCTTGAATGTATGACTGAAACATTCATGTCAGTCTCTCATCAACCATGGAGAGCAACATAAAAAAAATGCACTGACCTGGGCATCCTGCTCAACAAGCGCATCATTGACTTTAGAGTCCGGGTCCCTATTACCCTGCAGAAACAGAAAAATGCCCCTTTAAAAACTGTAGATCATTATTTATAATGGTGCTATCCAAATATCATATGCAGATGTGGCAAGATTACTTCACACCAATTATTTATATATAAAATATACACACACACACACACACACAAAAAGTGAGTACACTTCTGACATTTTTGTAAATATTTTTATATCTTTTCATGCGACAATATTGAAGAAATTACACTTTGCAAATGTCCAAAATGGACTCAAAGTGTCAATATTTTATGTGACCACCATTGTTTTCCAGCACTGCCTTAACCCTCTTGGGCATGGAGTTCACCAGAGCTTCACAGGTTGCCAATGGAGTCCTCTTCCACTCCTCCACGACGACATCATGGAGCTGGTGGATGTTAGAGACCTTGCACTCCACCTTCCGTTTGCCCCACAGATGCCTGGAGACATGCTTGGCCAGTCCATCACCTTTACCCTCAGCTTCTTTAGGAAGGCAGTGGTCATGGTGTGTTTGGGGGTCGTTATGTTGGAATACTGCCCTGCGGCTCAGTTTCCGAAGGGATTGGATCATGTTCTGCATCAGTATGTCACAGTAAATGTTGGCATTCATGGTTCCCTCAATGAACTGTAGCTCCCCAGTGCTGGCAGCACTCATGCAACCCCAGACCATGACACTCCCACCACCATGCTTGACTGTAGGCAAGACAGACTCGTCTTTGTACTCCTCACATGGTTGCCGCCACACACACTTAACACCATCTGAACCAAATAAGTTTATCGTAGTCTATCAGACCACAGGACACGGTTCCAGTAATACATGTACTTAGACACCTTGCGGGATTTTTTGTGCATCATCTTTGGAAGAGGCTTCCTTTTGGGAGGATAGCAATGCAGACCAATTTGATGTGGCATATGGTCTGAGCACCGAAAGGCTGACAACCCCCCCCCCCCCCCCACCACCACGTTAACCTCTGCAGCAATGCTGGCAGCACTCATAAGTCTATTTGGCAAAGACAACCTCTGGATATGACGCCGAACACGTGCACTCTACTTCTTTGGTTGACCATGGTGAGGCCTGTTCTGAGTGGAACCTGTCCTGTTAAACTGCTGTATGGTCTTGGCCACCGTGTTGCAGCTCAATTTCAGGGTCTTGGCAATCTTCTTATAGCTTAGGCCATCTTTATGTAGAGCAACATCATTTGCCATGAGGTGCCATGTTGAACTTCCAGTGACCAATATATGAAAGTGAGAGCGATAATACTAAATTTAACACAGCTGCTCCCCATTTACATCCGAGACCTTGTAACACTAACAAGTCACATGACACCGGGAGGGGAAATAGCTAATTGGGCCCAATTTGGACATTTTCACTTAGGGGTGTACTGACTTTTGTGAGAAAATGATAGATTATATACATGTAAGTGCATTTCCAATCTTTTTTGCACTTTAATATTAAAATCAAACAGAATTATGCTATGTGCCACTATTTGTCTTCTTCCTTATATGGGAGCTTTGGCTTGAGAGGATTGGACTCCAAGTATTTGAAATACCTATTGTTGTGATTATACAACGCTTATATTCCAGCGCTGTCTGGTAAGAGTTTTCCCTACCTATCTCACGAGTGGTGGTTTTGGTAACAGAAGAATAGTACAGGAACTACTTTCCTTTTTCTCTAATCACGGACTGTCTTTGGGATTTTTTTTCTCCGAATCTATATTGTTTATAAAAAGTAAAAAACATTGTGTTTTATTCAAAATTGGCGGTCTTTTTTTTTTTTATAGCGCAAAAACTCTTTGATTGTAAGCTGTAACAAGCAATATGATTCCTACTGTATTAAAAATTGTATTGTAATTGTTCTGTCTGCCCTAATGTTGTAAAGCTCTGCGTTAACTGTTGGTGCCATTTGGCCACACCCAAAAAAAAAAAAAAAAAAGGAGGATTTATTCTTTGAAAGAAATATGGACTTGAGGTGTATATACAGTTAGGTCCAAATATATTTGGACACAGGCACAATTTTAGTTTGTTTCAGGTATTTACCAAAACATATTCAAGCTACAGTTATAGAAATGGATATGGACTGAAAGTACACACTCTCAGTTTTAATTTGAGAGTCCAAATCAGAGAAAGTGTTTATCAAGGCACAAAAATTAATTGGACAAATCGAATCAAAAGCTTTTCATGGCCGGGTGTGGGCTACTACATTACCATTTCAACAATCATGCAAGTAAAAGATCTGGAGTTGATTCTAAGTGTGGTATTAGCATTTGAAATCTATTGCTGTGAACTTAAATCATGCGATCAAATGAGTTGTCCATGAAAATTAAACAAATACATCAGAAAGATAGCAGCAACATCAGGAGTGGCCAAAACAGGAAAGAACAACGCACCGATGAGCTCAGTAGCATAAAAAGGCCTGGGCATCCACAGGAAACAACGGTGGATGATCACAGGATCCTCTCTGTGGTAAAAAATAAATAAAAAAACAAACATTTCACAACATCCAAACAAGTGAAGAACACGCTCCAGGGGGTGGGCGTATCATTGTTCTAAAATTCTACATATTCTGTACCAGAATAACAGGAAGAAAAAAATTGCGGAGTAGACTTGAAATAGCTCATGATCCAAAAGCACACAATTTCATCTGTAAAACATGGTGGAGGCAGTGTGATGGCATGGGCATGCCATGGCTTCCAGTGGCACTGGGTCATTGGTGTTTATTGATGAGACAGAAGCAGCCGAATGAATTCTGCAGAATTTAGAGATATACGGCCAGCCCAGATTCAGACAAAATGCAGCAAAGTAGATTGTTCGAAACTTTACAGCACCGATGGACAATAATCCAAAACACATTGCAAAAGCAACCCAGGAGCTTTTGAAGGAAAAGAAGTGGAATATTCTGCAATGGCCGAGTCAAGCACCTGATCTCAACCCAATTAAGCATGCATTTCACTTGCTGAAGGCAAAACTAAAAAGGCAGAGACACCCATAAACAAAGAACAACTGAAGACAGCTGCAGTTAGAGCCTGGCAAAGCATCAGAAAGGAAAAAAATCCCGTCTTCAGTAATGTCCATGGGTTTCAGACTTCAGGCAGTCATTGCCAGTAAAGGTTTCTCAACAAAATTTTAAACATGAACATTTTATGATTACATTCGTAAATTTGTCCAATTGTATTCGAGCCCCTGAAAATGGGGTGACTGTGTAAAAAGGGTTGCAGTTCAAAATTTGTACTTGATATGCATGTTCAACCTCTTGAATTAAAGCTGAAAGTCTGCACTTCAGATTAAAATGTAACAATCCAAAAAAAATGTGATTCTGGTGGCATACAGAGCCAAATGTATAAAAATAGTGCCCGTGTCCAAAAATATAGTAAATGGACCAAACAGTTTTTTTCCTATGTTTTTTCAAAGCAAGTCATTCAGCGCCTTAAAAGCACACACACTGATGCCGTGTACACACGACCGTTTTTCGGGTTGTAAAAAATTAAGTTTTTAAGGGTCTAGAAAAAAAAACAAAGGCCCAGATTCAGAGAGAATTAGATTCTCGTAGCGTATCAGAAATACACTACGCCGCCGTTTTTTACCTGGCTCTACGTGGAATCCTGGTAGATTTTGTCCAGTAAACGACGGCGGCGTAGTGTTTTTCTCCCGTCGCAAACCATCTGCGCGAGTAGGGGGCGTGAAGCATTTAAAATAGGCGCGTTCCCGCGGCGATCGAACTGCGCATGCTCCCTTCGCAAATTTCCCGCCTGTGCATTGCGCGAAATCACGTCGTTACGTCATTAGTTGTTTGAGTAGCGTCGTTTACGGACATTTCTATTCCCGAACGAGTTACGGGAAAAAAAAAAATAAATAAATTTAAATTCGACGCGGGAACGACGCCCATACTTAACATGGGCTACGCACCGTTAGACCAGCAAAAAGCTGGTCTAACAGTACGTAAAAAAAAATAAACGTAAGCGATTGCGAAGACCGCTCGTATCTTCGTGGATCGCCGTAAAAACTCATTTGCATATCCCGACGCATTAAAACGACGCAAACTCCTCCCAGCGGCCGCAAAAATATCGCAGCGTAGATCCGAAGGCTTACGAAGACGCAAGCCTCTCAGATTGAAGCCCGAAGCCGCCGTATCATAGTTTGAGGATTCAAACTAGTGATACGGCGCGCGAAATTTGAAATTACTCCTGTCTAACACCAGTTAGACAGGCGTAATTGCTCTGTGAATCTGGGCCAAAGTTTTTCAACCCGATCTTTAGCCGATTTTATGTTAGTAAAAGCAGATTTGCGCTTTTCAGTCTGTTACAGCGTGATGAATGTGCTTACCCCATTACAAACGCTAGTTTTACCAGAACAAGCGCTCCCGTCTCATAACCTGCTTCTGAGCATGCGCGTTTTTTTCACTTCTTTAAAGCCCACACACGACCATTTTTTACGACCCAAAAACGATGTTAAAAACGACATGAAAAAAAATTAGAGCATGTTCGAAATTTTTAATGCCCATTTTTTACATCGTGAAAAATGCTCTGGAGCCCACACACGATCGTTTTTTAATGATAAAAAACAAACGTCATTTAGAACCCGAAAAACGGTTGTGTGTACGCGGCATTAGGCTGGGTTCGCACTACTGCAAATTGAATGCAAATTTTTCCGTATACAATTTGCATAGCAGGAGATTGTGACCAGCTCTCTATGGAGGTGGTTCACACATCTCCACAACAGCTCCGGTGTGAATTGACAGGAGACCTGTGCGTCTTTTGGTCCATTTCAGAATGTGGGCTGAAAAAGTGAACCGGACTCCCTTTTTCTTTTTTGTTTCATTGTTTTATTATGACAGGTATTACTACTGCAGCTTATTTCAGTGCTCAACTACGCAGCTACAAAAAGCTAAATGAGAGCATTTTTGTACCCCTAATAATAATGGCTACAAAATTGATCATCTGACAGTACCCCCAGCCTTACAACATGTCATCTTGTACTATTGGACTTTTACTACCATAAAAGCAACAGACACACTCATTTACAACTGACAATAATAATAATAATAATACTTACTTGGGCAAGGACTACCAACATCCTCTGAAAATATCCAGCTGTATCTCCAGTGATGCAGTCTTCCAACTCACATCCATGTTCTAAAATTGAAATTCAGAAAGCAGCATATTGCAGGATAGACTATTAGATTAACTACTGCATATTATAATTTAAAGTCTTTATACGTATAAAACAAGTCATTACAACAAATTTAAAATAAATTTTTCTTAGATAAGAGCTTCTCTTGTAAGAATAATACTCCACCTGCTGAAACGCACCTTCGCTGCACTGCACCCAGCATTCTGTCTGAAATTAACCAGTGCTTTTGGGTAGCACGTGATCTACTCTCAGGATGCCATGATAGGGCTTGAACAGCCAACTGTCAAGCCCTAACATTGCCACCTGACAAGGAACATGAAGAAATTACCTCAATGTAAAGCCTAAACACCATCAGACATGGAGCTTACACAGAGTTAGAACTCCCACCTCTGGTGGAGAGACAGAATTGTAGGGGGTGCAGGTAGATGAGTATCTGTGGTTTGGGGGTTATTTTCACATGAGAACCTGTAGCTTAGTCCTGAATAAATCTTTTAGTGTTTAAAAGCAATTTGTACTCAGGGAAAGAATACTCTTTTGATGTCCCATGTAGCACCTCAAGGCAGCATTCACAGTAGGTGCAGAACCTTGGAAGAAAATCTACAGTGTCCTAGCACAAAAAGCAGAATATCAAGTTCCTGCCTGTTTTTTGAAGCAGATCTGCAAATCCCTACACAAAGAGTTATGTTCATTTTAAAAAGGTTTTAGCAAACTTCATTGGCAACTTCTCACATTTTCTATTTTGGGAGATTTTAAGATCAAATTATTATTTTTAAGTATATTTAAACATTTAAATAATAATAATAATATTTTGAGGTTTGTATTTCCCATAAAATATAATTTTAAATGATAGGGTTCCATCGATACGTTGCCTAATAAACCTTTGTGGCTTTGTTTTGAAAAATACACACACACACACAAACAAACAAACCATGCTCAGTTAGGGCCTATTCACACCATATCAGTTGGGATGTTCTGAGCGGCATCCCGATGCACACCCAATGCAAAGACAAGGTAAGTTGCCTTGTTTCATGTGGAGCCAGTTTACACCACTGCATTGCGGAGGTGTGCACTGCATGCTTTTTCAAGTGTGGCAGAAACCACTGCATTTCAACACCATTGTGTGAATACAACTTAATGAAAAGTCACTTATGACATTTCAATAAAGTTCTAAAAATAAAAATGCAAGAACAGTGCAATGTTTAGCGTGGCTGCTCTGGTGAATGATCTTAAAGATAATAAAAACTTATAAAGAGTAAACAACCAGACTAGAAAACAGTATTTGCCAATAAAAAAAAAATGATCACAAAAGCTTTATTTTATGTTTTTATTTTTTTGAGGAACATAAACCGATCAGCCATAACATTATGACCACCACATAACCTGTCAAGGCCTGCTGTGGTAACTGACTGCAAACTGGCAGGAGCAGATCTTTTAAATCCTTTAAGTTGCTAGGTAGGGCCTCAATGGATTGGGCTTGGTTTTTCCAGAACATCCCACAGATGCGTGATTTGATTGAGATCTGGAAAATTGGGGACCAAGCCAATGCCTCAAACTAATTTTTGAGTTCCTCAAACTATTCTTGACTTCATCATACCAGGCCACCTTCTTACATTGCCCCGTGGTTCAGTTCTAAAGCTCAAATGCCCATTGTAGGCACTTTTTGCTGTGTACACAGGTCAGCATGGGTACCTGAAACCAGCCTGTGGCTATGTAGACCCATACACAAACTGCAAAGCCCTCTGTGCTCCGACACCTTTCTATTAAAAGCAGCATTAGATTTTTCAGCAATTTCAGCTACAGTAGCTCTTCTATTGGATTGCCCTACATGGGACAGCCTTTGCTCCCCACGTGCATCAATAAGCCTTGGCTACCCATGACCCAGTTTCTGGTTTCCTTCCTTGGACCACTTTTAGTAGGTCCTGACTACTGCAGCTGGGTAACATCCCACCAGACCTGCAGTTTTGGAAATGCTCTGACGTAGTCGTTTAGCCATTACAATTTGGTCCATATCAAAGTCAATCAAATGCTTACGCTTTCCTAATAGTGCAGCGCTGTGTATCATTATACCCGTATATAAAATTAACAGTTAATATACAGTCCTTAATTACATTGATAATTATCACAGTGCAACAAGTTCTTGTGTAACTGTTCATGAAAAAACACTCTTAAATAAACTCAAATCTCTGTGAAAGAACTTTTGTATTTGGTAAAGAATCAGTTCTCATATAACAGTGCTCATGAAATTATCACTTTCAATTCCTCCTCGGTTCTTTCTCCTCCACGGCTTATTGGTGGAAAATCCTATAGTTCCCAGACTGCACGTTCATGCTGGTAACCTCACTCGAACATCCAGGGAACACCCTCCTTCTGTGTTCACAGCGTCTCCCGGCAAGGATGTAGTCCCAAGGGAGGCGGCAAGCACGCTGACTAACCCCCTGAACGGCTCGGATGATGGGGGCAAGCTTACCGTGGAGGAACAGGAAGTGAGGACTTCAGACAAAGAGAAACAAACATTTAGAAGGGAAATCGAAGGAAAAGATTAGTGAACCAACAATGCACTAGCTTAACCACTTGCCTACTGTGCACCTACACCCCCTTTCTGCCCAGATGAAATTTTAGCTTCCAGCACTGCATCGCTTTAACTGACAATTGTGACGTGGCTCCCAAACAAAATTGATGTCCTTTTTTTCCCTCACAAATAAAGCTTTCTTATGGTGGTATTTGATCGCCTGTGCGGTTTTAATTTTTTGGGCTATAAACAAAAAAAAAAGAGCGACAATTTTGAAAAAAAAAAATATTTTTAGCTTTTTGCTATAATAAATATCCCATTTAAAAAAAAAAAAAAAAATGTTATCTCAGTTTAGGCCGATACGTATTCTTCTACATACTTATGGTAAAAAAATAATAATAATCGTACAGTGACTGGTTTGCGCAAAAGTTATATTGCCTATATAGGGGGACATAATTATGATTTAAAATTATTATTTTTTTTTACTAGGAATGGCGGCGATCTTCGATTTTTTTTTCGGGACTGCGACATTATAGTGGACACATCGGAGACTTTTTTGGGACCACACACACACACACATTTATACAGTAAACAGTGCTATAAATATGTGTAAAAGGAAGGGAAAAGGGAATGGGAATAATTTGCGCTTAGTGAAGAATGTATGTTAGTGAAACAATTAAGATATGGTCCTGAGAAGGACGTCCTGCTGCTAAACACTACAACTTAGATATAAAGTGTAAAGAAAAATGTGCAAAAACAGTGTAGCGCTGGACAGCATATACCACATAAGTATCTAAAGTACCAGGTGTAAACAGTGATAATTTATAAATAATAACAATCAATATGTGAATACACAAAAGCTATAAGTGCATAGGTTATTGTAACGCTGTGCCAATCAATATGGCACTGAGCATAAAGTACTTATATAAATATCAACAGATAAACAGTGTAAAAATAAAGTGACCAATTCAGCATATGAAGTGCAAAACAAATTGAGTCCACAGAAAAAAGCTGGGAGTTATTAGCCCCTTCCAATGCAGGTGATGAAAAGATGCAAACAATGAAAGTCCAATTAGGAGATCCACAGGTGAGAAAGGAGGGAGATTTCAGACATCAGTGGCCCAACACCAGTAGAAATAAAGGCTTACCAGAAAGAGGGTTTATTTAAAAATATATTTTTTTTTAAAACAGCTTAAAATACTCTCATTCATAGAGAGTAATACAAAAGTCCTTGCAAGGATAAAAAGCTCCGTATTAATATCAGACCGCCTAAGGCCGTTAGCGCATTCGCAATGCGAGTGTCTGCCAGACACACTCACAAATGTTTTTATTTTTAAACAAACCCTCTCATTTTTTAGGCCTACACTATGGGATTGACCCTTTCTTTTTCCCCACATGGTGTTTGATAAACACACGCTCACATACATCTATGCAAGTTCCATTTGGAAGCAGTGGTTTACCCCATGAGGAGCTGTGGATTCTACCATCTAATCTGTGGAGAGACGCGGATTCGTTCCTGACACCCCAAAGGATCAGAATTTCCTGCTCTGCCTGTTTAGACTACTCCTGAAAGGGATAGTCACAGGCTTACTGGTAAGCCTTTATTGCTACTGGTGTTGGGCCACTGATGTCTGAAATCTCCCTCCTTTCTCACCTGTGGATCTCCTAATTGGACTTTCATTGTTTGCATCTTTTCATCACCTGCATTGGAATAATAACTCCCAGCTTTTTTCTGTGGACTCGATTTGTTTTGCACTTCATATGCTGAATTGGTCACTTTATTTTTACACTGTTTATCTGTTGATATTTATAAGTACTTTATGCTCAGTGCCATATTGATTGGCACAGTGTTATAATAACCTATGCACTTATAGCTTATGTGTATTCACATATTGATTGTTATTATTTATAGATTATCACTGTTTACACCTGGTACTTTAGATACGTATGTGGTATATGCTGTCCAGCGCTAAACTGTTTTTGCACACAGTGCTATAAATATGCATTGATTACTGTATAAATGTGACTGGCAGGGAAGGGGTTAAATGTGTAGCCTAGTGAGTGTTCTAACTGTAGGGGGAGGGGAGTGACTGGGGGAGGTGACCGATCTGTGTCCCTATGTACAAGGGACACAGCATCGGTCTCCTCTCCCTGACAGGACGTGGAGCTCTGTGTTTACACACAGAGCTCCACGTCCCTGCTCAGTTACTTTGCCATCACGGCCGCCAGTGGTCGTATTGTTATGGACGATTGGTATACTGTATTTATTGGCGTATAACACTCACTTTTTTACCCTGAAAATAGAGGGTAAACTGTGCCTGCGTGTTATATGCAGGGGGCTGTGGAAAGTTTTTTTCCTGAAACGTCCCTCCTAAAGTTAGGGTGCGTGTTATACGCCGATAAATACGGTAAGTGCCAATGTGCTGACTTATAGAACTGTCGTTAAAAGAAAATTGGTCAGGATACAAAAATGGAGTCTGACCACTCTTTTAGGCATCTCTTTAAATAGCTACAAACATACCCAACACCATCACATTGAACCTTCATTTTAGCACATGACAAACACATAAATGTAAAACCTATGTTGTCGTGCATTGACAGACCAATTAAAAGTAATGGGCTACCTTAACGCAATGCACTTGCTAACACACTGTAAAAGAATGAATTCAGCCTTTAAGACCTGACATAATACTAAACCATGCCCTGCTACATCAAATATTGGTCAAATTCTTCCTTCAACCTTATATTTTAATTTGGTTTGTTAAACTTTCAGGATACGGTTAATTTATTCACCAGTTTTTGCAAAGACTGTATGCAGTCTGAAAATGTATTCAACAACTTTTCTTCACAAGTAGAAAACATTAGCACAGTTTATTCCTTCTGTGTATACCTTCTTTGTAGACCTTTTTAATGTGATGGATTTCAGGTGTAGATCTAGAAGCAAGAATTTCAGCGAGAACATTTTCCGTAGTGCCAGCACCCTGGAAAGCAAGAACATATTGCCATGTACATAAGGACGTACGACTCTTCACAAAAGCAGATGTTCAATCCTTTCAGCATACGGTACATTTTTTATAATACATTTTTTTGTCTTGTGCTTATCAGAAAAACAAACAAAAAAAAAAACATTCTTTGCCCTTTTACCATAACAACAATCACAAAGCAGCATGTATTGAGCAAAAATCGATTATGTCCTTAAAGTAAACAAAATGCAGCATACATGAAGATTGATATGTTGCCACGTATTCTGTGATTGGTTTAAACTGACAGTTTCACACTTGAAAACATTCTGCAATTGCTACTACATGTAGTTCAACATACATGAATATTTATATTCCTGCATGCAAAAAAGAAAAACACATACCTTTGTTGCAAGTCTAAGTTGCTGAGCATCATACATATTTGCTGGGGTCATTAGTGCCACAACCACTTTCTCAAGTTTACCCGCAAGTTCAGACTTCAAATCAACAACAAGATCCTATAAACACACACAAAATAAATATTTCAAATGCTTCATAGAATTGCTTTAGCATTGATAATGTGTGACGCATGTAGAAATGACTAAAACTGAAACCTCACATAAAAAAAAATTCATCATAGAGCAAAAATAAAAATAAAAATAATAATATTTAATTATTAATTTAATAAGATGAAACAGAATTTTTTTTTTTTTTTTTTTTTTCTGGCGATTCAGGCTATACAATGACTTGGCTCATTGCTGAACTAAATTTGGCCATCTTGTACAAAAACTACTTGCAGACCTACCCTGCCAAATAAGGTCTTAAATGCCAAGTCAATTTTCTGTCGCTGAGCATTGCTTCTGGATGTAAGAATCTTCATAATAGGGTCTTCATCAGTACCTGAAATGTAATGTTCAAAGAGAAGCTAAATATTCTTTATTATGACATTCTACAACAGAGGGGCAAAATTTGTGGTGTCGGGTGCCCAAACAGCGCCCTAATAATACCATACGTAGTGGGGAACCAAAGCCAAGTATAGATTTCCCACACTCTGCATCCATCACACCTTAACCAAAATTGTAATTAAAGGGTCACTAAAGGAAAAAACATTTTTAGCTAAATAGCTTCCTTTACCCTAATGCAGTCCTCATTGTTCGTTTTTGCTGTAATTCTTCCCTGTTCTGCACACTTCCTGCTTGTCTGTTTCCTTATGAAAAAAGTCATGGGAGCTTCTCTGTGGTCTCTAATCAAGGAGCTGTGATTACTGTGTCTAAAACCCCTCAGAACCAATCAGTTACATTTTAAAAACAAACACTGCCCTGTATTGGCTCTGTGTCTCTGTACTTCACACAAGCATGAAACTAGATGAAAAACAAAACAAACTGCAGGCACATTATATGATTGATTTGTATCTATTTTTAATCATTTTTAAAAGTAATCAGTTAACTATTATGTCTCTATACCATGTAAACAGTCATTTCAGCAAAAAGAAAATTTCTTTACAACTCCTTTAACCATTTTGGGAAGTAGTGCTCATAAGAAGTCATTTACTGCATTGGCTATATTTACACACACAGGAATATAAAAACATACCTAAACCCTTCATTGCTTTGCGGAGCGCTTCTGCATCATCATTCGCTTTGAAGCCAGGGAAATCCTTGATGGTTCCTCTGTTTGTCTAAAATAAAACAAAAGTTTTGTTTGTAACCTTACATATACTTTATATCAGAGCTTTTTTTCTCAGAAAATAGGTGCAGGAACTCAACCACGACCCTGTTCAGATTTCGCAAACAGTAGGAGGGTCTTAAATGGGCATTAAATACCAGGATTGCATTACATACAGAGTGTAGAGTTCAGGGAGTTACACACAGAGTGCAGAGCTGTCACTTGTGAACACAGAAACCGGACTTCTGTGTTTACAAGTGATGGTGGTGAGCCGGCACCAAAGGGTCTAAGCCAGAGGTGGTGGAACCGAGTTCCCCCAAGTTCCCCCTGAAAAAAAGCCCAGCTTTATATGCATTATATCACAGTGAATTTCAGTTTTTCTCTGATAAACAGATTCACTATATGGACCAGTAAATATGGCCTTCGGACCCCTTACACTTGCATGAGAACCTTGTTTTTCAATGGATCAAGGGTTTCTTATGCTCTTTGCCCATGGACCTCTTGTCTGAAAGTGTGAAAGATCCAGCGGGGATCCAACTTATTCGGAGTTGAAGAGGGTGCAGGAAATTGGTATGGTACAATACTGCTTGAGTGTAGGATACCACAGAATCTCACCCATAAATCTCCTGAAACTTTTAACATACAAAAAGATCCATTTTGAATGTGCTGCACTCACAGATGACTGATATAAAGGTTGTGGTAGGCCATGTAAATTCCATTGGAGCATGCACTCTCCAAGTGAACTAGATCTCTGAAATCTACCAACTCAGTGAATATCAGGAATCAATTTTGCCTTTTCACTCAAGATTCATTCATGAGCAAAAGTAAAAGAGGGTGTGAAAACTCACAGTGGAAAAAGTGTTTGGGGGAGAAGAAAAGAAAAACGACTTTTTGAAAAGGATAAAATCAATCCTAAGGGGTGAAAAATGCAATCAACATATTCTGCCAAAAAGGCTTTAAAAACTGAACCTCACTAAAGGGAATAATACAATTCCTTTCTGTTTTTTTATTGCCATCTGGGCATCTACTACAGAGCTTTCTACTCCTGTCTCCTAAATGCTTTACTCATACAAAATTTATTACCGATTCAGAGAACGTGGCAGCAATTAAAACGTGACAGCCATTCTAACCCTCACCACCTCCTATATAAAAATAAAAGCATTTATTTACTTTCTCCAACCCCAGTGGAGGTATTTCCAGTCACTTCTTCCAGAGATATGACAGGAAGCACGGGATACAGGAAAAGTAAAATCCTGACAGACATTTAACCCTTCCATATCACCAACTATAAAGAGGCAACAAAAACAAAAAGATCCCCCCTAAGGGAGAAAAACACTGCGCTAACGTGAATAAATGAAAATGTGTTAAATAAATTAATATAAAAGAAAAGCTGCCAGTACCAATTACTTGAACCAAAGTAATCCACAGAAATGCAAAAAATTAGAGGTACAGCACTAAAATCAATATAACAGATACTAATACATAAATGAATATAAGATATCTGATGAATATAGTGACAAAAGAAGTAAAGTGATTATAGGAAATGATAATCCTAAGCAGTGGTGCGTCATCACGTCCACGAGTTACGGATTACACAGCACGGAGCCCTAACACACTAGCATGAAGCAGAGGAGACGCCGCAATCTTCCATTATCATTCGCGTTGTACCTACAACTAAAGTGTGAGTGCATTTCCTTTCTTTTGTCCAAATAAACCTTTTTTATCTACGTACTACACTATGGGTTGTTTTTTTGTTTTCCCTCTCATGAGCCTCTGAAAACATCCCTGTATTCTACTCAACAACGACGTGGAACCATCACCTGTTCTGTCTGTTGCTTTGGGGAAGTCTGTCTGGGAAGAATGCTTTCCTATGTCCCCATTCATACACTGCGTTTAGCAACAGTTTTGTTACATGGGGGTTTGGAGCGGTTAAAAAAAAAGAAATTTGACTGCGTCCAGGAACGATTTATTGCAGCCATCTGCACATAACTGCAGGTAAATCGCAGTGTACTATTTCACCTGCAGATAGCAGCGGCAACAAGGAAAGAAAAACAGCACGCATAACAGAAATGGCAAGAATGTTCCAATGCAGCCTCACAAACGCAGCTAATCGCAATGTACAACTGCAAGTGAACACTCTGAATTGCAAAATCACAAAACGTTTTTAACTGCGGCAGAACAGCTGCCCGTGTGAAAGGGGCCTAAAAAGGACAGAACCTCTTTCTGAGATTTGTTTACAAGTAAAAAAAATAATAATTTATGCTAAAAAATTACTTGGAACCCTCAAACATACATTTTGGAAATGGATAAAAATGCACTACAACACAAGCAGAAAAAGTGAATCGCAGCCTACGCGTTTCACACTCCAAAATTAGTGCTTAATAGTGGCTAGCATAAAAGAACACACTTCAAATATATAAGATTCTAACCCAAAAAATTGACCAACCACAGGTGAGACCCAATTAGTGAGAGGAACTCCCAAAGCGGATCGGAAAATGTCTTCACGTGTGCATAAAGATACCTAGATACAAAATTAAAACTCATGGACACATATATAGGTCTATCATATATTCTTTAGATATAAACACACTTTTACACAGTCTTTTCCTTAGTATTTGGATACACTACGACAAATTCTCTTGACCATCACAGTTTGATATTGTCGCATGGGTGATACAACTCAATAACTGTGAATGCTTCATACACCATGCTTTACACAGTTATCTATCCTAACAAAGCGAACGACTTGCACCTATAGATGCTATATATTTTTCACTTTTATATCTATATGTCCATGTGTGTTTCTTAAACGTGAGTTTTAATTTTGTATTCAGGTATCTATGCACACAAGAAGACATTTTCGGATCGGCTTTGGGAGTTCCTCTCACTAATTGGGTCTCACCTGCGGTTGGTCAATGTCTATCACATGTCTTGGGTTAGAATCATATATATTTGAAGTGTGTTCTTTTTTATGCTAGCCATGATTAAGCACTAATCTGGAGTGTGAAACGCGTAGGCTGCGATTCCCGTTTTCTGCTCGTTTTGTAGTGCATTTTTATATTAAAGACAACCTTATGGTTTTTTTTGGAGTGCGGCTGTCCATCTCTTTTTTTCTTCTATTAATTGCTTTGTGCATTGCCGGCACCCTTGATTACCTGAACTGTTGATTGTTCAACATACCCACCTGGAGCGGTTACTCCCTTCCCTTCGACCCTAGAGAATAAAATGGCGGTCGTTGCAATACTTTGTCACACCGTATTTGCGCAGTGATCTTACAAGCGCACTTTTTTGGGAAAAAATACACTTTAATTAAAAAATAAGACAACAGTAAAGTTAGCCCAATTTGTTTTAGATTGTGAAAGATGTTACTCGAGTAAATTGATACCCAACATGTCACGCTTCAAAATTGTGCCTGCTCGTGGAATGGCGACAAACTTTTACCCTTAAAAATCTCTACAGGTTGCATGTTTTCGCGATACAAGGGCTAGAACTATTGCTCTACCGATGGCGCCGATACCCCACGTGTGGTTTGAACACAGTTTTCATATGTGGGCGCTGCTCGCATATGCAGTCGCTTCAGCACACGAGCTCCGCGGGACGGGCGCTCGTTTAAAAAAAAAAAAAAAAATTCCCCCTTATTTTACCTTTTATTTTTTACACTGTTTTACAAAAAAAAAAAAAAAAAGAGTTTAAACTTCGATTATTACAAGGAATGTAAAAAACAAAAAAGCGCATGACAGGACCGCTTGCCAAAAAAAAAGTGATCTTGCGGCTGCCATAACAAAGATATCCTATATCGGCGCCGGGCAGTCCGGAAGTGGTTAATGCTGTGCTGCAAGTGTCATTGCATTTGGTTACCATCATTACCATTTTTTAAAAACTGACTAGCCACTCTGCCTTCTGAAATACCCTTTATTATACTTACCCCAGTTCACTGCTGCTGAGAATATAATTAGGGCAGCTTTACATTATTCATGTATTTATTGCATGCAAATAATCCATGTTATTGTTATGTTTTGTTGGTGCTTGTTTGCCAGTAAATTATCCAGGGAGTTGTTTGTCTTTTTGCCAAAACATTTTTTATGCCAGCGCGGTCCTCAAATGATCCTTGTGAGCGCCTGCACAGCTACAGTAGTGTTAACTGGACAATTTAGATTGTTTGAACCCCATGATCCACGTGGTGTTTTTATATCTGCCAATGGTAGCCACCATGTGAGTATTTTTCTGTCATTGCATTACCAGAAGTAACAGCTTTTTCTGACCGCACCCCGAAGAAGGAAATACACACACACGATATATATATATATATATATATATATATTATATATATATATATATATATATATATATATATATATATATATATATATATTCCAAAACATGTTGGGATTTTCCATTGTAGTTATGGCCTCTTACTGGGAGATTAACCATGAGTCATAGAATTCAGCTGTATATTATCCATATATGATGATTACTAGTGATGAGCGGAATACGCCATATTCTATTTCGCGAATATATAGAAGAATATTCGCTAATATCGAATATTCGTGATATTTTATCAAAAATAAAAATTGCGAAATTTCGCTGGTGCGAAATTTCGCTGGTGCGAATGCGAAATTCTCGTCAACACGCGAAAACGGAGATCATTTCCTGGATTACTAAACTAATAGGCACTAAACACTAACTCTACTTACACAAACTTATATGACTAAACTAAAGCCAATTTTTTTTTTTTTTTTATACACAAAACACAGAAGGGCAGAGAACGCATTCGCGAATATTTGTAATACGAATATTCGCATTGCGAATATTCGGCAACATAAATGGTCCTACGGTTCTGTTTTGATGCCCATTATTCTCTCACCAAATGTGAGTAAGCTGTGAGTTTTTTGCTGCAATAAATCCTTTATTTTACAGAAGCTCTTAGATGTTTGTTTTTTCTCATCCTTCATTTTTTGATATGTATTATGATTGATGTGAGAGGACCCAGTACAACATCCCTCCCTTGGGCTACCTGGCGGATTCTATGCGCAGTTTGACCATCTGGTGAAACAGTGGTCTAATTCGGAGGTAATAGTACAATATTCGTGTGGTGGTGGGATCACTGTATACCATTAACACTTCGCACTTGGTGGATTCTGATCAACCACACCAATTGAAGGATTGGACTTATTGCACTATTTTATGGACATTTGTTTAAGTCATTTATTCACCTATGCACAATTGTTTTATCACTGGTGGGTGATATCACCTTTTACTGTGTTTGTTACATAAGTTTCACTGATTAATGGTGTATGACAAGCACCAATAATATACCATATCTTATTTTATTATATTGTTTGCGCTGCACTATTTTTATGTTGTATGTATTTTTGGGAATATTGTGAAAGTTTCTTTTGTGTTCAGCTGGCATTCATGCGAAATTTTAACTTTAGAGTTAATTTCAACATAATTTTTACTATACAAGTTTTCCTCATTTGTTTGCGCTGATTGCACCCCCTTTCTACTTTGTAACATAAAAGGATCGCCTCAGCTACTCGGCCCAGGGTCTCTAATCATACCAAGATAAAGGGAAAACCGCCGCTCCAGACGACACTCTTCAGTGGTGAGTAAAGTTCAAAAACCCAAATGGGTGCAGGCAATGCGTGGTGCAATATAAGGAAAGAAAAATGGACAGCCGCACTCCAATGGATGAAAAGACTTAAAAATAGTGCCTGTTTATTCCAGTCAAAAAACTAAAACAGCAAAAACAGCAAACAGTGGGGTAACAAAAGCTGACGCGTTTCACATCGACAACCGATGCTTAGTCATGACTAAGCATCGGTTGTCGATGTGAAACCCGTCAGCTTTTGTTACCCCACTGTTTGCTGTTTTTTGCTGTTTTAGTTTTTTTGACTGGAATAAACAGGCACTATTTTTAAGTCTTCTAATCATACCAGCAATGCTTTTAGACGTCGATGGAGATCACTAGGATGTGATCCGTTTTAAAAATAAATTTGAAAAAATACGAATATTCGCAATAACGAATATTCACCGCGATATTCGAGTTATTCGCGAATACTCGAATATGCAATATTCGTAACGAATATTCGCAATGCGAATATTTGTGAGCAACACTAATGATTACCATGCGTGTATAGTAAATGTGATATTCTCGTCTATGGTCAGATGATTTTTATCCATAAAAGTTTTACTTTATATTACAGTATACATCTCAAAGCATCTTTCTGGTTTCCAACCTATGCCTATAAAGTCGCAGGGGGCATCTCCTTTGTTTTTATTTCTCTATTTAGGGATGTAGCATTAGGTTCTAGTCATTTACTATACAGTTGGCTTGCTTTCTTAAATAATCCCTGGTTTAATGACCATGGTATCAGTGCTTGATTGACTAGCAAACTCGCCTGAATTAAACCCGATAGAGAATCTGTGGGGTATTGGAAAGAGGAAGATGAGAGACACCAGACCCAACAATGCAGATGAGCTGAAGGCCACTATCAAAGCAACCTGGGCTTCCATAACACCTCAGCCAGTGCCACAGGCAGGCGATTGCCTTAATGCCATGCCGCATTGATGCAGTAATTCATGCAAAAGGGGCCCCAACCAAGTACTGAGTGCATACTGTACTGTACAAGGACATACTTTTCTGTAAGCCAACATTTCTATATTAAAAATCCTTTTATTAGTGTTATGTCTGTAGCGCTCACCCCCAAAGGAGCCGCTGGTTGATTTCGGGGTCGGCGTATTAAGTTACCAATTACACTTGTCTAGGGGTGAATACTTGTAGAAAGTGAATAAAGCGAGTGTCCAGACATCAAAGTGCGTTTTTAAAGTTTTATTCCAAGGCCCAACATGGCCAACATCAACATGGCACACTATAGAGAAAGGTTGATGAGCGGAAGAAATTTGCAGTATCAGGCCTTGGATATTATAGAGAGCAGCTTGCTCTCAGTATAGTCACACTTGAACGTCGCCACTCCCGTCAGAGTGGGTAAAGCTCCCCGGACAGGCATCTAACTTGGGCCTGGCAGCCGAAAGGTCACTTGCAATAGTCACTGGGAGGAATTAGGGCCTCTGCCACAGGCCTGAGGAATTTCCATACTTTTCAAAGGGGTAGAACTAATGGATCCTCCCAGTTAATCACTTCTCTAGGGTCATCAAAGGACAGCTGAAGTGTACCTGTCATGTAGTGATGACCGGATCGCCAGTGGTTCACCTAGGTCTCATGGACAACCTCTGCCTTTGGGTCTCCCGAGCCAATCCCCCACCGTACAGCTCCCAGCTTAGGATCTGGGACCCAGCAAGCCGCTGGGGCCCCTCTCAATGTCAGGGTGAAGCTCCGCTTGGTGCAAAGCGTCGGCCAGGCAGGCCTCGATGGCGGGGCCCATGGATGCGCGCAACCTGAAGGTGGATGCCGCACCAGGAATGCGGGCCCTGCATAGAACGTCTCACTCTCAGGCGTCTGCCACAGATATATCCTCCCGCCAGCATGTCCAGGGGGAAAATCCTCCTCCGATTGGCTGCTGGGAGAAAGTGGGTCTGTCAGAACCCCTTCTAGCGCCAACTGTCACCCAGGGGTAAAAACACCTCCCCTAGCATGCAGACTGGCCTAGAAAGCAGTTCTAAACTGACAGCTGCCTAAACTTAACCAATTTGTGAGTGGGAGTAACTTAACTCTCCCATTCCCCACTAACATTAGCGTAACGCCGCACCAAATAGGGGGAGGGGGCGATACATGTCATTTTCTGAGATACCTGAAATATATCATTTGGTTTCCGACGCATCTATATAAAAATATAAGTTTTACTTTAATTGAATTACTGATACAAGTTCACTTTTTGACTTTTATAAAATACACCCGTATCTGTCAGGTTTTAAAAGGAACTGGGCCTGTCAGTTTGACTAAAATCTTATGAAAAGCTAAAAACTTTGTTAATTTATATAACATACAAACAAAAAATACAATTGAGAAGTATGTATAAACAAATGATTTCGTAGAAATGATTGAACATGAAACTAATTGAGATGTCCAGATATGGGAATTTCATTCAGCATGACATGAAGAGGTTTCAGGGTATGCATTACTCATTGAAGATCTGAGTCAAAAATCTTGTGTTCTTGACTTTAGCTTTCCAACAGAATCAAATAGTTGGCTTGTCATATAGAACACAATGTCAATTGTTAGAGAGACTTATGAAGACTTTAGCATGTGTTTAAAGAGCAAGCATAGGATATTGCCAAATATAATTTAGGAATGCAAGTCAATTCATATACTAAAAATACATAAGCATAGACATATACAGGAGTGGTAAAATAAGCTATAAAACATGGTTTCTATACTATGAGTGCTTGGGGTGTAGTGCATTACATAAATAAATGATGATGATTTTAATCACCCCTGCCAGTGTTAAATGGTTCTTATCTCGGTAACATACATTCTGCTGGAAGAGTTTGTTCTTTCAAAAATAAGAGACTTAAGCCCTGTACACATGATCGGTTTGTCCGATGAAAACAGACCGATGGATTAGTGAAAAAAATAGAAACAGGTTTTAAATTTTTCCTATGGATAAAAAAACCGATAGAAAAATCTGATTGTCTGTATGGAACTCCATCGGTCAAAAATCCATGCATGCTCAGAATTAAGTCGACGTATGCGTGGAAGCATTGAACTTAATTTTTTTCGGCTTGTCGTAGTGTTGTATGTCACCGATTTTGGAGACGATCGGATTTTTGACTGATGGTGTGTAGGCAAGACTGAAAGTCAGCTTCATCAGATATCTGACGAAAAAATCCATCGGATTAGATTCCATCAGATAACCGATCGTGTGTACGAGGCTTTACTGGCTGAATCACCAGATGTAAATAAGAGAAAGAAAAAGTCTTTCTAAAACGGAGCTTGTAATATTGCTTCCTTCTCCCCCCCCCCCCCAACCATGACTTTACCATTGAGATCAATTGCTCAACCATTGGTCCCCTCACACATTCCAGGGTGCTGTCTAATACTAGACTCTGACCTCTTCTTCAGCCCCCACATCCAATCACTGGCTAAATCTTGCCACCTTTTTCCCTCCAGAATTAGCCTCTTGCTGACCAATGACACCACAAAAACAAATTATTAACTCCTTGGCTATTTCCCACCTTGACTACTACAACTCACTCATCACTGACCTACCTACCTTTACATTGGCTATTTCACCTTCAGTCTATTATGAATGCTGCTGCTAGAAAAATACTTCTAGCTAAACAATTTGAGACTGTTGCTCCTCTCTTCACTGGCTTCCACTAGCCCAATGTATAAAATTTGAAATACCATCCACAAATCTGACCCCTGGCTACATCACCAACCTCATCTGCAAATATCGCCTAAATCATCCTCTTTGCACCTTCAAGACATTTTTCCTTGTTACCTCCTCCCACGCTCGGCTCTGTAATTTCTCCAGAACCTCTCTCATCCTCTGGAACTCCCTGCCCCAGCATGTCCGGTCAGCTCCTACCCTTTAGGTAATCCTTAAAAACTCACATATTCAGGGAAGCCTACCCCTCCTCCACCTTATAATTGTACTGGAGTCACCTCCATCAGCTCATCCCTTACAGCCATTACCTTTTGTACCACCTCCCCCTTACTTTAGATTCAAAGCTCCATGAGCAGGGCCCTCCTGTTCCTTCTGTATTGTAATTATAAAGGGGACAGTACCTTGTAAAGCACTGTGTAAACTGTTTAATAAATCCTGTAAAACAATACATTTGTTTTCATTTCAGGCTAATTTTCCTTCAGCTTTGATCTTGCCAGTAACAAACACCTCGTCTTAGGATAGAAACATTCACTCTGTACGGCATCTGTGGAAGAGCAGTGCTGTCACCTTAGGCTGCTCTTCTGATGTCAAGAGCAAAAAAACTCTCTCCATCTGTATAACAAAAGAGGATATTTTCTGCATTCTACATAAGTTTACTGGTTGGGCTGACATGGTTTTTAGTTTAGCACACCATAAAAAAGGTGCTTCCACCTTCTCCGCCCACAAGGCAACTTAAGCCCTTGTAGAATGAGCCCTTAGATTTTTTTGATGGGGTTACTTGCATAACTCCGTAGCATTCCAGTATAGCCAACTTGATCCATCTGGCTAGCGTTTTCTTAGACGGTTGTTTACCTTTTTGTTTTTCTGCGTACAGGGCAAATAGAGTGTTTGAGGCTCTGAACTCATTTGTAACCCCAAGGTACTGCAGTAGGCATCTTCTTACATCTAGTAAGCTTAGTTCTTGTTCCTTACCATTAGTCAAAACTACAAATTGAAGGTAGTATTATATCCTGGGGATTTGTGAAATACACGACAGCGCTGCTATTTGAACCTTCAACATACTGAGCGCTAGACCTTTATCAGCCCCCTGCTGTAGGAATTCTAAGATAGTTGGTGTGTCCATCTTTTGTCTTATTTTTAGCACACCAGCTGTTACATTTTTCCAGGTTTTTCGGTTGATGGCCCTGGTGTCAGGCGCTCAGTGTCACCACCACTTTTTCCGAGAGTCCTCTTGATCTCAAGAGGTCTTCCTCAGTAACCAGGATGCCCATTTGAAGCTTTGTTGCTTTAGGGCAGGGGTTCCCAACCAGTGGCCCGCAGAGCCCTCTGATGTGGCCCGCGACCTCCTGCTCTGGGATGGAATAGAATACTGTTATTAAAAGGTAATTTTATTACTGAAATCACAGTGTATATACGGCATATCTGTTTTGCAGTGGTTACTGGGCTGCTTTTAAACTGAACCACAGCTGCAGAGAAGTGCACCTGCGGGTTACCTGCACTGAGCCATAGACTTCTATTACCTGTGAGTTTGGTGTGCTTTCTGAAAGTGCACTACACTAACAGGATTTACTAGAAGTCTATGGCAAAGTGCAGCTAACTTGCAGGAAAGCCACAGGAGCACTCGTGGTGCGGGTAAACATCAGTGCATCAGTGTGAAAGCAGCGTTAGGCCCCTTTCACACAGTCAGTCCAACCCAATCGGACGCTTGCTCACCTTCTCCTGCTCTCCAGGATTGAGTCTGAAAGAGTGACTCCTCCCCAGGGCTAGAACTGAGCTCCAGTAGTAATCGGCGTGCGCTCCTTGCAGAAGGGCGTACGGCTCCTGGAGCCAGACAGGCAGGGCTTTCTTCCCCCAGCCTCAGTCTCTGCTGTCAGACTTGCTCTGACCCACGATCCACCGCCCCTGGATCCCCTGGTTCTCCCTTCCAGGAATCACCGGAGCCTTAAGGTAAGCCCCTGACACAGGGCACAGGGCACTTCTTCCACCCCTTGAACACCATTGGGGGCCGTCCTTTTCAGGACAAGCCGCAGCTGTGGCCCTTGCGCTCCGTCCCCCCCCCCTCCCTGTACCCTTACACCGCCATCACTGCACAAGGCATCCCTCCACAACCTCTCCCCTGAATCTCCGCCGCTTCTGGGTGTTTTTTTTCACAACCGCGCCGGCCTGACCACAATCGCGGCAGCCGCGAACTAGGAAAGGCCGCGGCTTCACCCGTGGCCTAGCGGTGCGCCGGTCCACACCCCCTGCAATCACCATAAAATAGTCTAAAACTGCCCAGCAAGCCCCCTCCTACCCCAGTCTTCCCCAGCAGCACCGATCCACTTAGGACCACAGCCCCCATCCTGGATCCTGCTGCAGGATCGGCAGCCATCTTGCTGCACCCAGCCCCACTCTCCCCCTTCCCAATACTATCAGTACTTGATCCAGGGTTTGTCCGATCGCCTCTCAAGGGGTCAGGAAGGAATTTTTTTGCCCTACCGCAGCAGATTGGCCTAGCACTGCCAGGGTTTTTTTTGCCTTCCTCTGGACCAAGACAGAGAGAGGATTCAACGAATCCTTGAATACCCCCCCCCCTCCCACCCCCCTGGTGTTTGGCAACCATGGCTAATCTGCAATATTCTGCGGAAACCATTTGGGATCTGAGGCGATTTGTCGCAATATTGCCAGCCAGCACCAAAAAAGTCCTAAGAATTGAGCGACTATTGAGAAGCGATCGAGGATCGACTATCAAAAATAGCAGACGTTTACCCCAGCCCAAGCACATATCATGTGCTTTGATCAACACAAGATCGGCAGTAAAACACTGACTAGAAATCCATGATTTTATCCTACAATACAATTTAGATTGCCTCTTTATTACAGAGAGCTGGCTTACAGCCGACTAACACCATTCTAGGAGAACTGGTGCCAGAAAACTACCGTATAACAACGGAAAACAGAATAGGGCAAAGAGGAGGAGGACTGGCGGTGATCCATAAGACTCACCTTGCGATCACTAAACCAGTACTTCAAAACCCTCTTCCATTCATGGAAACCCTTACTCTGCAACTGCAAGTAAACTCCCAGGAGACCGTCCGGATCTTACTCTGCTACAGACCACCTGGCCCAAAATCGCAGCTGCTACCATCATTGACGGAGTTTATCTCCACTTATACCCTCAACAGCAAACAACTTTTGCTGCTCGGGGACTTAAACCTCTGGGCCAACTCCTCACAAGACCCTGTTGCCGACGGCTGTATTGACCATCTGGAAGGATTAGGGCTACAACAACTAGTATGTGGGCCCACACATGCTTCAGGTCACACACTCGATCTTATTTTCAGACAAAATCTGTAAATAAAAATTCTGGAAAATGAACCATTGCCATGGACAGATCACCATGCAATTAAATTCATTATTTCCAATATCCCCCCCTTAACAAATACATCAAATCCAGTGACAACACATTGGACTAGATGTCAGAAGAAGCTCCATTCGGATCTCTTCAAAACCACGTTAAGGAAAAAAATACAAACAATTCAGCCGCATCAAACGGCCATTGAAACACTGGATGCCATAAATTCGGCCATGCTACAGTCAGCCGACTTGGTAGCACCGAAACGTAAAACCCGCATCCGAAAAAACAACCGCAGCTGGTTTAACAACCAGCTGTCGTTACTGAAGCAAGAACGCAGAAGGGCAGAATCTGCCTGGAAAAGATATTCTTCAGAGCTAAACCTATCCATCTACAAGGCGACAACAAGAAAATACCACAAAGAAATTTTCCAAGCCAAGAAAAATTATTTTTCTGAGGCTATCAACGGTGCCCTAAACTGCCCCCGCGAACCCTTCAAGATGGTCACCCAGACCATGAAACCAGGATGCATTGAAGCCCCTAGTTCAGACACACAAGAATTTTGCAATGAACTATCGGATTGCTTCATTAATAAAATCAAGGCAATCCGTGAAAGCATTCAGCAAAACAATTCCCCCCTCAGCCCCCCCTGCAGCCTCTCACACAGCACCCATAGTAATTCTCCTATATCAGGTAAGTTTACCCTGGAACCCATCTCCATTGAGACCACTAAGAATTTCATTGGCGCTTTGCGTAATGGCACAGTGCCAAATGACATTATCCCCACAAAACTGCTGAAGGAATGCGCCTACATCCTGGCTCCTCCCATCACGCAGCTCATCAACCAGTCTTGCGTGGAGGGCATAGTGCCCTCACAGTTGAAAGAGGGTATAATCCAACCCATCCTGAAGAAACCCTCCCTGGACCCCAAGGACCCACTCCACCGCCATCCCATAACAAGCCTCAATGTACTCTCAAAAATAATGGAGAAAGTAGTGGTACAACAGCTGCAACAGCATCTAGATACCCACAAGCTACTTGACCCATTGCAATCAGGCTTCCGTCCCGGACACGGGACGGAAACAGCATTGCTGAAAGTATGGGACGATGTTCTCAAGGCCGCAGACGAAGGAGAATCTTGTCTTCTAGTTCTGTTGGACCTAAGTGCAGCTTTCGACACTGTAGACCACAAACTGTTACCGACTCGGCTTGCTGAAGTAGCCAGAGTCGCAGAAGTCGATTTATCTTGGTTCTCCTCTTTTCTGGAAAACCGATCGCAAACAGTGAAGTTAGGACCTTTTACGTCTGAGAAACGCACAATAACATGCGGAGTCCCAAGGATCGCCTCTGTCACCAGTGCTGTTTAACATATATCTTCGTCCTCTTTTTGAGATTATCAGCAGCCAAAAACTGCTCTACCACTCATATGCAGATGACACGCAATTGTATTTCCGCATCTGCAACAGAAAGGATCACCACCTCAATCTAGAGACATGCCTCTCTTTGATAGAGGACTGGATGACAAAGAGTTATCTTAAACTCAATGGAGCGAAAACAGAACTTCTCCTGTTTCACACCAAGCGCAGGAATCAACTTTCAACAGCGTGGACCCCCCGCCTATTTTGGGCAAACTCATCACCCCTAGCGCCAAAGTCAAAAGCCTAGGGGTCATTTTTGACTCCTTTATGACAATGGACGCACAAATAGGGTCAGTAGTCAGCAGATCTCACCATCTACTACGCAGACTCACTCCGTTCATCCCTAAAGAAGATTTAGCGGTCGTGGTGGGAGCAATTGTAAACTCCAGACTGGATTATGCAAATGCCCTTTACCTCGGACTCCCCAAGTACCAAATCGCTCGTCTGCAAGTCGTTCAGAATACGGCCGCCAGACTTGTGACTGGGAAAAAAACCTGGGAATCCATCTCACCTTCACTGAGAGCCCTTCATTGGCTGCCAGTTAAAGACAGAATTGCTTTTAAAGCTCTGTCTTACGCATAGATGTGTCCATGGGAATGCCCCCCTTTATTTATGCGAAATAAAAGCTCATAACCCCAATCGCGTTTTGCGATCCACTAATCAGAACCTGCTCCAGGTTCCGAAAGCCAACTTCAAGTCCAAAGGAGAAAGAAGATTCGCGATCCAAGACTATGGAACGCTTTACCAACCAGCATTCGGTTGGAGGAGAACCACCTAGCATTTAGGAAAAAGGTCAAGACTTTTCTCTTTTGATATCAAAGGAGACAGGAACAACAAGCGCCCAGAGGCGATTCAGTTCGCATGTGCCGCGCTATATAAGTTTTCATTCATTCACCTCTAAGGAGTGTCAGATGTAAATGGACTTGTGTCCGTTTACAAACGCCTACCTCCAATCCGATCTGCCAAAAAAATAAATAAAGAGTAGAGTGGGTTCTATAGAATAGAGTGGGCTGCCATCCACCCGCTCATTGTGGCCCACGACTGGTTACCAAGTCGCTTAAGTGGCCCTCGCTCTTCAACAGATTGGCCACCCCTGCTTTAGGGCGTCCCTGCGAGGAAATAGACAAGGCTCGTCTGCTGGGAGGCTGAGGAGCTGAGAGAACTAGGCTCTCTAGGGCCAATATGGAGCCATTAGTATCAGATTTCTTCTGTTTCTGTAGTAATTTGTTCATCAGTCGATGAATCAGATGTACCAGGGGGAAGGAGTAGCACATCTTGAAATCCCACAGGTTTTGAAGTGCATCTATCCCCAGAGGCCCGTTTTGTGGGTTAAGCGAGTAGAAACGCTTAACGTTTTTCCAGGATGCAAATAGATCTTTGGGGAAATGACAGCCCAGTGGGGAATGCCAAACACCTCTGGGTGAAATTTCCACTCCTCTTGGGAGATCTCTTGGTGGCTGAGGAAGTCTACCACTTGATTGTTTTCCCCCCCTTTAGGTGGACTGTTCCCAGCAACAGTAAATTTCCTTCTGCCCATCGATAGATCTGATTTGAAATATAGATTAAAAGGAGGGGCTCCAGATGCCCCCATTTGTTAACACGCCACTGCTGTGTTGTTGTCAGACAGTGTTAAGGTGTAACGACCTCTGAACTGATCTTGGAAGTGTTCTATGGCTTTGGCTATTGCCATAAGCTCCCTCCAGTTTGAAAACATCTGGGCTTCGTCTGGGGACCACTTCCCCCAACTGCTGTTGTCCTTGGTCAACTTCCGTGAAGTTGGGAAGGACAATGCCAGACCCTGGTTCAGATAAGTGTGGTCCCTCCACCACCAGAACGCCATCTTCACAGGAGGTTGGAAATAAGAGCAGTCTGTCTAGGTCCTCTTGTTCTTTTAGGAGTAATGCCGCGTACACACGATCATTTTTTGTGATGAAAAAAAAAAACGACGTTTTCTGTGAAGCTGTGTTTCCATTCAAGCTTGCTTCATAACTAGCTTCTGGGCATGCGCGGGTTGAAAAACGTTGTTTTAAACAACGTTTTTGCTACACACGGTGACTTTTTGTGAAACAAAAAACGACGTTTTGAAAAACGACACAAAAAATTTAAGCATGTTGGAATTTTTTTTTGGTCGTTTTTTTAAGACAAAAAACGACGTTTTGCCCACACACAATCAAATTAAATGACGTTTTAAAAAACGACGTTTTTTTTTCATCTCAAAAAACGACCGTGTGTACGCGGCATAAGGTTTGTAGAAGCCTTAGAGGATACTTGGCCCATTAAACTGCAGGTATCGTTGAGGTCAGACCCACAACCGACATCAGCTCTCTGAAAGATATCAGGAAGTTATTCTGTATAGAACTCACTCTCTTAGTAAGGCCTTAAACTTTCTCTTCCGGTAGAAATGTTTTCTGCTCTGTGGAGTTGAGCAGATATCCCAGAAACCGTATGTTCTGTGGAGGACATGGGTTCGATTTTTCGATGTTTAAAATCCATCCTAATGACTTCAGCCAGGTCTTTTACCAACTGTACTTCTGATGGAGCTATGAAGAGCAGGTCGTCTAGGTAAGGCACTACTGTCATTTTCTTCAACCTCAGGAGGGGCCAGGGCTTCTGCTAGGACTTTGATAAGATATTCTCGTTGATGAGGATAGCCCAAAAAGAACAGCCGCCAACCTAAGGTATCTCTGGGTATTTTCTTGTATGGGAATGTGGAGATAGGTATCCTTGAGATCCATGGTCACCATAAAGGTTCCCGGTTGAAGAATGATCTTTACTGAGAATATCGATTCAATGCAGCATTTCTTGTATTGTATCGCTTGATTCAGGGGTTTTAGATTCACTCAGAGCTTTTATTCAGGGGAACTTGGTGGAACTCAGTTCCACCACCTCAGACTCTTGGCGGGGTGGGCTGCTCACCACAATCACTTGTAAACACAGAAGTCCGGTTTATGGGCCAGATTCAGGAAAGAAATAAGCCGTCGTTTACGTAAAACGTTCGCGAATAGGGCTTTGCGTAAGTGCCGTTCACGTCGTTTACACGTCGTATTGACGTCGAGATTTGGAGCATGCGCATTGGGATCAATTTACGGCTTGCGCAGTTCCTTTGGCGCGGGGACGCGCTTCATTTAAATACACACCCCCTATCTGCCGAATTTGAATTTGGCCAGGTCTTTTACATTACACCGCCTCAACTTTACAGGCAAGTGCTTTGAGAATAAAGCACTTGCCTGATAAAGTTGTGGCGGCGTAGTGTAAATTCCGGATGCTAGGCACGCCTAAAGATAGGCAATTCTACGTGAATCTAGCCTATGCGTTTAAAAGTGACAGCTCTGCACTCTGTGTGTAACCCCCCCTGAACTCTGCACTCTGTATGTAATGCAATCCTGGTATTTAATGCCCCTTTAAGACCCTGCTACTGCTTGTGAAATTTGTCTGACCACACCCAATATTTGATGCGATTTTGAGGGTGTGTGTGGTGGGGAGGGGTTGTGGTTATCACAAAAATGTGCACGTAGAAACCCTTTAGTTTTTCTTCCTCTGGGACTGGAAGTAAGAACCTTCTGGTCTACTATCTTCCCCAGTAACAGTGGGAGAGCCCTTGTCTTTTTGGGATTCCTGGGAAATTTTGTTAATAGAAATCTCTCTGGAGGAAGGCAGTTGAATTCCAGGGAGTAACCCCTTGCAATGATGTCTAGGATAAATTAGTTGGCTGTTGTCTTCTGCCATTGAGGTAGGAAGGTAGCCAGCCTTCCCCTACCTGGCATTCTGTATTGACTGTTTTGGCCAGCAGAGCCAAAGAGGACATTCAAAACACCCAGATGCGGGTGGGTTCTTTAAGAGAGCAATGAGCTCATAAGTGTAATTGTAAGAAAGGGATTCCAGACAAAAAAAAAAAAAATCACACTTTGAGAAATATATCATAAAAGGGAATACAACAATAGGAGGTAATCTTTTAGACTGCCATTATTGAATCCACACACACTCCTTTCCCCTGGATAAGAACAAACTAAACTACTCATGATTAGAGGTCTGTTATGCCATGGATGGCGGTTGCATCTGCCGTTTTAACAGGTCCCTGTCATGTTTCTCTTTTAATGGCATGCAGTCTGAGGAGAAGGAAAACATTGGAAGAGACATGAACAGAGAACAAGAAAAGCATCATATAATATTTACATTGGTACCTTCCTAACAGTATCATTGTTGCCAGAAAGATGTAAATCGGCCTTGAGATACTCTATTAACCACTTAAGGACCGCCGCACGACGATATACGTCGGCAGAATGGCACGGCTGGGCACAGGGACACATATACCTCCCCTTTAGGAGCCCAGCCGTGAATCGGGACCGAAGCTCCGTGACCACGCCCAAGGTACCCGTGGACCCGACTTCCGCAGGTGTCCCGCAATCGGGTCACAGGAGCTGAAGAACGGAGAGAGGTGGCAATGTCAGTGATCGACTGTTCCCCGACAGAGGGAACGACGATCACTGACGTCACATCCGGCCCCGCCCCCCTACAGTTAGAAACACACATGAGGTCACACTTAACCCCTACAGCGCCCCCTAGTGGCTAACCTTCACTACCATTGTAATTTTCACAGTAAATCAGTGCATTTCTAGAGCACTTTTCGCTGTGAAAATGTCAATGATCCCAAAAATGTGTCAAAAGTGTCCAAAAAAAAAAAAAAGCTGATTACCGCCATTAATAGTTAAAAAAAAAAAAATATTCAACGAAAATGCCATAAACTATCCCCTATTTTGTAAACGCTATAAATTTTGCGCAAACCAATCGATAAACGCTTATTGTATTTTTTTTTTAACAAAAAAAAAATTAGGTAGAATACGTATCGGCCTAAACTATGGAAATATATATATATATATATATATTTTGGGGATATTATAGCAAAAAGTAAAAAATATTGCATTTTTTTCAAAATTGTCGCTCTATTTTTGTTTATAGCGCAAAAAATAAAAACCGCAGAGGTGATCAAATACCACCAAAAGAAAGCTGTCAAAAAAAAAAAAAGACTATTTTGTTGGGAGCCACGTCGTACGACCGCGCAATTGTCAGTTAAAGTAGGCAAACCCCCCTCCCCCAATTTGGATAAAGCAAGATAAAACCTGTTGGATTATTTTTTGCCATCTGTGCCCCATTCAGGAGATTAACGTTCACTTCCCATAGCCAAACAAGAAGTCAGAGGATAACCCTCTAAATGAAGGGAATCCCTTGAGGACCCCCAGGTCACCGACACTAGTGTCCCCCATTGGAAGATTTCCCCTCTGTTACTTTACTTGGGACAACCCATTAATTTAGATTGTCTTTCACTTCCACAATTAATGGTACGTGAACGGGACAAATAGAGAGGGTGAATCTCCATAACGGGGGCACAGACAGTAATAAAAACTGACAGTAAATCTAAAGGGGTGCACTGCCTGATCCCCACCTATCCACCTCAGAGCCTGTCATTTTAGTAAGACTGCTGGGACTTGTAGTTCTCCATCTTCTCCTGGGGCTCATGGAGATTGGAGAACTACACGTCCCAGCAGGTTATACATACAATAAGGCTCTGAGGTGGATGGGGTGTGGATTGCATGCACCTGAGCCCCAGGAGAAAATGGAGAACTACAAGTCCCAGCAGGTTATAATATAAGGCTCCGAGATGGATGGGTGTCCGGCGCCTAATAGAGTACCGGCACCTCTTTTGGCCCACTTAAAGCACTGATCGTAGAATAAGGCAGCTGTGGATGTAGAGCTTTGATCTCTCAGCATGTCATGAGTGTCCTCAATCCAATATTCTTTCCATTTCTGCACCCATGCCAAACATGTTCCAGGGGCAGAGAAGTGTACCACCATCCCCTAAACAACGGGGAGCGATTGGGCAGCATTACCATATAATAATAATAATAGTAACCGTTGGGTAAAACATTAAAAAAAACAATTCAACCTCCGTAAGTCCCAGTATTTACATAGTAGCTCCATAATGGAGCATCCATGTAAGTGAAGGAATAATATCTCCCCTGCGCTCAATACCAGCAAGTCCTGCTGATTGCCCATCTCTAAGGTGGTGCATTCGCTGATGTGGTTCTGCCCCCGAGGATCTTATTGTGGACCAGGCGTAATGGAGCCAGTCCAGGGGTGTCCCACATATTTTCAAATTTATTCGTAATACCAGTGTTTGTACAGGAGTTGCTCTCCAATAAGAGTCATTTACAGATGCAATCCATTATGTGTGTGTGGGGGTGCAAAGGATATGTTTAAAGGAGAAGTTCACCCTCAAAACAAAAAAACACACATAGAAGATGTACATCTTTTTTCAGATAAAAAAATAAAAATAAATAAAAGAGAGCCTGAAAAGCATTTCACCCATGATCAGCAGATCCTGGATGCTATGCAGGGATTTTGCAGACTGTGTGTGTAAGCCATTTGGCCGTACTAGCAGTGTAAAAATACCACAGCGCTCAACAGCATCGTGGTAGTTCATTGGCCAAAAGTTGAGAATGACACAAATATTAATTTTCACAAAGTCTGCTGCTTCTGCGTTTTTAGACATTTTTCTCAGCTGTTACTATGGTATACTGAAGTATAATTACAAGCATTTCAGAAGTGGCAAAGGCTTTTATTGACAATTACATTAAGTTTATGCAAAGAGTCAATATTTGCAGTGTTAACCCTTCTGCAATTCGACCTGACATGCTGTCAATCAACTTCTGGGCCACATCCTGACTGATGGCAGCCTATTCCTGCAAAATCATTTTGTCAAAATTTGTGGGATTTCTTTGGTCACCTGCCTCGAGGATTGACCACACTTTCAATGGGATTAAGGTCTGGGAAATTTACTGGCCATTGTCATGGTCAACATTTTGATGTTTTGTTCCCCATGCCACTTAGTCATCACCTTTGCCTTATGGCATGGTGCTCCATCATGCTGCCATTCCTGAGCAAGCTCTGCACTGGTGGTGCCTCAATCCTGCAGCTGAATCAACTGTAGGAGACGGTTCTGGCACTTGCTGGACTTTCTTGGGCACCCTGAAGCCTTCTTCACAAATGCCGTGGAGATGTTATTTATGGGATTAAAGTTTTTTTTTTATTATTTAAAACAAAAACACAAGGGTTTACAAACATGTCATACTTACCTCCACTGTGCAGCTCGTTTTGCATAGAGCGGCCCCGAACATCCTCTACTGGGGTCCCTTGGTGGCTCTCGCTCGCATTAGATAATCCCTAGGAGAACCACTCCCCTGGGGGGATGCCTTGCGTGCACACTCCGGAGTCCAGAATTCAGCCTGCGTAGACACGAATGCCAGACTCAGCCCCGCCCCCGCCTCAATGGCTGCACCACTATCATCTATCCAATCAAGAGTCGGGACCCCGTGCAGAGAGGGACAGTGCATCTCCGTTAAGGGAAATACGGGGCTCAGGTAAGTAAAACGGGGGGGGCGGGGGGCTGGTCACTGCCAGAAGTTTTTTCACCTTAATGCATAGGATGGATCACCTATTCAGGCATCTCGCCAACGACTGGTTGCGGTTATTCATTCTGGTTACTCAAAACAAATTCTTTGCAAAAAGTTGAGTGGTAGTGATGTTTCACAGACCCTAATGTGCCATTTCAGACCTTGGTTGCTTAGAGCAACGTTTCTCAACCAGTGTGCCGCGGCACACTGGTGTGCCGTGAAGAGTCCCCAGGTGTGCCGTGGCAAAATGACCCCAAACATTGGCAGCTATGGCTGCTATCTGATGTAACACTACTGCTGAGCACTTCATTATCATTTGTCTTTACAGCAGTGCCGGTCCGCTGTGTAAAACTCACTTCCCGGCACGCGGGAAGCTGTGCCGGCTATGCGGGCCTCCCGACCGTGTCTTGCCAACCGAATACGTCATCGGTTGCTATGGGAGGGTCGGACGCACGCACTGCTTCTGTGACGTGAGAGCCGCGGGTACCGTCCTGAACTCTGCCTGGCACACTTTTCCCTGAGGGGGAAGAAGAAAGAGTAGAGCCACCGTGACCGACACTGCTCCCCTGCCCGCAGACATGGCCACCCGCTCAGAGAGAGAGAAGGCCCTGAAGCTGAATGAGCAGCACCAGGCCATCTTGTCTCGTATGTGCTGAGGGAGGAGGACAACAAATACTGTGCTGACTGCGAGGCCAAGGGTAAGGTGGTGAGGGAGGGGGGGGCTCTGCTATGAATAACCAGCTGTCACAGTCACTGACACCCCACATCCTCCATTCATGGCTACAGCACTCTGGATCTGATTGGTTGTTGTGCAGCTCTGACAGTTCTTCTTTCAGTGTATGTGTGCATGTGTACACATGTCTGTTAGTGTGTGTGTGTGTGACAAAAGTAGTTCTGATGGTACAGGAATAGGGGGGTCAGGATTAAAAGTAGCATACATACAGACAGATGTGCACGCACACAAAAAGGCACACGTACAAACACACACTGTGTACCATTCACCCTGGGTATACCTCCAGCTGCAGACACAGCATGTTTACACCCCCAGATGTTGCCTCTGCAGCTAAAAGGGCAAAAGTTGGGGGTAGTAAAAACAGCTCAACCATGTGGTTTTACTGCCCATCCAGCCTGACATGTGAACAAGCTCTTGGTTCTGTTTGGATGTGTGCTGCGTGTAGGGCAGCCCATTCATTTGCCTACCCGCAGTAATGCTGGGAAAGAGCATTACTTGACAAACATGTTTGTCAATGGATGGGGCACCATTAAGAACTAATGGCACCCCTAAAGAGCAGAGCATTGGTCTGTGTGTCGAGAACAAAAGCGGTTTTGCACAGCGACGTGAACCAAGTCTTGGACAGGGGTGCCTCAAGACTGAAAATACTTTTCAAGGGCGCCCCGACTGGAAAAAGGTTGAGAAACACTGGCTTAGAGAGATGCCATAACCTCAGATGCACCCCTTGAGTAACTTCAGCCCACGTTTTCAGCATTGTAAACAACTTTACTTTGCAGAACATGTATAGCAACACCATTTCCCTAACTAAACCTAACTGTGACTGTCCCAGGTTACCTGTACAGGTGTAGCATCTTTGGACAGAGTCCAAACTGGAGATAAGTCAAACAAAAGGAGTTCATGTCCTTACGAGTATTACGATGGGCCACATTCAAACAAGCTTAAGACTTAATTCTAAGTCTCCCGGTTTGATTTACTAAGGCAAATCTACTGTGCACTACGAGTGGAAGTGCAGTCACTGTAGATCTGAGGGGAAGCTCTGCTGATATTTATCATCCACTCATGTGCAAGCCAAATTGCAGTTTTTTATTTTTCCTTGCATGTCTCCCTCAGATCTACAGTGAATGCGCTTCCAATGCACTTGTAGTGCAGAGTGGATTATATGGATAACCCCATATATATTTTCAGAATCTTCTGACTTGGATGAGGTCATTCAAATATGACACTATTGAAGCTCTTTTTTTTGTCCAAAAAGGGTCTATTTACTAAATGCAAATCCACTTTGCACTACAAGTGCACTTGGAAGTGCAGTCGCTGTAGATCTGAGGGGGACATGCAAGAAGAAAAAAAAAAAAAAAAGTACTTTTTCTTGTACATGATTGAATAAAATCAGCAGAGCTTCCCCTTAGATCAGTGTTTCTCAATTCCAGTCCTCACGCCCCCCTAACAGGTCAGGTTTTCAGGATTTCCATTATTTTGCACAGGTGATTTGATCAGTTTCATTGCCTTAGTAATTCCCACAGCCTGTTGGGGGGGGGGGGGGGCATGAGGACTGGAATTGAGAAACACTGCCTTAGATATACAGCGACTGCACTTCCAAGTGCACTTTCAGTGCAAAGTGGATTTGCCTTCAGTAAATCAACCCCAGTGTCTGCAAAACTCATCAATCTGAAGCGGAGGAAGATTTGGGGACACAGTGGGGGTTATTTACTAAAGGAAAATCCACTTTGTACTACAAGTGCAAAGTGCACTTGAAATTGCACTGTAAGTGCACTTGGAAGTGCAGTCGCTGTAGATCCAAGGGGGACATGTAAGGAAAAAAAAAAAAAAGAATTTTAGCTTGCACATGACTGGATGATAAAATCAGCAGAGCGACTGCACTTCCAGTGCAATGTCAAGTGCACTTTGCACTTGTAGTGCAAAGTGGATTTGCCTTTCGTAAATAACCCCCAATAAGTTCACATATTCATCATGGGGCCCTATTGCCTAGTGACCTCTTTTATGTAGTGTATTCTGGTGGCAGTGGTGTCTCCTCCTTCACACATAATTGGAATTGACTTTATTCTGGTTGCAATAATTTACAGCTGGACATTATTGTTCTTTTTCTAAATGGTTACTGAACCTCTTCGGTTGCAACAGGGTGGTCTCACTTATAGCGCTGCAGTTTGAGTTTTTATTTTGTTATGGTCTGCATATACAGGCTAGCTGCTTTTGTACTCATGAAGACTGTTTTTTTTTTTGTAAGAGAGCACTTTAAAATTATTTTAAGCTTTCAAATGGTAGTTAACTTCACTGGTTGCTTGCAGTTTAGCTGAGAAATCGTTTGCATTTCCTGATAAAACCTCCTCCGCAACATTCCACTCCACCTATTACTATGTACTAGAGTAAATGAGTTCATTACATACACTACTGAATATATTGCTCGAGGCAGGTAATGCGTAGCGAGTAAATAACTCTCGGCATGGATTATTGCAACTGTGCAGCTTTGAAAGCTGGAAGCAGACTCCCTTTCATATGACCGATGACACATCACAGACTGCCCAGCCTCCTTTTAGATTTTTTGGGTGGGTTCAATCCAGAGGACGGAAAATCATTCTACTAAGAGGAAAGAAAAGCTGTACACGTCAATGCTTCTCATCGCTCTCCACAGGGACAACTCATATATAGAAACACAACTGCTCTGTCCGCATAACCAGCATACTTTACTAAATCAACACTTATTACTCAATCTAAAAAAATATTTTAATAAGACACTACTTGGCACATTTAATTGGCATAAAAAAAAAAAGGGAAGAAGGCAGGGGAAAACATGCCCTGGCCTCTCCTCTGTACACAACCACCGGCAACAGCAGTCAAGCTGTTGTATGGAACAATCATGCATTGGGTGAACTGTAACATAATATAAACAAGTATAAATGTAATATAAAATGTATTTATTATCTATATGTAGCGCTACCCCTATTCAAGCGCCGCCGGTTGTTTTTGGGATCGGCATATTAAGTTACCCTTGATGCTTTATTTCCAAGCCCCAACATCATCACAAAGTGGGATAGAAAAGGTTGATGAAGCAGAAGAGGAACATTTGCAGTATCAGGCCCAGGATATTTACGAAAAGCAAGCCTGCTTTCAGCAATAGCACAGTTCGTCGCCACTCTAGCCAGAGTGGGTAAAGTGCCTCCGGACAGACTCCTGTCACAAGCCTGGCAGCCGAACTGTCACTTAGATTGCTGGGAGGAACAGACCTCTGCCACAGGTCTAGTACTTGGGTGAGCTAAATGGATTCCTGAGTTGAGAGTCTAAAATGTACCAGTCAATCCCCGGTCACTGGATCCTCAATGGTTAGTTCAAGCCCTCTTGAAACACCTGCCTCCGGGTTCTCCTCAAGCCGATCCCCCACCGAGCGACACAAAGCCTGGGATCCTCCTTAGTTTAGCTGGGGACCCAGTAAGTCACTGGGGCCCCTTTCAGCATCCGCATGGAACCCTGCGTAGCATATGACCCCGGCCAGGTAGGCCATGTCGCCGGGGTCTGTTGGGTGCGCACACCCCAAAGGTGGGTGCCGCACTTGGAACCCGCGAAGAACCAAAGAAAATGGCGTCTGCCACGGATATACCCTCCCCCAGCATGCCCCACGAGGGAAAACTCCTCTAATTGGCTGCTGGGGAAAAGTGGCTCTGTCAGAACCTCTCTAGCGCCACCTGCCGCTCAGGGGTGTGGACACCACCCCTGAAGCGCAGACTGTCCCAGAAGCCTGAACTCATCTTTAGTGTATAGGAAAGCTTGATGTAGACCCAAGACATGGGGAGTCTATACAATTGATGGGTGGAGGGAGCAATGCAGAAACAAATATGGAAATTTATATATATATATATATATATATATATATATATATATATATATATATATATATATATATATATATATATATATATATATACACATACACATACACACATACATAAAAATACACACACACACATAAAAAAATAAAAAAAATTTGAGTGTAACACGTCCTACTTCAAAATCAGGTTATTTTAGTTTGCGTAAATATGTGACAAAAGCAACACCTGCAGTAAACATCAATGATAGCTTATTTATACAAAATTAAAAATGGTATCCACTTACCGTTGCCATTTTTGCTGCTAGTGTAAAGTAGGTTTCAAAGGCTGCAAACGGGAAATAAAGGCTAAATTATGAAATGTGTAACGGCTAAGTAAACAGATCACGCATTGTTTAAAATCAAGGCCATGGCTGGGCTGCCCAAAAAACGTTTGGAACAAAAAAATTAGAGGCATTTTGCGTGGACGCTTAATAGACAAGAGAAAGTACTCACAATAGGTAACCCTATAGTACAGTAGGAGGGTTTGCCTCCCTAGCTGAGCCTGTGCTCACACACACAGGTAAGCTGTATGCAAATCAATCATCCTCCCTGGTTTTGTGTTCAGGTGAAACCTGATAGTGACACTAGAGTAACAGGATTCTTTCAGTATTAGTAGACACCAGAGTTCTAGAGCTAGCAACAACACCACCTAGGAATCATCTTTTGGTAATGCAAATATATTAGGGCTGTGCAAATTAACTTTTAATCGATCGATTAATCTTTAATCTTTTTGATCATACATTGGAACACCTCTCCACCGGCTTCTGGGCCGTCAGGGAGATCCGGTGAGATATATATCTCACTTCATATCTGCATACATTACTCTATGTTACACTTCCCTCCATCACTTCCTCCATCACTTCCCTCCATCACTTCCCTCTATAAATTCCTCCTATCACTTCCCTCTATCAACCTGTATTTAACAAGTGCACTGATAATCCAATTCAGCAACCACATGTATGACAATGACTGCCTTGCTCAGATCACAGCTAGATTATCTACATTTAATCATATGAGCGCTTTATCTATGTTATTGGGAATATTCTAAAATACCGTTATAATAAAAATTAGTCTTTCGATAAACAAAACGATTAATCAACACAAAAATTTTGTCAGTAACAGCCCTGCAAATCCTCTTTATCAAAAATCACAACCAATGTAGTACAGCTAGCTACATGTAGTTATTTATTCAGGACAGGAAAGCGGTTTACACTGTGTGGGGGCTGCCATTAAGAATTTGGTGTTGGAAGGTGTGCGATAAAACGCAGCGCTGCACCTGCATATAGTGTAAACCTAAGTGTATCCCTGGTTGTCACCAGAACTACTGTCCCTGAAAGATTTGCCTTCTATTTCTGTTCTAGTGACATCCAAATTTTGAGATTTTATATCTCCCGTAGGCCCCTTTCACACTTGTGCGACTTTTCCTGTAAATTTGGACATCAAAGTCGCACAAGTCATGCCCCATGATTCCCAAGTATAACCAGTCATATCTGTGCGACTTCAAAAGTAGTCTCTATACTACTTTGGTCCGACTTTGATGCAGGTTGAGGTCCATAGACCTCAAGTTTACACAGCAGCAACAGGGGTACAGACAGCAATAAAAGCCTTGCAGGTATTCTAATCCTTACCCACTCTACCCAAAACTAGAATATTAGCTTACCTTTCCACTTTTTGATAATTATATAAAAGAAAAAAATTTATATATATATACATATATATATATATATATATATGTGTGTGTATTATTAATAACAACCTTTAGTTATACTATAAACATTTGCAAATTCCTGTCTATATCACAACTTCTGCTTGCAAAGTAGCACAAGCAACTGGAGCAAGTCAAAATGTTGACAGAAGGACAACTTTATCCTGCTGATGGTGGATTCTCCTCTATCCTCTCCTTCTAAAGTACCTGTGTACCGTATACTAGCCCTGACAGTATAATACACAGACTATACATGTCCTGGTGTGCACTTACTTGGTCTGTTGTTTCCCCCCTCAGGCTAGCAGTGAGATGCTGCTGATCAGGCGACTGCAGAAAAAGCAATGGAGACCCAGCCACAGCCCAGTGTGTGGAAGTGAACTCAGCTCTCCCAGACACACCCTACATCACTAGCACTGCCTCCAGCTGCCTCACTTTTCTAGTACAGGATGTTTCCTCCTCATACACACAACACACATGTCCAAACTAATGCAGCGTCGCAATCAATCTCACATTGTAAGTTTGCACAGTTCCAAATGGATAAATGGGAGAGCATTCTTGTTTTCAGCAGCGTATTTACTTTTTTTCCCCCCTTTTTACACCATAACCACCTCTACGTTTGTTTTTTCGCTATAAACAAACAAACAAAAAAAAACAACCAATTGAAAAAAAAGCAATATTTTTTTCCTTTCTACTATAAAACATATCCAATAAAAAATTTAAAAATAAAATCAAGTGTCTTCATCAATTTAGGCTAATATATGTTCTGCTACATGTTTCTGGTAAAAAAAAAAAAAAATCCAAAAAAGAGTATATTGATTGGTTTGCACAAATGTTATAGGGTCTACAAACGATGGGATATATTTATGGCATAATAGTTTAATTTTTACTAGTAATGGCAGCGACCAGCGACTTGTGGGACTACGATATTGCAGCAGACAAATCGGACACTAAAATCCTGTACACAGGATACAAAAATCAGATGGGAGGGAAGAGCTGTCTGTGGATTTTCGGATCGTTAGTACAGTGCTTTCTACAGCCGATTACGCTTTTTCGTGAGACAAAAGCTGGATGTGCAGACTATAAAAATGTTATCAGATGTGAACTCAACCTCTGATTTTAAAATGGTCAGTACAGAAATCCATTACACGAAAGTCGAAAGTAAAAAAAAAAAAAAAACGGTCTGGTCTTGGAAACTACTGTTCGCAATCTAGAATTAACATTCTTGACTGTGCAAAATATGAAATGATGAAATGCAGCGCACATTTTCATCTTTATTAATGGGATAATAATGTAAGGAAAAGGGGGGGGCAGTTTTAAGCCCCCCTTACCTCATGAGATGGCGGCAGCAGGCTTTCTAGTATCCCCTCAGGTTAAAACAATTGCGGGAAGGCTGCCCATTGGCCCTTGGCCTCTGGAAAGGTCAGGTGACACTGTATTTGGACAGTTTAAGGGGATTGTAGTGTAGAATTGGAAAATATCACCTCAGGAAAAGGGGCGGGAAACAGTTTAAGCCCCCCTTACCTCATGAGATGGTGGCAGCAGGCTTTCTAGTATCCCCTCAGGTTAAAACAATTGCAGGAAGACTTCCCATTGGTCCTTTTACTGTCAGATGACCACTGTATCTGGGCAGTTTAGGGGGATTTTTCTGTGTGGATTTCAAATAGGGTTCAGAGCGCCAGAGGTTCAGTTGCCTCAGTAGCAACAACTGTGGTGTTCCCTCCCACCCTCCCTAAGTCGTGGCATTATGTGGCTTGTGTCACCTTTCGAGGGGGACAGTTTATTTTACACAATGTTAAACAAGTTATTTAAAGGTGTTAAAGCTTTATGTGAAAGTGGGGAGTTCCCCTTTTTTTCATTATACAGCTTGAGCCGTAGTGGCTGAGCTGTTTTACGTGTTATAAAGTTTAACTTTGAATATTTATTTATTAAAGCCAATAATAAAGGCTGTGGCCAAATATTTTCCAATTAATGGTATTGGTGTGCTTTATTGTGTCAAATTCTGCCGACTGCTATCCCGTGAAGCTGCTTTGTTGGTGATACTGATGTAGTTACGCCAAACGTATTTTAAAAGGCATTTGTTTTGTAGTGATATAAATAATATTATTATTATGGTTGTTGTTAGATTTTTTTGGAGAGGAACACCATTATCCCTGAGTTTTTAAGATCAAAGATACAACTATGTTGCTGTCCCTTGTTAATTTTTCATTGTGTCGTTTTTAATGTAACTGCCTACCACCAAACTGTCATCTGAAGAAAAACATGAGTAAAAAGTAAGTATTATTCTACACAATGTTGTTATTGCGCAGAAAAAAAACCGAACAGAAATCAGACGTTCGTACGTACAACAATCAAACGTACGAGGCTAATGCCACGTACACACGATTGGTTCACCTGATAAAAACGGACCGATGGATTTTTTCATCAGATATCCGATAAAGCTGCCTTTCATCAGTCTTGCCTACACACCATCAGTTAAAAATCCGATCGTGTCCAACGCTTCTGCGCATGCGTCGACTTGATTCTGAGCATGCGTGGATTTTTGACCGATGAATTTTCCCACAGACAATCAGTTTTTTTCTATCGGTTTTTTAACCATCAGAAAATTTTAAAACAGGTTCTATTTTTTTTCACCGATGGGAAAAAAAACGATGGGGCCCACACATGATCAGTTTGTCCGATGAAAACGGACCGTTTTCATCAGACGAACCGATCGTGTGTACAGGGCATTAGGCCGGGTTCACACCTATGCGAATTGAGTGCGGCTTAAACCGCATCCAATACACAGAACATTTCTAAATACATTGTTTTCAATGAGGCTGGTTCACATATGTGCGATGCATTCGCACTGCGCATTGCCGAAAAAACGTGTGCGGATTTTATGCCTTGCGGTGCGGCTCAGGTGCGAATTCATGCCCATTATCTTCTGAGGGTACGTAGCTGATTCGCAGATGTGTTCATTTCTCTTCAGGATTCCTCTCATTCCGCTCAATACACTTCCCCCCTCCCCCTCCCCTCTCCCAGCTCTCCAAATTTGCAGCTAATCTGCAGCTTAAACGCAATGGATCTGCTAAACAGTTGTCTTATCTCTCTGCAGAGATAAGGGAGCTGAAATTCGCACCGCACAAGTTTGAATCCGGCCTCAAGCTAAGGCAGAAGGCTTGATTCACACCTATGCAGGATGCAGTTTGCATATTCCAGGTGCATTTTGTGTTTTTCAGTAAATCTTTTTGATCCATTGAAGTATATGGAATTGAAAACCAGAAAAAATTCCTTGGTGCATAAAATGTGCTGATGTGAACGTGATGCATAGGAAACTATGTTTAATGGACTGTAGTGTGTTTCTGCAAAACTGAAAACGCACAAAAAAAGCATAGGTGTGAACGTGACTTGCGTAGCATTCTGCCATAGGGAGCCGAATATGACAACTGAGCGGCGGGGCGCTGAGCATTACTCGGGGCCCTATGCAGCTCGCGTAGTCCGCGTATAGGGCGGATCGGCCCTATGTGAGAGAGCCCTTAAACAGCTTGTTAAACTCCTACAGGATGTCTTTTTGAAAATGTATTTTGCTGAAAACTGAACACATATAACATGACACAGTTACAGCTTTCACTTAAAGAGGAACTGCAGTCTGCTCACATAATTTGTAATAAAAACCTCTTTGCCATTCTGAAGCTTCCCTCCAACCACTTTGCATATTATTTTATATATACTGTGATTCTGTACTTGCCAACTATGCTGCAGAAATCTCCCTTCACTGAGTCTGGCTGCAGCCATTTTAACTGTGAGCAGCTGAAGCTGCTGCCTGCTTACCTCCGGGATCTACACAAACACACACCTCCAGCTCTGCAGCTCTCATTGGCCCTCTTATGATTCAACCCTCTCCCTTCCTGGTAAACTCTCACAAGAGTGAGGGAGAGAGCTGCGCATGATGTTATAAGGTTGCCACCTGTCCAGGATTCACCCGGACAGTTCGGGTTTTAAATCACGTGTCCAGGTTTCAGTCCACCTGAAACCCGGACACATTATTTAGACAGGAATGGGGCTCAGAACAGGGCTTGACAGGAGGGTGAGGGGGCACTATGTAGACCTCATTACTATTCTCTTTGGAGTGCCCAAAGGTGTCCCAGGTCTGTTACAATCCTATAGTGCAGAGGTGGCAAACACAAGGCCCGCGGGCTAAATGCGGCCCTCCAGGCCATTTCATGCGGGCCCTCCAGACCCTTACTTTCAACTTTTAAGCAATGCATCCAACTTCTTCCCAGCAGCAGCATAAGGAAAGGGGGTGCACTGTGATGTAAGGGAGAGTGGGGGACTCAACTTCTGATGGTGGGGTGGCTCTTGACATCTAATGTAAGGGGGAAGGGATGCGCTGAACATCTAATCTTACAGATACAACCGGCCCTTTTGAGGGCAACCATAATGCTGATGCGGCCCCTTGACACCCCTGCTATAGTGTATACGAAAACAAAACAAAAAAATTACGTGCCGCTAAAGTGTTTGGCTTGAATAAAAAGTGGCAACCCTATTCATAAGCCTATGCTTTTTACCAGACAAGAAACAGGAAGTGGGCTGTATAAGGTATTTACTGGCAGAAAAAAGTTTTACTATCCAAAGTTAAAACAACAAGGGCAGAAGATTTAACAGATGGAAAAATGAAAAAATAAATGACTGAAGGACCACTTTAAAGCGGAGCTCCACCCTCAATTTAACTTACTGTCAATATTACTAACGGTACAAATCAATGCTACATCAGATATTTTTAGATAAACAAATGTTACTGTACCATCCTAACTGTTATGTCTTCCGGTCTGCTTCCCCTCGGGTTTGCGTCGGATTTTTCCTGGTTTCCTGTCACCGCACTGTGTCTTCTGGGAGATTTTCTCGTAGCTCCCTAATTATCATTTGGCCCTGTGAAACGAAACATCACGCGACTTCATGTAGCAGGAAGTGACGCGGATGTAAACAAAGGAAGGGGGTGGGCGTTTTGAACGATCTCCATTACACAGATACAGATCGATCGGTGGATGCTGGGACATCAGCATCCACCAGAAAAGGAAGTGCAGGGCTGTGGGCTTATGCCCACAGTTAAAATGGTGCCTAAACCGGATGGGGGAATATAAGTTCTTATTTCACACTATAAAGCAGCGGAGCAGCCGGCGGAGACGGGACACGTCAGTTGCAGAAATTATGGTAATTTAAGTTTCAGATATCCATTCATAAAAAAACGTATCTGGCGTGGGAGATCGGCTTTAATATATTCTTAAATATATTATTTAAATGCAATAATTGTATCTGAATTTGACCTTGCAGTCCCTGTACAACAGAGCTTTAACTGGGAGAGGGTGAGGCAGTACAATGAGAGATGTGCTGATAGGAGTGTGGCACCCCTGTACTTCCAAGTACGGACGCTGTTTAAATTTAGAGGGGGATGAGAGAATTACTTAGCTCTCATCCATGTGATTTATGTTAATTTAGTCGCTGTGCTGTGCTGTCGTTTCATTCTGTGTTCCAAAGATGCCTTTCCATCTCGGAACGACAGGTGGCGGCAGTGGAGACCAGTGGGAGCGCCTTCTTGCCAGCAGCCAATCAGAGGAGGTTTTCCCTCGCGGGGGAAAGCTGGGGAGGGTACTTTTAGTAGGCGCCATTTTGGCGTGGGGAGTTGGAGGTTGGATCCAGGTGCGGCACCCACCTTTAGGGTGTGCGCACATCACGGGCCCCGGGCGATATGGCCTACCAGGCCGGGGCGCACGTGCTACGCGGAGTTCCTGACTCTGGGCCCTCATGGCCCGGAGCAACTAAAGCTGTATGGGTGTCTCAGTGACTTACTGAGCCCCTCACATAGATGAGAAGATCTCAAGCGAATTGTGCTGTTCGGTGGGGAAGTCGGTCTGAGGTGAGCAGGGAGGCAGGTGATCCAATAGGGCTTAGACAGTCCACCCGAGATTAGATTCGCCGGACACTGACGAAATATATGCTGTAACTTGTCAGTCGGTGACTCCCAAAACAATGATGCTACCCGAGGAGAATTCAGGCAAATCTAATTCATAAGAAGTAATTGCTCTTTCAAGCTGCATTCTAGAGAAAGGGCCCGTGGCAGAGGCACCACTCCTATTTTCATTGAGCCAAGTCTGTGGCAGAGACTTGTTTTACTCCTTCTCAGACTCTAAGCCCAGGTTCATACTGGGCACGATTTGGTACGATCTGAGATGCGATTTCACATGTGAAATCGCATCTCAAATCGATGGCAATTGTCGGCAATGACACCGTCCTAATCGGTGCGACGCCGCACCGATTTCAAAAAATAGTTCCTGTACTACTTTTTGCGATTTGGGGCCGCGATTTACATTGACATCTGTGCAGAAACCTGCACAGATGTCTCTTAAATCGCGGCCGAAATCAGGACTGCCAGCGGGAGTGAAATCGTGCGAGTTCAGGTGAACTCGCACGGCTTCACTCCCGCAGCCCAGTGTGAACCAGGGCTTAATGACATTCCAGATGCCAGTTCTGTGAGAGAGACCAAGTATAGGGTATCATTGGTGCAGGATTGCTCCTACGAACAGTTAAGGCCTGAATCTGCAATTTCCTCTTCCTTTCACCATCTTTTTTTCTTCAACTGAAGCTGCATGTTTGCTATGTTGGGCATAAGAATAAAAGCACAGAAAACGACACCTTGGACTTTCTATCATTGCTCACATCATCTACTTCTCATCATACCCCTAGACATGCTACAAAGGTGACACGCCAATCCCAAATCTATCCAGCGGCTCCTGATGGGGTAGCGCTACAGGAGGAGAGCGCAGAATGACAGAGATGAGCTTGTCAGTGTTCTGATTCATCTTTTGCTGTCCAAGTAGTGGAATGCACTACCAACGACCATCCGACTGGAGTGGGACCACTTGGCCTTCAGGAGAATGATTAAAACTCATCTCTTCTGAGGCAAAGCCTTCCTTTATCTAAGGAATGGAAACAGCGCCTAGAGGCGATTCAGTTCGCAAGTGTTGCTCTCTATACGTTTTTCACCCACTCACCCACCCAGTGATAGGCTGGGGGGAGGACAAAGCCTGTGCAGCAGAGAAAAACTAAGTCTTGCCCCACCAAGCAGGCCTGTGCTGTGTAGAAAGGCCTGGTACATTTGAGAACTGGTTGAGCATGAATGTGTAGCAAGGTGTCACATTGCAACGTAACTAATAGACTACAGTTTGTGATTGGAAAGAAACTCAGCTCCCTCTGGTGTTCAATTGTTATACTGCTGCAACTTGCTCGGTTTAATTATATTAGAACAATTCATTATCGAACTTGAATACAGGGAGATAAATACTCCATTGCCTTGGGTGATTAATAGACTACAGTACTCACAGTGCTGTAGCTGGCCAGCTAGAACCTGTCCTAGGTAGCTAATATAACCTACATATATATACAGCTAAACCTGCTAAGAACCTAATGTAGTGCACATGTTTATATGTGAGAGACAAAAGCAGAGTTATTCACAGTTTAATTCAAACCAGAAAGCATAGAGTTAAGCTTGTGTGACTCATCAGAAGCCTTGGCCCAATCACAACCAATCTCACATTGAGCAGAGTCTTAACCAGTCACAGCCAGCTTTACAAACACTCTGTCTGGGAGGTTCCTAATACTCCATGTGCTGCTAGTTCATTCCACCACAGAGGACAGAGCACATCAGACACAAGGCCAGAGATCAGTTTTATGGAAGCAAAGGGCAAAATTAGGTATTTAGGTTATTTATATATGTTCTTAGTTGTATATATGTGTGATTATTGTAAATAGTGTGATTAGCTGTGTGTTCACTTTAGCACTTGTAGTTCCACCACTCATCACTCATCAAACCCAAACCTTCATACCGAACCACTCATCAAACCCAAACCTTCATACCGAACCATACCATACCATACCTTCAAACCAAACTAAGCTAACCCTGCAAAAGCAACCTGCAAACCAAGTTGCAAACTACAGTTATACCTTTCAGAGAAATCAGCGAATGCTTTGATAACTTACAGAGAGAGAGAGAGAGAGAGTAAATACTGAAGAAAGAAATGTATCTACCATCTTATGTTAAATGACAAGATTGAATATTTGAACCACCATTTTCTGTTATACTTTATTCATCACGTGTTTTTGTACATGGACTGTCTGCTGCAAAGCAGCAGTATCTTATATGAAGAAAAGTAAAGTTAATAAAGAAGTTATTTTAAGCATTTGGTGTGCTCTTTAAACCTACTGCTTCCATAGAACGGCAATAGAGGAATTTCAGAGTAATAGACAGGGATGAGCCGAACACCCCCGCATTCGTTTCGCACCAAAACCGTCGAACAGTCCGATCGTTCGCACGTTCGAACATTTAGAACCCCATTGAAGTCTATGGGAACTCGAACGTTCAAATTCAAAAACGATCATTTTAAAGACCAATATTCAAGTTATTGTTGGAAAACGTCTTTCAGAACCCGGGTTTTGCCCCAGGGAACATGTATCAATGGAAAAAACGTTTTTAAAAAGGTAGTTTTTTCAGGAGCATGACTCGTGAAAAAACGACCGTTTTTAAAACTTTTGTTTTCCATTTTTAAATATATTAAAACATATTTTTTTCCTCAGTTTAGGATACGTATTCTTCTACCTATTTTTGGTAAAAAGCGTTTATTGATTGGTTTGCGCAAAATTTATAGCATTTACAAAATAGGGATAGTTTTACTGCATTTTTATAATATTTTTTTTTTACTACTAATGGCGGCGATTAGCGTTTTTTTTTTTGTGACTGCGACATTATGGCGGACACTTCGGACAATTTTGACAAATTTTTGGGACCAAAAATGCATTTTTTACTGTGAGAATGACAATTGCAGTGTGAGAGTTAACCACAAGGGGGCGCTGAAGGGGTTATGTGTGACCTAATATGTGTTGCTAACTGTAGGGGGGTGTGGCTTTAGGTGTGACGTCCTCGATTGTGTATCCCTATAAAAGGGATCACACGATTGATCACGGCGCCACAGTGAAGAACGGGGAAGCTTCGGACTGGGTCACGTGCACGCGCGGCTGGGCTTAAAGGGCAACGTACAGGTTCGTTGATGTGCCCAGCCGTGCCATTCTGCTGACATTTATAGGCGTGAAAGGGGTCCTTAAGTGGTTAATCTCTTACCATTGACTCTTGCAGGGCCCTGTAAGAAGCCAACTGCTGTTTGTTTAACCCCGTTTTATCTTTCTTTCTACCAAGTAAACACTTATTTCCTGGTTAAACTGCATTTGTGTGAAGGCTTATCTTTTACCATTTGGACAGGTGGCCAGTGCAAGGTAACAACACTTAACTGTATTTTATTACTGTATGATATCATTGTGGTTCCCAACTGCCAGTGGGTTCCACAATCGTTGTGTTGTCCAGTTGTGCCAAGGGAGGGTTCGAGCCAAACTTTTGGGGTTGATAGGCAGAACGTAGACCCAAACTAAACCAGCACCTCCTTCAGAGGTAGTGCTACAAATACAAATCAGTAAAAGCTAAAACTTATATAAAAACACTTATATACTGTATGTAGTGTTTTTTTATTTTTTATTTTTAACTGTTTGTCTGGAGATCAGCTTTAACTGGTCACATTTTATATGTTCCTGATGATCTGAATCTGATATTACTTTCATTTCATATTAGAATCAGCTTCCACAGAGATCCTGAATAAGACCAGTACAGTTCTTTGGATTGTGAAAGAGCCTTGATCAGATTTTGCTTTTGGCAGTAAGCTACAGTACAATATCCCTCTTCTACATCTTACAGGGGTCTCCAAACTTTTTAAACAAAGGGCCAGTTTAGCGTCCTTCAGACTTTACAGGGGCCGAACTGTGGCCAGTGTGAGTAGAAAATGTCCCGGCATTAGTGGGAGTAAAAATTGCCCCATCATTAGTTTTAACATTTTTGATTTTAGCAGGAAGAATAGTGTCCCATGGTTGGTATCAATGGAAGGAATAGTGCCCTGTCGATAGTGTCAGTGGGAGGAATAGTGCACCATGGTTGGTATCAATGCAAGCGATAGTGCCCCTTTAATGGTGTCAGTGGGAGGAATAGTACCCCATCATTGGTCTCAGCAGGAGCAGTAGTGCCCTATCGATGGTGCCAGTGGGAGAAATAGTGTCACATCCTTGGTGTCAGTTGGAGGAATAATGTCCAAAGGGCCAAATAGAGGCAGGCAAAGGGCCGCATTTGACAGTTTGGAGACCACTGTTCTATTGGATCAATATTATTATCATTGGTTAGTTCACAGATGCCGTGGAGCTGTAAGGTTCCATGATGTGGTTACCTTGTATGTAGGCGCAGTTCTTTCCACAACAATACAGGTCCCAAGTGTAATAGAATAAGTAACTAGGAATTAAATACATATGGAAAGACACACAGCATACAATAAAGCTTTGTAGTACTCCAAAATATATGTGAAAAATGATATTGACAGTAAGTGGCAATTGCCCATATAAAGGGAAATCAGATTTTTAAATCTTAAAGTGGTATTAAAGTAAAAATTAAAAATGACATATATAATTTTCTGACTTCTCCATGTACTGTATTATTTTACTCTGTTTATTTTTTAACTTCTTTTAACAGATCAACCCGTGCAGCAAAGTGAAAGTTAGAGGGTTTAGATAAACCATATAACACTGACAGGAGTGCTTACAGTGATCAGCTCTAGACCCCTTTCACACTAAGGCATTTTTCAGGCGCTAAAGGACTAAAAATAGCACCTGTAAAGCATTTGAAAAATGCCTCCTCTGCAGCCCCAGTATGAGAGCCCGAGTGCTTTCACACTGGGGCACTGTGCTGGCAGAACATTATAAAAAGTCCTGCAAGCAGCATCAGCGATCAGTGTTCTCATATAACAATATCTGACATCGCGGGAGATCCCCTTTGTCCATACAAGCGATATCTATTAATATTCCCTGCTCTGCACTTGTCGTCCCTGACAAGCTGCACTTATGGGACAGATATGCTGCACTTGTGGTCCCTGGCATTCAGCACTGGTGGTGGTTCTTGACATTTGGCACTTGTGGTGGTCCCTGACATTCGGCTCTGGTGGTGGTCCCTGACATTTGGCTCTGGTGGTGGCCCCTGACATTTGGCTCTGGTGGTGGCCCCTGACATTTGGCTCTGGTGGTGGCCCCTGACATTTGGCTCTGGTGGTTCCTGACATTTGGCACTGGTGGCGGTCCCTGACATTTGGCACTGGTGGTGGTCCCTGACATTTGGCACTGGTAGTGGCCCCTGACATTCGGCTCTGGTGGTGGCCCCTGACATTCGGCTCTGGTGGTGGCCCCTGACATTTGGCTCTGGTGGTTCCTGACATTTGGCACTGGTGGTGGTCCCTGACATTTGGCACTGGTGGTGGTCCCTGACATTCAGCTCTGGTGGTGGTCCCTGACATTTGGCACTGGTGGTGGTCCCTGACATTCAGCTCTGGTGGTGGTCCCTAACATTTGGCACTGGTGGTGGTCCCTGACATTTGGCACTGGTGGTGGTCCCTGACATTCAGCTCTGGTGGTGGCCCCTGACATTTGGCACTGGTGGTGGCCCCTGACATTTGGCACTGGTGGTGGTCCCTGACATTTGGCACTGGTGGTGGTCCCTGACATTCGGCTCTGGTGGTGGTCCCTGACATTTGGCTGTGGTGGACCCTGACATTTGGCTCTGGTGGTGGCCCCTGACATTCGGCTCTGGTGGTGGCCCCTGACATTTGGCTCTGGTGGTTCCTGACATTTGGCTCTGGTGGTTCCTGAAATTTGGCACTGGTGGTGGTCCCTGACATTTGGCACTGGTGGTGGTCCCTGACATTTGGCTCTGGTGGTCCCTCCCTGACATTTGGCTCTGGTGGTTCCTGACATTTGGCTCTGGTGGTTCCTGACATTTGGCACTGGTGGTGGTCCCTGACATTTGGCTATGGATGTCCCTGACATTCGGCTCCTGTGGTCCCCGACATTTGGCTCTGGTGGTCCCTGACATTCACATTTACATGTACAGGCCTAGTGTACCTCCCACATTCACTCCCATCCCAAAGATTCATGGGAAATGTAAGCTGATTACAGTTAGGGCTCTTTCACGCAGAGGTTTCTGTGTACGGGCTCCGCTTTGCTCAACGGGGATCAATCAGTCGATCCCCGCTGAGCAGGCAGATGACAGGTCGGTCTCTGAACACATCTGTCGCTCCATAGAGGTGCACGGAGCGTCCGTTCAGTTCTGCCTAAAAACCTGACAGGCAGTCCGCCCGTGTGAACTGACAGGGCTGCCAGTTTGGGACCCCACTTACATACTAGGGCCAATTTAGACAGGAGCCAATTAACTTACCAGCAGGTCTTTGGAATGTGGGAGGAAACCAGAGTACCCGGAGGAAGCCTACGCAGGGACAGGGGGAACATGCAAACTCCAGGCAGGTAGTTCCACAGTTGGGATTTGAACCGATGACCCTACTGCTGCATACAAATCAAAAATGTCACTACATTATGTTCAACTCCTGTATCACCTCACTTTCCAATCTGTTTCACTAACCACGATCAGTTCCTTTTTTTAGCCAGGCTGTTCATCTGAACAGGAATACATAAGAAGAAGAAACTGTGCTGCCTGCCTCCTCTCCCTCAAGGTGCCTCAGCTTCAGAAGAGGCACCATTAACAAACTGAGCCTATCAATGGTGACTCCAATATAAGTACAGTTTCCGGCTTATTCCATTCTACTGCAAGATACCTTGACTGATCGGACACATGATTCCTGCCAAGGATCGTTCATGACATCTGTCATTCAAAGCCTTGTTTGACCTCTTGTGGCATAATTTATCATTGGTCAACGTGTTCCGGTAAGCCTGCAACCTTTAAGTGGTGGGACTGTCACGTTGAAGAAGTCACGTATTCACGTTCGTTCACTCATTCACTTGATTAAATATCTGGATGAACTTTTTTACTTCCTATATTTTTTGGACTATCAGGTTTTTTCATTTATCAACAAGTGCATCAGTTCACTTGCACCACGTGCCAGACAGGCACATTGCTTGTTCCTCTCATCAGAGGGACTCTTATGCACATCAATACATCATTGTCTATATGTTGCAATTTCTATTGTATGGTAATTGATTTTCACTCAGTTATTTTAGCGCTACACTTATGTATTCCTTTGTCTTTTTTGCTTTTTTGAAAGAGTCGTGTTAGCAGCTACCATCCACACACATCTGGCAGCACAGGGTATCCACTTTCTGTTCATCTGAATAGGAAGTGAAGGAAAATTTTCTCAGCAGGGACACAGACAGCAGTTAAGACCTGACAGAGGTTTTAAACCTTCTTTCTGTAGCAAGGTCTCCAGGCAGGCCCGGATTTACTCCCTGTGCCTCCCCAAGGCCGGGTCCTTCAATGCCGCCGCCCCCCCCCCCCCCCCCACACACACACACAGACACAGGGGCCAAGTGATACAGTCGGCGGCTATAGCCGCCGACTGTATCACAGGAGCGCGCCCGCAAGAACTAACCCATATGTGAGAGAGCTTGCATCTATATTTAGCACTATAACATTTAACTGGCTGCTTGCTTCTGCTTGGGCCTGGCACAGTGGCACACACACATGCACAACATGATGATCAATCATGGTCAGCAATCATACCTGCTAGTGTTTAATCCCTGCTGGCTGCTTCTTCTTTTTCTGGTGGTGGTGGTGACGTCACAGTCTCAGACCCCCGCTCCTGGTCTGGGGGAGATGCGGGCCGCTCACAGACGGTCTCTTCTCCTTACATGTCACTGTCCCCAGCGGAGTGCTTCCTTACATCTCAGGTGTCACTGTCCCCAGCAGAGTGCTTCCTTACATCTCAGGTGTCCATGTCCCCAGCGGAGTGCTTCCTTACATCTCAGGTGTCACTGTCCCCAGCGGAGTGCTTCCTTACATCTCAGGTGTCACTGTCCCCAGCCAGCGGAGTGTTTCCTTACATCTCAGGTGTCACTGTCACCAGCCAGCAGAGTGCTTCCTTACATCTCAGGTGTCACTGTCCCCAGCCAGCGGAGTGCTTCCTTACATCTCAGGTGTCACTGTCCCCAGCCAGCGGAGTGCTTCCTTACATTTCCTTACATCTCAGGTGTCACTGTCCCCAGCGGAGTGTTTCCTTACATCTCAGGTGTCCCTGTCCCCAGCCAGCAGAGGTCTTCCTTACATTTCCTTACATCTCAGGTGTCACTGTCCCCAGCCAGCAGAGTGCTTCCTTACATTTCCTTACATCTCAGGTGTCACTGTCCCCAGCCAACGGAGTGCTTCCTTACATTTCCTTACATCTCAGGTGTCACTGTCCCCAGCGGAGTGCTTCCTTACATCTCAGGTGTCACTGTCCCCAGCCAGCGGAGTGCTTCCTTACATCTCAGGTGTCACTGTCCCCAGCCAGCGGAGTGCTTCCTTACATTTCCTTACATCTCAGGTGTCACTGTCCCCAGCCAGCAGAGCGCTTCCTTACATTTCCTTACATCTCAGGTGTCACTGTCCCCAGCCAACGGAGTGCTTCCTTACATTTCCTTACATCTCAGGTGTCACTGTCCCCAGCGGAATGCTTCCTTACATCTCAGGTGTCACTGTCCCCAGCGGAGTGCTTCCTTACATCTCAGGTGTCACTGTCCCCAGCGGAGTGCTTCCTTACATCTCAGGTGTCACTGTCCCCAGCGGAGTGCTTCCTTACATCTCAGGTGTCACTGTCCCCAGCCAGCGGAGTGCTTCCTTACATCTCAGGTGTCACTGTCCCCAGCCAGCGGAGTGCTTCCTTACATTTCCTTACATCTCAGGTGTCACTGTCCCCAGCCAGCGGAGTGCTTCCTTACATTTCCTTACATCTCAGGTGTCACTGTCCCCAGCCAGCGGAGTGCTTCCTTACATTTCCTTACATCTCAGGTGTCACTGTCCCCAGCCAGCGGAGTGCTTCCTTACATTTCCTTACATCTCAGGTGTCACTGTCCCCAGCGGAGTGCTTCCTTACATCTCAGGTGTCACTGTCCCCAGCGGAGTGCTTCCTTACATCTCAGGTGTCACTGTCCCCAGCCAGCGGAGTGCTTCCTTACATCTCAGGTGTCACTGTCCCCAGCCAGCGGAGTGCTTCCTTACATTTCCTTACATCTCAGGTGTCACTGTCCCCAGCCAGCGGAGTGCTTCCTTACATTTCCTTACATCTCAGGTGTCACTGTCCCCAGCCAGCGGAGTGCTTCCTTACATTTCCTTACATCTCAGGTGTCACTGTCCCCAGCGGAGTGTTTCCTTACATCTCAGGTGTAGCCCCCCACCCCTCCCCACTGTTTACTAAGAACTCAGGGCTCTGTACATGGATCAGTGATTTAGCTGTTTTTTTCTCCCTGCAAAGTAATCAGCCACATTGATTAAGTGGTTGTTAACCCACTTTCAGTCATTTGCATCTCACCTGGTGACAGTGCCACCCCATCCCCCTCCTGTTGCAGGAATAAGCAATATATTTTTACACTATCCGTTCTAAATGCTAATACAGTGCCCCCCTGTCTCTATAGTTCATTAAAAATATACCTCCTTCGGCTCCTGTCGCTCTTGTAACAGGCTATGTCTCCTCTCTGCACATCTTGCAGAAGCAGTGGGCGGGGCCGAGAGAGGAGACGCAGCCTGTCACGTGATCGCCAGGAGCCGCCGTGAGATGCGGTGAAGGAGGATTTTTTTTAATGAAACACAGAGACGGGGGGCACTGTATTAGATTACAGAACGGATAGTGTACAAATCTATTGGTTATTCCTGCAGCAGGAGGGGATGGGGCAGCACTGTCACTAGGTGACACGCAAAGAGGGGAGGGAGAAGGACAGAGAAGACAGACACAAAAGAGGCGCCGCCCCTTCACCCACTGCCGCCCCGAGGCCTGGCCTCGGTGGCCTTGTGGGAAATCCGGCCCTGACTGTAATATTAATCTGTATAATATAATCATCAAATATTTGTTACTTTCTGGTTTTAAAATGGCTGCTTGCCCATCCTTTTACGTCAGGACAGACTCCCTTTTATAATGAAAGGCTTTATTATGAACATTAGCTAAAACACCTCATAGATATCTGAACTTCTACCTTTTGCTATAACATAACTATTACACCACACATAACACAGGTAAAAGAACAAAACTTGGAATGCAGATGTGATGGTAAAAGAATTCATGTACAAATGTGGGCCCTCTCTTTAAAAAATGTAAAGAATTTCCAGTATTCTTTAAGAGGATATTCTAAATACACCATTACCATCCTACGCATAGCGGAGCAAGGGGGGGGCAGAAGCTGCAAAGAGACTGTATGATCTGAGTTACTTACATTAACTGCATATTCCCTAATTCACAAATTTACATTTTTTTATTTCTTTAAAAAATTAGGTATTGGATAACATCAATAGATTGTAGGTGTGCTTTCCTGGATAAAAGTTAGCAAATGTCTGCAAAAAGCAATTTTTTTTATCGTATTTTAATCCCAAAAATAAAATGTAATATATTACAGCTTACCGATCCTTATGCCGCATACACACGATACACACACTTTATGTGATGAAAAAAAATTACGTTTTTAAAAACGTCAATTTAAATGACCGTGTGTGGGTGAAAACGTCGTTTTAGGTCTTGTGAAAAACGACAAAAAAAATTAAAGCATGCTTCAATTTTTTGTGTCGTTTTTCAAAACGTTGTTTTTTGTTTCACAAAAAATCACTGTGTGTAGCAAAAAATCTTGTTTAAAACAACGTTTTTCAACCCGCGCATGCCCAGAAACTAGTTATGAAGCAAGCTTCAATGGAAAAGAGTGGTGAACGTAACCTCGCTTTGCTAGAGCATTGTGAAAAAACAATGGTGTGTAGGCAACATCGTCTTTGAAAAGTGAAGTTTCAAAAACGTTGTTTTTTACTTCACAGAAAACGTCGTTTTTTACTTCACAGAAAACGTCGTTTTTTTTCATCACATAAAATGATCGTGTGTACGCGGCATTAGATGTGGTGGCTGCATTAATTTTCATTTTTGTTCTTTATTTTCGCCTGGTGATCCTACCAGTAAGTCTGTATTATGTTTACCTTTTATTAACAGACCAAGATGTCCAGCAAAAGCAGCAGTAAGAGGGTTGAGAAAAACGATTTAACACCAACAGGGGTGCTTACAACGGTGAGCTTTTGTATATTTGTTTAAGCCCTGGTTCACACTGGTGCGTTTTGACATGTCAAATCGGCGGCAATTGCTGGCAATGGCACCGTTCTAATCGGTGCGGCGCTGCATCTGCGGCACTGCACCGATTTTAAAAAGTAGTTTCTTTACTACTTTTTGCGATTTCGGCCCGCAACTTACAGAAACCTGCACAGATGTCTCTGTAAACGCGGCCGAAATCGGGACTGACAGGCGGAAGTTAAATCAGCTGAACTCGCACAGCTTAATTCCAGGAGCCCGGTGTGAACCTGGACTTAAACCTTTATCCCAAAAGGAAGGGAGCCATTTCAGTAACTGCTTAAAAATTGTTAACTGGAGTAAAGCCTAGTACACTTTCCCTGAGGCTGCATATGCACGAGCATAGCAGCTCATTCATTTAAATGCTGCTGTAACTGCAAGAAACACAGCGAAAAGGTCCCTGCATTATTCCTAAAACCACCGTGGCTTCCAATGATGTCATTAAGAATTAATGTCACCCTCCACATGTCTGATAAGCAGCAGTGCGTTTTTGCTGCAGGTGTAAGAACGCATGCGATTTACACTCGGTATGGCAACCGCTCAAATGTAAACCTAGCCTTAAGCTTTAATTCATAAAATATTTATGCACTTATGTGAAGCCCACCTAAACGTCCTAGTCCATTTAACACTACCCTCTCTACAAATTGAAAATGTTACTGTCCAATGCTGGCTATGTTGCTCTTCTATAGATGGAGTGGAGTAGTAAAGGTAGCCACTCTAAAACAGGAAGTGTGTTACTGGCTGGATTTCACCAGATGAAAATAAAGAGATAAAAAGCTTGAAAGCTTGAAAAAGAAAGCAAATGCATCTACCAAATCTTCAGTATGGACTGGCAAGTTGTAATGTATACTATATTGCCAAAAGTATTGCATGTACTGCCTTTACATGTACATGAACTTTAACGGCATCCCAGTCTTAGTCTGTAGGGTTTAATATTGAGTTGGCCCACAATTTTGCAGCTATAACAGTTTAAACTCTTCTGAAAAGGGCTGTCCACAAGGTTTAGGGGTGTGTCTATGAGAATGTTTGACCATTCTTCCAGAAGCGTATTTGTGTGGGCAGGCACTGATGTTGGATGAGAAGACCTGGCTCTCAGTCTCCACTCTAATTCATCCCAAAGGTGTTCTGTTGGGTTGAGGTCAGGACTCTGTGAGGGCCAGTCAAGTTCCTCCACCCCAAACACGCTCATCCATGTCTTTGGTGTTGTTACAGGTAGGGGCAATCTGAAATCAAACTGTTCCCACAACGTTGGGAGCATGAAATTGTCCAAAATGTCTTGGTATGCTGACACCTTAAAGGGGTTGTAAAGGAATTTTTTTTTCATAAGCATCCTTTACCTGCAGACATTCCTCCTTTCACTTCCTCATTGTTTGTTTTTGCTCAGAGGTTGCTTTATTTCTTCTCTCTTCTGTTCACTTCCTGCTTGTCTGATTGTTACTCACCACCAAGGGAGGCTTTACTGCGGTGGTTAGTGACGTGCTCGCCCCCTCCTGGGAACTACATCTGTGTGGCAGGACGCTCTCTAGGTGTTAGAGACTTCTAGGAGGTGTGAATTACTGGGTGTGCTGCAATGCATACTGGGAAATGTAGTTCTTATATGAACAAGCGCCGCAAACCAGGAAGTTAATGAGAGAACAGAAACTAGAACGCTGGAGGTTACATAGATGAAGGAATTTAATAGGTATTTAATTGTTTTTTAACAGAATCATTACACTATTCTGTCTGTCTACCTTGCAAAAATGTATTTTAGCCCAAAAAATGTTTTCCTTTACAACTCCTTTAAAAGTGCTTTTCACTGAAACTAAGGGGCCAAACCCAACCCCTGAAAAACCCCACACCATAATCCCCCCTCGACCAAATGATATGGACGAGTGCACAAAGCACTATAAAGAGATGGCTGAGTGAGTTTGGGGTGGAGGAACTTGACTGGCCTGCACAGAGACCTGACCTCAGCCCGATAGAACACCTTTGGGATTAATTAGAGCGAAGACTGCGAGCCAGACTTTCCCATTCAACATTAGTGCCTGACCTCACAAATGTGCTGTTGGAAGAATGGTCAAATGTTCCGACAGACAAACTCCTAAACCTTGTAGACAGCCTTCCCAGAAGAGCTGATGCGGTTATAGCTGCAAAGGGTGAGCCAACTCAATATTGAACCCTTTGGACTAAGACTGGGATGCCATTAAAGTTCACGTGTGTAAATTCTTTAGGCAATATAGTGTATATTACATTTTTGTCTATGCGTTTAGATATGCTTTAACACTTTTACTGCCACTGCTGTATATCTTAAGGCCATGGCAGTGGGGGGTTTCACATACACTCCCGGTGCTGCAGCTACCAGGAGTATTATTACACCCTACAAGCCAGTCATCGGCTTTCTAATATAAGCAATCCGGTGGCTGCGCCCAATCACTTTTTGCAACCTCTGAAGTGTGACCTCAGTATGAACCCCCCCCCCCCCTCCCCTTCACAGTGCTTCCCAGGCTCACTATCCCACTTGCAGATGTTGCTAGGTGAAGGGGTGGAAAAACAGCAAACCTCCATTCGGTCATCTTCCCTAGCTAGCATAAACCCAGAAGTGACGCAAAAAACATCACTTCTGCTTTTTTAGTGCAACTTTCCCTCGCCCTTGTGGCCAGCAAAGAAGCTGGCCACAAGGGCGGAACACGGTCTGCACTCCATTCGCTTCAACAGGAAGGAAGGTTAGACATCAGGGGTCTAAAAGTCCCCTGATTTGTCATTAAAGAGAACTTGTCTTTTAAATATTATATCCCCTATTTGTCCCCTATGTGATATAAATATAATTTTTGTGAAAGTTAGAGCAGAATTAAAACAGTTATACTTCTAACATGTATAAGTAAACCTAGCCCCATTGTTGGTATCAATGACAACAACGATAACCCCCAGCATATGTTTTAGGGCCAACAATAACATTCAGCATGTGCCAGAACCAACAATAACCCTCAACATATGTCCAGGCCAGCAATAACCCCAAACATGTTTTAGAGCAAAAAATTATGACCACTAACATAAACCCCCAACTCAGTCCTCCCATAATGAAAATGTACCATGTAATGGAAAAAATCTCTGTCTCTGCTTCACTTTGGATCTACAAATGTGGTCTTTCACCGATTTGCATCTCATATGAAAAAAAGGTGCTTCAATTGGCCCAATTCTTTATATTGCAACATTGGCTAAGAAGACCTTCATAAAACCAGCACCTAACAATGAACATCCACAGTCTGTGGCAGATCTGAGAAATTCTGAAGATTTAAAGCATTAGCATATTATAAATAATTATCGGCACAAGGTGAGATGATAACACGACCAAGTTCATTCCATCACTGAAAGAGTAAATTGTTATGTAATCAAACTTCTGTAGCTAAAACATACATTTTAATTTTGTAACGTCAATTTTTGTAATAGCAATATGAACAATAAATATAACAATTCAATTTAAGCCTACCTGTCTGTCATCTGTTTCAACAACTTCCTGGATTCCCTTCGTACTTTGCGTATATCCTCTGTCCTTTCATTTTAATTTCTAACGACTACATATCCCATGGTACCTTGCTACCTGTAAGCAGTGATTTTGTCTTGACTCTGCCTCCTGAAACTCCTCCTCTCTGCACCTCTGTAGTTCAGAAGAAAAACTCTGTGAAATATGTGACACAGCTCTGTGATGTTGGTGTCAGTACTAGGATCCCTTTAGGACCCAGCACAACTCACCTGACACAGCCTTTACCTGGGAAACAACAGTGATTGGCTAGCTCAACTTTAAATTACCTGTATCCGTGCTCGTGATAGAGTTACCTTTGTGTGCCACTGTTTGGATCATCTGATATCTACTCTGTGTATTTCGTGTATGACCCGGCTCGTTTGACCCTGCTTGCTCACTTCTGATTCGGTACCGTTTGGACTCTGATCTACCTGTGTATGACCCAGCTTTCTTAGACTACGCTTTGCCTGATTCTACTGTAGTTCCTTCATCTGCAGCAGTGAACTACAAGCACCAGCCAACATCCATTGCAGCGGTGAACTACAAGCACCAGCCAACAGCTATCTGCAGCGGTGAACTACAAGGTCCAGCCAACTTCTACCTTCATCTGCAGCGGTTAACTACAAGTCCCAGCTGACCTCCTCTGCTCAGACCTGCTCATGGTATGTGCTCTTGTTCTTAAACTGTTTGCATAATCAGCACACCTGAACTGTTATCTAGTCCTAGCATGACAGATGTTTCTGGCACTGTGTATGGCTCTGTGAAGAAAAAACAGAAACGCGCCTCTGTGCAGTATTTATTGTACAATAGCAAGTAGTCAAACAAACACTCACATAAAAGTAAGGAAAGGTAGGCTCATCTGGGAAAAGAACCCCCCGGGGAACAGTCCTAAAACGCTTCCGGTCTAAGGATACACCCGCCGTGATGAATCAGGAAGAAGCTGGCAAGTCCTGAGTTTTTCTGGGTAAGCCTGATGGAACCAGCTTGAAGCGCAGCGCCAAACGGCGTGTGACGTCACTGAATTAGCGGGAAGCTATTAGGAGCATGTGCGCTCCTTTCTCAAGTGAAACAAAGTGGGGAGAGGGGCAGGTTTAAATGCTCTGCACAGCGAGAGTCAATTACCAATTAGCAGAAAAGAGCCACTAAAAAGCTGTTCTCTTGGATACAATTAACAGGATGTATATAATTTAAACAAGCAATAAAACATGTTATGTTAAACTTTTTAGTGGCTCTATTCTGCTAATTGGTAATTTACTGTATTTGTATTAGCATTTAAACCTGTATCTCTCCCATCTTTGTATCACTTGAGAAAGGAGTGCGCATTCTCTGAAACGCGTTGTGGTTCTCCCCTCACTCTGGTTATGCCACACACCCATTGGCGCTGCGCTTTAAGCTGGTTCTATTAGGCTTACCTGGAATAATTCAGGACTTTGCGGCTTTTTCCTGATTCACTGTGGCCATCGCGGCTGAAGAAAGAAGGCGTTGAAGACTGTTCCCCAGGGGTTCCTTTTCCTAGATGAGCCTACCTTTTCTTACTTTTATGTGAGTGTTTACTTGACTACTTGCTATTGTACAATAAATACTGCACCTAGAGGCGCTTTTCTGTTTTTTCTTCATATTGCATATTGCGTGTTCTTCCATTCTTTCATTAAGACTTGTCATCCATTCCTCTATGGACTTTTTAATTCTCTCCTCCTCTGCCCTGAACTTTTTATACTGATTTCCTTTTATTGCATGCAATTTATATAATCACCCTGAGCGCTAGCATTTCCATTGTTCTGTGTAGCGCTAGCATTTCCATTGTTCTGTGTATGGCTCTAGCCGTCCATCTAGTACATCCTGATGATGTGATCCCTGGCATCCGAGCTTGCTATCGCTCCGTCCATTGGCCCAGGCCTCAGTGATGTCAATTCTGGCTTTGAGTCTGCTGGCTGTGTCCCCATTCTGGAGTATATGCCAGCATCCTGGTCTCGGTTCAAACACTTTGGCAGTCAGTGACAGCCCTGGCCCTGGCTCTTCTCGGTACCATCCCCATTATGAGGACAGGAGTCAACAACAGGCTAAAAGGCTTACAAGACATCTTGGGACGTTTGGGTAGGATCTACTGTATGTATATTGGTGTTACCACCCAGCTTATGTACAGATAAATCATCAGATGTTTTTTTTTTTTAAACTTTCTTTATGCACTGAGACTATTCCAATTAAATGAATATTAGTTCTATGTGACTAACTGAATTTTATTCATAAGACATTACATATATAATCACAGGAGCAACATAAGATTTTTTGCACTTTATTCAGTTCTAAGCACTTTTTGGAAATTATTAAATGCACAGGGAATTACACACAATTCACGGAAGTAAATGTGCAGGATTCGTCACAAAGTCAGGTTACAAACTTCAAGAGCATTCAGATTAATAGGAGATGGAAACTAATATATGATTTGACATTTTGACCATAGATACACTTACATTTTTCCTCTTAGTTAACTATAGACAATGGAGAAAAAAATTCCTGGCATGCAGCCATAGCTTTTTAAAAATATTGATTGTAATGTGCAACATACAAAAGGTATGCTTATTCTGTATACAGTATATAAACAACTGATATGCAGTACCTGTACAGTAGTTTATTCTGGCATATTCGGAAGCCCTGTACACACGATCGGATATCTGATGGAATCTAATCCGATGGATTTTTTTGTCGGATATCCAATGAAGCTGACTTTCATCAGTCTTGCCTACACATCATCGGTCAAAAATCTGATCGTGTCCAACGCGGTGATGTAAAACACTACGACGCGCTGAGAAAAATTAAGTTCAATGCTTCCGAGCATACGTCGACCTGATTCTGAGCATGCATGGATTTTTGACCAATGGAGTTCCACACAGACGATCGTTTTTTTTCAGTTTTTTATCCGTAGGAAAATTTTAAAACATGTTCTATTTTTTTTCACCCATGGAAAACAAACCAATGGGGCTGACACACGATCGGTTTGTCCGATGAAAATGGTCCATCGGTCTGTTTTCATCAGACAAACTGATCGTGTGTACAGGGCTTAACAGACCCTCCACTGTAAACTGCTATGGGCTGCTATGGGCTGACATTCACTATAAGAAAGGATGCCATGAATCTCTAGGGAGTTAGTTGGGAGGGAAATTCCAAGCAGTAGCCCGGAAGATGAGGTATGTGGATTTGAGTCATTTACACACATTAGTCACCCGTCCAGTCAGCCAGTCCCTCTTCTTTAGTTGTCAAGGAACTGCCCTTAAAGGATTTTTAATATTTTTTAACTTCGTATATCCAGAATGATTTCAGCTTCATGTGCAAACAGTTTTAAACTGAAGTATGAGAAAAAGATATAGGACTGCAAAACTTTCATGTTTTCACATTCTTTACTTGCACATATCCAGGAATGTATTTTTTGTCCGTTTTTATTTTGATAGTGAAAAAGCATATCCACCCATATACTGTATATGCCAGGGGTGCCCAACCTTTTGAAGAGCAAGGGCCACTTAAGTGACTTGGTAACCGGTCGCGGGCCACAATGAGTGGAGTAAGTGGATGGCACCCCACTCGGCTCTATAGAGCCCACTCTACTCTCAGCACCCCAAACTCACAGGTAAAAGAAGTCTAAGGCTCAGTGCAGGTAACCCACAGGTGCACTTCTCTGCGCCTGCGGATTAGTTTGAAAGCAGCCCAGTAACCACTGCAGAACAGGTATGCCCATATATAATAAACTTAGCTTTAATAACAATATTCTATTCTATTTTATTCCATCCCAGAGCAGGAGGTCGTGGGCCACATCAGAGTGCTCCGTGGGCCACTGGTTGGGCACACATGGTATATGCCATTCCCCACCCATTCTCAATATTGTTTTTTAAGATTTATTCAGATACAAAATACAATCATCATTTTTGGTTTTACATTTTTATGATATGCTCTTGAAGATAATAAAGATGCAGAACTAGTTAATTTTTTTTAAGTTTTCAAAGGAATCTATCACAATAATGTAGCAAATCCTGGTATAAATTGTGTAAGTGGTAAAAACTTACCATTATCCATAGACTGGTATTATAAGTGAGTCTTAGATGAAATGAGCAGAACTGGGTTGGTTGCCTTATTTTCTCTAAAACTCATTGAATGTCTTGACTGTAAAACAGTTTTGCTAGTTATGGAGTCCTTCAATTGGCGGATCAAGACAAAGATCAGGAGAATCAGCAAAAACAGCAAAAAAAAGAATAAGGCTACGTAGACTAAGAAATTTAGATCCCAGACCATGGCAATGCCGGAAAGCACTTTCCTGTCCACCGTTCAATTAAGTAAATTGATTTATATGGAATGGTTGTCCTTTTGATTAAAATATTTAAAGTAAGTAACAAATCCAGTTGCATCCACATTAGACAAAATACGTCCAGTTCGTTTCTTGGATGCCTTCTCTATTGCTGTGAGTTCAGCACCTTCATAAAAGGGGGGGGGGGGGGGTGTCACTGATCTCTGCATGGAATAGTTTGAATTAAATATTTTTTATTAAGGAATTCATTGGCAAAACACATTAAATGCCCACAGGCAGGCTTTAGCAAGGACACTTTGTCGTTTCTTACTAGCAGTCGAGAGACATCTGTCAGCATTCGAGTGGCTGCCCTTTCAGATCTGAGCATCTTATATGCTGTAGAAAATGTATTCTGAGATTTGCAGCTATTAGTGCTCACAAAGTGGACAGTGCTGCAAATGTGAGATAACATATTGTGCTATGCAGAGTTGTAGCACCTTTTTTTTTCTTCACCTTATATTGTTTCATATCATGCTTCATACTACATTCAGCTTGCTATGTAATGCTCTCTGGAGCGTTACATTTTATAATGGAATGTTACAGAGGTAATAAGTCTGGGTACCGTTCATGTAAAGTTTAACGTATTGATATAGCTTAAAGCTGTCATTGAAAAAAAAAAGGTAACATTACTGAAAATTGAGCATGTTTCCAAATATATACAAGTAAAAATGTAACCCATTACTTGTATGTTTAGTCTAACAATATTAGGATTATATAAACCAATAGTGCTAAATCCGCCCAACTTTCTCAGCACCACCCAGCGCTCAGGAGTTTTAAGGTTTTTGGATAAAAAATGATAAGAAATAGTGAAAAACAGTTGATAAGTATTGTATACTGTAATAATGGAGAACCCCTCACAAAAAACACAATACTAAAATTAGCAGCCGCTTAAATTAAAAAAATTAGGTATGATAAGCAAAAAATATAAGAACACAAAATAGTCCAAATATTCCAAATTAGTCCAAAAAATAAGCAAAAAATGTAAAAATATTAGGATTATATCTCTCAACTCCTCACCTCACCCCTTCAGTCTCCACATGCATCACTAATTTACTGAAGTATTAGTATGGCTGTCATACTACTTCTCAAAATCGATGTTTCCAAAACTGAGCTGTTAATATGTACTCCCACTATCCCCCCTGCCCTGACTTTTCCATCACGATCAATAACACAACTATCATTTCCTCCCCTCTAGGTGCTAGGTGTGATCTTCGACTCCTGGTGTTCCTTTCAGCCCCAACTCTTGTCACTGTCTGAATCCTTCCTCCTCCACCTCAACAACATTTTCAAAATACAGACATTCTTGACTGACAACACCTCAAGATACAAATTCACTTTCTCTGTATCTCTGGCCTTGACTATTGTAGCTGCCTCCTTATAGGCCTACCGGCAATCCCTGGTATCATTACCACCGCTGCCAGACTTATCAGACTTATCAACCATCCAGTGCCCTCTGCCACTCCCTCCAATGGCTTTGGCACGCTTATTGAATACAATTTAAAATAATAACGGGCAACATACAATATCATCCACACCTCTGCCCTGAATTACATCACCAATCTCTTTTTAAAATATCATCTAAAATGTCCTGTTCGCTACTGTCTGCACCTCCTGATCTCTAACTTCTTCATTACCTCCTCCCATACTCGCTTCCAGGGTTTCTCAGAGTCTCTCCCTTCCTCTAGAATCCTTTACGTTAATTTGTCTCCTACTCTGTCTATCTTTAAGTAATCCCTGAAAACTAATTTCATCAGGGAAGCCTATTCCCACCACCACCTAAAAAATGGTACTCTTACCCTCTCCATTAACTCATCACTAAATGCTTAGCTTATTTCCTTTTGTAACACTTGCCCCTGAATAATAATAAGACTATCATCAGTTTTAATATGGAAAAAAATATGTCTTGGCTGTTTATAGGTCCTCACTATGGATATCCATATCCAACAGAGTTTAGGATGCCCACAGTCAAGATGTAGTGGTGTCTAGCTGGTTAAATATGACCTTGTATAAGTATTAGATATAGTTTTAATGTTCAGTTTATGCAGGCTAACTAAGGCGCCTTTCACATGGGGTGGACTCCATTTTGGTCAGCAGGGGACCTGTCTGCAGATTCCCTGCTGATCAGAGCAGGTGGAAAACAGGTCTGCTCAATTTTTGCACAGTGCACATGGAGAGACCTTGCTTTGCATTTATTGTAATAAAGTCAATGTCCACACTGTAGGTATCTTTTTCTGTGCTTTATTACCCAACGGGGTAAAAATGATAAAAGTAGTAGTAGGTCAGAAGATAGAAGAAGTAGTAGATAAAGGCGTGTAACTGGGTTTCGGAAGCAGTCCTGCTTCCAACGACAACTTTCGTCGCCACTCTAGCCAGAGTGGGTATAGTGCATCTGGTTAGGCCACTCTTACCGGCCTAGCAGCCAGAGTGTCACTCAGAACTTTAGCAAAGTCTCTGCCACAGACCTTCCCAAAAGTGGAGATATTTCTCAGTCCAAAATACTTCTCAACACTGGATTAAGCACCCGGATCTCCCTTGAAACAGCTTGTATTATTTTAGGACTGATAGGCGACCTTCGTCTAGCCTCTCAGAAACGATGTGTCCTTCGATGAAGCAGAAGGCTTCTCTTAAAAATGTGCACCACCGTCTCTAAATGAACATATAAACATATTGTAGAGAAGATACTCCTAGCAGTTCTTCTCTCTTGTCTCACAGGTAGAACCTGGGATCAGGCAGGGTGAGGGTCTTTCCCCCATCATTAAGTGTGGTGATCGAATAGACCCGGTCAACTTTTCTGGGACTTTTAATGACCACCAATCCCTGTATATGTGCCGGCCATAGCTCCGTGACTCTAGGCAACCTTCAAACCGGTCATGAACACGGGCAAAAGAAAAGTCAACAGCGCGGAAAGGCTTGTCTACCTTCAAATAGTCCCAAACGGCATCTCAGCATTTCTTTCGGTTCTTTTCAATTTCCTTCATGAGGTCCTCGGGCACATACTGTAAGGCAGTGTTTCTCAATTCCAGTCCTCACGCCCCCCCAACAGGTCATGTTTTCAGGATTGGCTGTGGGAATTACTAAGGCAATAAAACTGATCAAATCACCTGTGCAAAATAATGGAAATCCTGAAAACCTGACCTGTTGGGGGGGCGTGAGGACTGGAATTGAGAAACACTGCTGTAAGGGAACTCCCACCCATAATCAAGGGCCACCTTCTTCATGATGATCCTTTGTAGATGAGCAAGCTTGGGTAGCATGCGGGAGTGTCCCAGTCCCGGCATAACGCAGGCATCAGGAGACCTCTTTAAAACAGACAATGCAGATGGAGTTACAGCAGTCTCTTTAATAGCAGCACCTTTCTCTATTGTGACCTCCCAACTTGTTTGCGGGATATCCGCCCACGGCGTGGTATCCTCAGAGTCCATCGGAGAGCATGCTCTAGAATTGTGGGCAGTCACAGCATGGAACCCTTTGCCCTAAGTCAACTCAGGCAGCTCCGGCTCGACCAGCGGTCATCCCTGCATCAGAAGAGTAATCAATTTCAGAGCTGGCATACAGCGATGATCGGTACTTGTAACTCCCCCCAAAGCCGCACCGATCACCGCTGACTGTCCCCCTCCATCCTCCGCGATGTGCCCTTCCGTCCTCCGCGCTGTGCCCCTCCGTCCTCCGCGCTGTGCCCCTCCGTCCTCCGCGCTATGCCCCTCCGCTCCCCTCTGTGCTGTCCCCCTCCATCCTCCATGCTATACCTCTCCGACCTCAGTGCTGTCCCCCTCAGCCCTCTGCACTGTCCCCCTTCGCGCTGTCCCCCTCCCTGCTGTCCCCTCCTGTCCTCTGTGCTGTCCCCCTCTGTGCTGCCCCCCTCTGTCCTCCATGCTGTCTTCCTCCGTCCTCCATGCTGTCTTCCTCTGTCCTCCGCGCTGTCCCCCTCTGCCCTCCGTGCTGTCCCCCTCTGTCCTCAGCTGTCAACCGGTGACCCCTTTAATTGCATTTACTGGGAGGATTCGCTCAATCCGAATTGTTATCTTGAGTACTAAGTACCCTGTGGCAGAGGCCCGAGCCAGGTCTGTCATACAGACCTGTTCCTCCCAGCTACTTAAAAGTGACATTCCGGCTGCCAGGCTTGTAACAAGGGTGTGTCCGGGAGCACTTCACCCACTCTGGCGAGAGTGGCTACTACTACTGAGAGCAGGACTGCTCTACTTCTTATCCAGGCCTGATACCGCACTGTTCTCTATTGCTTCATCAACCTGTCCTATCCCCTGTTGATGTTGGCCGTTGTTGGGCCCTGTAATAAAGCATTTGAAAACTCATCTGGTGACTGGACATTCGCTCTTTGCTACTACTCACTACTACTACTACCCCTAGACACACTACAAGGTAACTTAATACGCCGATCCCAAACAACAACCAGCAGCTCCTTCGAGGGTGAGCGCTACATAACTGACAAACACCATTATCTAGCTATATTCATTAGATGGTTGTTGGATGTGCAGCTACAATCCTTCTACCAAGTTTAATGTTTATGGCCCTTATGGAAAAGGAAAGTGATGTGCACATTTCAAGACAGTTATAAAAGTCAAACTGGGACAATCATCCTTGACCAGCGGTGGGGCCTTCAACACTGTCTGTCTTCCACATATAACGCCATTTTAACTTCCTAACCATGGCGTTTTAAAAAAACTATTTACACCTTCTGCCATGGAAATTAAAGGTTTATCACCTGTGCGGACTTCCTGATGCCAAGGATGGGATTATGTTACTAGAACAGCATGGTTACACAATTTCACATCTTTCATCCTATTTCTGGGCAATCAACTTCTACCTTGTTGAATGGTCAAGGTTTCTGTGCTACCTATGTTTTTATCAATATCAGGCCCCGTACACACGTCCGAGAACCTCGTCGGGCTAAACTAATTGTTCCGCCCGAAGAGGTTCCCGATGAGCGGTCGAAAAAGCTTGTCGAGCCAAAGTCCTCATTGAACAACAAGGAAAAAGAGAGCATGCTCTCTATTTTGGCTCGACAAGCTTCCCAACGGGATGCTTGCCGAAAGTGTACACACGACCAAGAACCTCGGCAGAATATGTCTCCCAGCGAGCTTCTCACTGGATTCTGCCAAGAAGCTCAGTCGTGTGTACGGGGCCTTATACAGGACTTATATAGCGCCAAAAGTTTGTGCAGCGTTTTACAACATATGTTGGTATAAAATTAAGTGACTTGAATAAGCTTCAAAATATCTTCTTCAGCTTTACATAACAAGCCCAGTTAAATTTGACTTACTACTAGTGTTGCTCATGAATATTCGCATTGCGAATATTCGCTACGAATATTGCATATTCGAGTATTCGCGAATAACTCGAATATCGCGGCGAATATTCGCTATTTCGAATATTCGTATTTTTTCAAATTTTGCAATCAATTTCGCAATCAATTTCGCATTCGTACTAGCGAAATTTCGCATTAGCGAAATTTTGCAATTTTTTTTTTATAAAATATAGCGAATATTCGTAAATATCGAATATTCGTGATATAAAATATCAAGAATATTCGATATTTACGAATATTCGCTATATTTTATCCCCAAAAAAATAGCGAAATTTCGCAATCATTTTCGCTTTCGCATATGCGAAATTTCGCTATTTTTTTTTTTTTATAAAATATAGCGAATATTCGTGATATTTTATCCAAAAAAAAATAGCGAAATTTCGCATTAGCGAAATTTCGCATTGGCGAAATTTCGCAATTTTTTTTTTTTATAAAATATCACAAATATTCGATATTAACGAATATTCGTAAATATTCTTCGAAATATTCGCGAAATTTCGCGAAATCGAATATGGCGTATTCCGCTCATCACTACTTACTACTACTAGATTTACCAAAACCTGGGTAAATGAAAACCTTCACAGGCATGATAGAGTAAAACCAGAGGAATTCCAGACAACTCTAGAACAGCTGGAGAGTAAAGTGATATTATCCCTCTCTATCATTGGTATCTTAGGTATTCAATAATAGGGGAAATCATTAAGAAAATGCACAACAAACTTTAACAATAGGTTGTTTGGTAGGTAGATTTGAAAATAAAAGATGAATGTGTATTTTTCAGCACCAAATAAAATAAAACAATTTAGCAATTCTTTTTTTTTTTTTTTTTTTTTACAATTTAGCAATTCTAATTCTTATTCTAATTTCTATATATTTTTAATAGTTAAAAATTCCATATCCTGGATTATACCGAGTCCCTCGCAAGTGGAACACAGGCATATGGTTACGCAGTGCCGATCCTGACCTCCCTGGGGCCCCAAGCAAAATTCTGCTAAGGGGCCCTCTACCTGACCTGTGATGCCGTCACCCATATCTCTTTACCAATCCACTTGGATAGCGCCCGACCACATAAGAGGGACAGACCTAGAGTGGCGATAGGGTGACCTGTGGCCCCCAGATTTTAGCATTGCCTCACCTGGAGTCAGGACTAGTACCACAGTATGTGTACACAATGCTCTGCCTGGGGCCCACATATACAGCAGTGTCGATCCTGACCTCCCTGGTGCCCCAAGCAAAATGACATCTCCCATGCAGCCAGCGAGTTGCCAAAATGGGGCCGAAAATCACTTCTCACCAGGCGGGGCCTCTAGTAATTTGGGGGGCCCTCCGCAGCTTTGCGGGGCCCTAAGCGGCTTGCATAGTAAGCCTATAGGGCGGATCGGCCCTGTGGATACGATAACATGAGTTCTTAATCACATGTTGTATACCCTCCGCCTACAGTTGGTGAGGATTTACACAAAGACAGCTCCTTTTGTAAAGTCCGTTCTGTTTTTTATGAAAATTTAATTTTTTGTTGTGAAAATGTATGTTTGGTACCAATTTAGAACATGTGGTGATCCCTTCACATCAAATAAGTAAACGTCCGGTCAATTTATATGCTAAGGGACCATAGAAAACTTCGGGCTCCATTTGCGCACTTAGGTAGCAGTAGTGCCGCATGGTGCCGGAGGGGCAGCGCACTATAAGGCATGGAACGTGATATACTTAATTCTTATTTAACATCTAAACTTAGTAATAATTGCATATTCGAGTATTCGCGAATGACTCGAATATCGCGGCGAATATTCGCTATTTCGAATATTCATATTTTTTCAAATTTCACAATCAATTTCGCATTCGCGTCCAGGCGTTTTTATATTTTTTATATTAAACTTGCTTGTCATATTCAGATCGAATGCGAGTATATCTCCATTTTTTTTTTGGACATAATAACGTTTTTTTAAAGCAGTATTATGCTATGGGCACTTTCTACATATGAGAGACATAGAAGATCAGATTGGAAATAAGCATACTGAGGATCCATAGAGTGCTGCACAGTGGCCAATAATGTAAAAAAAAATTTTTTTTTTTTTTATAGATTTTTTGGGGAATACGTATCGGCCTAAACTGAGAAAAAAAATTATGTTTTTTTATATCTTTTTTGGGGATATTTATTATAGCAAAAAGTAAAAAATATAGATTTTTTTTCAAAATTGTCGCTCTATTTTTGTTTATAGCGCAAAAAATAAAAACCGCAGAGGTGATCAAATACCACCAAAAGAAAGCTCTATTTGTGGAAAAAAAGGGACATCAATTTTGTTTGGGAGCCACGTCGCACGACCACACAATTGTCAGTTAAAGCGACGCAGTGCCGAATCGCAAAAAATGCTCTGGTCTTTGGCCAGCGAAATGGTCCAGGGCTTAAGTGGTTAATACATTCCAGTCCATAAATTATCCCATTTTCCAACCACACTGCCACTTTTTGGCTCTATGTGAACAGCGCCACACCTATAGTACACCTCTTCTAATTAATTACTGTACTCCACCTAGGTGGTTGTATTTTGGCAGCATTTTTTGTTTCTTATGCCCTGTACACACGACCGGTTCTCCTGACATACCAAAACCTAACATGATTCCTCTCAAGCCTGCCTTGCACACACACGTTCAGTCAAAAAAACGCTCAACCAAAGCGCGGTGACGTCCAACACGTAAAGCGGCACTATAAAGGGGAAGTTCCATTCAGATGGCGCCACCCTTGGTGTGGCAGGCGCAGCACTATGAAGTGCCTCATGCGCTGTGGCATTAGAAGAATTGTGATATCTCTGACTTTTCAGTCCAACAAGACTGTCTATTACTCTGAAATTCCTCTATTGCCGTTCTATGGAAGCAGTAGGTTTAAAGAGCACACCAAATGCTTAAAATAACTTCTTTAATAACTTCACTTTTCATATAAGATACTGCTGCTTTGCAGCAGACAGTCCATGTACAAAATTTTTTTTTTTACATGTGATGAATAAGTATAAGGGAAATTTTTTTAGCGATGCTATAAAAATGCAAATATAAAAATGCAAGTGAAGGGGTTAACTTTAAGTGTGTTCATTTGTGTTCTAACTGTATGGGGGGGTGGCCTCAAGGGGGAATCACTGATCTTCTGTTCATACATTGTATGAACAGAAAATCAGCGTTTCCCCCGCTGACAGGAACGAGCGCTGTGTGTTTTCACACACAGCTCCCGTTCCCCGCTCTGTAACGAGCGATCGCGTGTGCCCGGCGGCGATTTAGTGGCCGCGAAAAGCGCGGCGTAGAGCTACGGGCTCTCGCGCAGGAGTGCCGACCTGCCGCCGTATAACTGCGGCGGCTGGTCGGCAAGTGGTTAAAATAACTTCTTTAATAACTTCACTTTTCATATAAGATACTGCTGCTTTGCAGCAGACAGTCCATGTACAAAACATGTGATGAATAAGTATAAGGAAATGGTGCTTCAAATATTCAATCTTGTCATTTAACATAAGATGGTGGATATAGTTCTTTCTTTAGTATTTACTCTCTCTCTCTCTCTCTGTAAGTTATTCTCTGATTTCTCTGAAAGGTATAACTGTGGTTTGCAGGGTTAGCTTAGTTTGGTTTAAAGGTATGGTATGATGAGTGATGAGTGATTCAGGTTTGGTTTCTGAATTAGGTTAGGAGGTACTATGGTGGAACTACAAGTGAACACACAGCTAAATCAGTATACAGCTCTAATCACACTATTTACAATAAAAACATATATATAACTGTATAATTACCTAATTTTACCCTCTGGCTTCCATAAGAACTGCTCTTTGTATGTCTCTGTGTGTCTCTGTCTCCATGTGGTTCTGTCTCTGTGGAACAAACTAGCAGAGCACATGTACAGCACTAGGAACCTCCCAGACAGAGTGGATGCAAAGCTGGCTGTGACTGGGCCAAGGCTCTGCTCAATGTGAGATTGGCTGTGATTGGGTCAAGGCCTGTGATGAGTCACAAAAGCTTAACTCTATGCTTTCCAGTATGAATTAAACTGTGAATAACTTAGCTTACCTCCTGCCCCATACAAACAAATGACTCTTAAAGGCATATTTTTTATTTTGCTTCTGTGAACAAAACATACAACTGTTATATAACATCCAAACACAAAATCACAGTGAATAACTCTGCCTTTGTCTCTCACATATAAAAATGTGCTCTACATTAGGTTCTTAGCAGGTTTAGCTGTATATACATGTAAGTTATATTAGCTACCTAGGACAGGTTCTAGCTGGCCAGCTACACTTGGGGCTGCTTTTGCTGATCCTCGTGTTAGTAAAAGTTTGGTGAGAGACGTTTCATGCTTTTCAGTCTTTGTGCTTTTCAGTCCGTTACAGCGTAATGAATGTGCTATCTCCTTTACGAATGCTAGTTTTACCAGAACGAGCGCTCCCGTCTCATACTTGATTCTGAGCATTCGCTTTTTTTTTCCCTTAGGAAAAGCCTACACACACAAGAGATTTTCGTGACGAGAAAAAGACTGACGGGAAACATGATGGGAAAAAATAGAGCAGGTTCTAATTTTTTTGTGGGCAGTTTTCTCATCTGGAAAACTGCTATGGAGCATGCACACGACCTGTTTTTCCGACCAATCTAAAAACTCGCAGTTTTCTCGTCGTTAAAAAAACTGCTATGGAGCATACACACGACCTGTTTTCCCGAGCGATCTAAAAAATGGCAGTTTTCTCGTCGGGAAAAATCCTATGGAGCATACACACGACCGGTTTTCCCAACCAATCTAAAAAATGGCAGTTTTCTCGTCGGGAAAACCGGTTGTGTTTACGAGGCATTGAACCCATTGCAGGGAACCATGTACAACAACTTCAAATAAATCAATGCATAAAACATATACCTCCAAATTGGCTTCCACTAGCTATTAACCACTTCCCTACGGCCGTAGGAGTATATACGGCCGCAGGGTGGCTCTAAATCTCCGGGCTGCCGTGTTTTCACGGCAGCCCCTTTCCTCGTTCCCAGCGCGCGCTCCAGAGCGCGCAGCGGGGAACTTGTGTACTGGCTGTGTCCCTTGGACACAGCCAATCACAGATCACCGCGAACGGCCAATCAGAGTGGCCGCTTGCGGTGCGATCTGATGGGCCAATGAGAGATGATCTCATATGTAAACATATGAGATCATCTCTCATTGCCGGCTCTCACAATGACAGCGTCCTGTCATAGAGAGAGCATACCGATCTGTGTTCCTAGTACATAGGGACACAGATCGGTCACCCCCCCTCCCCCTACAGTTAGAACACAATGCAGGAAACACATTAACCCCTTCCTCACCCCCTAGTGTTAACCCCTTCCCTGCCAGTCACATTTATACAGTAATTAGTGCATATTTATAGCACTGATTGCAGTCGCAATAAAAATCGCAGATCGCCGCCATTACTAGTAAAAAAAAAAAATAATAAAAAATAACAATTCTGTCCCTTATTTTGTAGGCGCTATAACTTTTGCGCAAACCAGTCGCTTATTGCGATTTTTTTTTATTTTATTTTTTTAACCAAAAATATGTAGAAGAATACGTATCGCCCTAAACTGAATTTTTTTTTAAATTGGGCTATTTTTTATAGCAACAAGTAAAAAATATTGTATTTTTTTTCAAAATTGTCGTCCTTTTTTGTTTATAGCGCAAAAAATAAAAATCGCAGAGGTGACCAAATACCACCAAAAGAAAGCTCTACTTGTGGGGAAAAAAGGACGCCAATTTTGTTTGGGAGCCATATCGCACGACCGCGCAATTGTCAGTTAAAGCGACGCAGTGCCGCAAGCTGAAATTTCACCTGGTCAGGAAGGGGGTTTACATGCCCAGTAGGGAAGTGGTTAAAATGTTTCCAGATGTTATTAAATTATTCTCATACAATGTCTATATGAATGTAATACCAGCAAGAATTTTAAAAAAACTCAGATTAGCACACTAAAGAATGAAGTATGCATTTATAATTGAAGACAAAGCTATCTTTTCACTTTTGTCTATTTGCCTACTGTACACTTTCATAAGAATTGCAAATATTTCAGAAAACTATAATACTGATGCTTTTATGACATATTTCACAACCCCAACAAAGGTTCATTATTGTTGTAGTGAAAAAAACCTAGAATGCCTAATTCACATTCATATGCTTATATGAATTTATAGGAAATCTAAATACACACAATAAAAATAAGCAGATTTGATACTCTACCGAAGGACACCACACACCCAAGCCAGGTACCACACTTTGTGACAGGCTGCTGAAACACTTAAGCCTTGTACACACGATCGGATTTTCTGTGGACAAGGCATAGGTCTGAAGGGCGTTGGCCAGGAATTTGTCTTGCATACAAAGGGCAAAGAATTGTCAGCCAACAAACACGAAACTAAGTTGTTTTTCAGCTCTTTAGTGCCACCCTTTGGGCACCTTTTACTAATGTTGTGTTTGATGAGCATTGCTTCCGAGCATGCGTGTTTGTACTTTGTACTTTTGTGCGATGGACTTGTGTACACACAATTGGATAATCCAACAACAGACAAATTTTAAAGTATGCCATCCAGTATGCGCTGGGTACAGAGTGCAGAGTTCAGGGGGCCCCGAGAGCCAGGAGGCGTCTGTGTTTACAAGTGATTGCAGGGAGCGGGTGCAGAAGGTTGCGGCTGTAAAACTGGGTGCAAGGGCCACACGAAAAGTCCTGGCAGACCATATGTGGCTTCTGACTGGAAGCTATCAAATCCAAGTACCCGCTCAACCACCTCCAGGAGGCGGAGGAGGACATAAAGCAGAATGTCTCCATTATGGTGAAGTTCCCCTTTAAAGAAGATTTAATAGAAAGATGAAAAAAATGACTGAAGATCCTCCAACAATACATTATACTGAAAGGTGTCCCCCTATCTCCTCAGGAGTTACACAAGGATTCTTGGCAATCATTTGCCCTAGTCACTTCACTTTAAACTCTGAACGTCGTATATTATCTCTTTGAAGCTCGACTACATTTAGAACAAAGGAATGAATCATTTTCAGTAAACCAGAAACTCGAAGAACGTCTGCAGCTACGTTGAATGAGCTCTAGCTGCAAATATTTTTTTTTTTGAGCTCCAAGAAAATGGCTTCCATGGAAACCTTCCACGGAAAACACGCCCGTCTGTCATTTCGATGATGGCCGCGCATGCGCACTAATATTCCCGGTTGACAGCTAGGGTGTAGATGTGGGAGGAGCGCGTGTTCAGTCGGCGCTCTGTGATGACGTAAGGGAATGCGACCATAACTTGTGAAGTATGGTTCCCGCATGTGCACTGTATTGATGTATACAGTGAATGAACTCAGCGAATCAAGATTTGTGTAATTGTGTGAGGCGTCAGTATGAGGGACACACCGCTATCCAACTGCGAGAGGGCTTTCCTGCTCCAGGCAATCAGTGAGAGTAAGGTACGAGCAGTCTACACTGCATTCAGACATAGGCACCACCTGAGGAAGCTTATACAGAGCCAAACCACCTCAGCTGCGGAAGGTTTTACCCCCCTTTGTGACCAGGCCATTTTTTTTTTTTTTTTTTTACTATTTGGCACTGCACAGTCATCAGCACTGGGCGTTTCTTATATAAACGGAAAAAAACAAAGTTTGAAAAATAAAAATGTTTTTTACTTTTTACTATAAAACATAACTAATAAAAATCCAAAATGTATTCTGCTACATGTATTTGGTAAAGTATAATTCCTGTAAGTGTATATTGATTGGTTTGTGGCTTATAGTGACTACAAACACGTGTGTGTGTGTATATGTATATGTGTATGTATATATATATATATGTATGTGTGTGTGTGTGTGTGTGTGTGTATATATATATATATATATATATATATATATATATATATATATATATATAATTACTAGTAAAGGATGCCTCCCAACTGTCCTGCGAATCTGGGCTGAATCGTGCAGCAGAGCCTAGTTCCGGAACTAGACCCCTCGCTCAGTGCCCAGCCACCACAGCCTCCCCCCACCCGCTCTACAGAATGGGAGGGGACGCTAGATCTGCTCCCCATGTTACTCTGCCTAAATGTTTGACTAAAATTTAGTTTATTCGATTTTTCTTATAACAAAAAGTAGAAAATATCATTTTTTTTTTCAAAATTTTCGCTCCTTTTTTTTTCATTTAATATCGCAAAAAAAAGAAAAAAAGCGCAGGGGCAATCAAATACCATCAAAATAAAGCTCTATTTGTGAAAAGAAAAGGACGCAAATTACCAGTTAAAGCAGCACAGTGCCAAATTGTAGAAACACCTTTGGGCATTTAGCAGCATATTGCTTAAGTGGTTAAGGTAAAATGTATTTTTTATTTTTCAAGCCAAGGGAGCCGTGGGTGGGGCATATAGAAGTGAATGGTCCTATGCTATTTACTTCTGTAAATATCAAGGCCTCTGTGCATTGATGTTTACTCTCACATTAGTGCATCGTAGTTTCTGTGTGCATGATATATAATTATATATATATATATATATATATATTATTGGCACCTTTTTTGAAGCAGTGTTAAAAATCCTGCTTGCTACATTTTTGATGCAGATTTGGTCAGTTAAAAATAAAGCGCAAAAAATGCACCTCGCCATTGAAATGCATTAAAAACGCAGCAAGAATGCATCAAAAATGCACAGTGTTGCATTTTTTGTCACATGACCTATGAAAAACACGATGAGCATGGTAAAATCGCTAGCATTTTCAGCAGCTATTATCGGCACTTTTGTTTTTGTTTTGTTTTTGGCACAATTTTCTGTACATCACTAAAGAAAAACCCTCCTGAATACTCCTGGGATGTATGACGTAATTTGCCTAGGCAAATCAGGAAGCAACTGAAGATATGTTAAAAAGAAAAAGTTTAAAACGAGTAAATATAATATACTTTCCTATCTATTTACTAATGCTAAAATAGTTGACTGAGAAGGTGACGTTTCACTTTAAAGTGGTTATACAAACACTTTCACCTCCAGGTAAGCCTAGATTAAGGCTTACCTGTAGGTGCTGGCAGGGGCGGACTGACAACTCATGGGGCCCCCGGGCAATAGAAGATTATGGGGCCCCTGGGCTTACAGATGGCCACCACGCCAGGAGGCAGTGCAGAGGCAGAACATCAAAAGCATGTCGGTTTCGGACATATCAGGGAGAGATGTAAAAAAAACATAGATTTTTACATAATGTCCCTGGTTTTACTAAGCCTGGCAACCCTGATGGGGCCCCCTAGTGGCATGGGGCCCTCGGGCAGTGCCTGAGTGACTTAATGGTCAGTCCGCCCCTGGGTGCTGGAAATATCTCCTAAACCTTCACGGTTTAGGAGATATTTACAATAAAGCCGTGCACCGATGTCTATGGTGCATGCCCACTGTAGAAAGGGCAGATCGTGCCTAATCTAAAGGGGTCATGTCGTGACTGGCTGGCTCCCCTGACTCCGGCCAGTCCCCAAGCCAGAGTTCGCAGCCCCGGAAGGAAGAGGGGTGAAGATGGATGCTCACTGCTAGTGGGGACAGCGGTGACATCGCAGGCTTCGGTTTCAGGTAAGTGACACATGATGGGCTCCTATGCATTGGAAGTTTTTCTAAAAAGGACGTCAATCATCTGGGCCATCTCCCAGATGACATGCCTCCTCAGCATAGAAACACCTACTCCCGCGGGGAGAAATAACTGGTAAGCCGTATTGCAAATATAGATTAGAAGGTATGTACAGCCTAAAAAAAAATATTGGGACTGTACATGTTCGAAGTATAAGAAGTTGGTCTGATATAAATGTCATTTGGGTGAACCTCCGTTTTAAGCAGTCTAGAAAAAAATTCAACAAAATTGTGTTTGTGTGTGTTTTATTTTTTTTCCAATTTACCAATAACTATGTGATGTTGGGAGCTTAATGATTGTGTGTGTGTGTGTGTGTGTGTGTGTATATATATAATGAGCAGATTATTTTTTAGACAGGCCATTGTGCGAAATGGTTGTTTGTTAAAGCCAAAGGAATACTGTACAATTGCTGTAAGTTAGATTGTAATGTGTGAGCCAGCTTTGAATAAACAAGTCCATATAACACTATTTAGGTATCTTTATAAAGTTAAAGAATGCATTACATTTTTCTTTCTAACACTTTGCTTTGTTCTTATGACCAGCGTCTTGACGGCAGGCAAACATATGATTACAGAAATATTAAAATAACATTTGGAACAGAGTATGGCTGCTGTATCGTCGAACTTGGGAAAACCAGGTTTGTCATTCCTTTATTACATATTGTGCAGAATATTTTAGTATGAATACTTTATATATGTTGCTTTATATAATTCCTAGATGCACATGTTCGGCTCCCTTTTTTATTTTTTGAGAGGGAGATTGTGACAGGATCGAGGGCGGTGCAGGAGCCGGTGTGTCATCGGTAACATTAACATGTTACAGCCTGAATGTGGGTGAATACTTGTCCCTCCAAGGTTTTTCCTTTTTTTTTTTTTTTTTTTTTTTTTTGTGATCGGTCCGATGTGAAGATATCTGCCCATTTCAGTGGGGTAAAAGACTGCTGATTTTATTTTCTACTCCTACAAAAATAAAATAAGGAACTTCACCTGAGTAAGGGAAAATTGAGTTAGGCAGCTATAACTTCTGTTTAATGGCTCCTGCTGCTGCCAAGCCTTCTGCAGACAGACATACATACAGCGCTGGATTGAAATAGGGCTTGGGTAATTATTTTGGGGTGCCTGGGTTGATCTGACATTGAGAGGTGTGTTTTTTTTTTTTTTACCTGAATGCAAAGAATGCATTTAGGTAAAAAAATAACTTTACAACCACTTTAAGGAAACTGATGCTTCCACAGCCCATGCAGTCCACAGCTGATGGTTCGAGCGGTTTCCATTCCATCGTACCACCATCTTTGGTTCGGGAGTCGGCTGTCACTTTGTGATGATACACAGGCGACTCTACTGCACGTGCGCAAGACTTGGTCTACTGTGTAACTAGTTTTGCAGCCTCCTGGTACAAGTGGCATTATGGCAGGAGGCTAGGGATGGGTGTACTGGGATGAGACAATTTCAACCTCACCTAGGCAAGAAATAAGGAAGTGGGACCGGGTACCACCCAATTTATTTATTTTTTAAAGAAAAAGAAATTGCCATTTTCTAACAGGATGATGGAATGGAAGAGAGAGAGGTCCACGCCCACTTTATTTATTTTTTTAAATCCTCAACTCAAGTGGTTTTATTCCCTGCATTTATATAGCATGGAAATGTTATTGAGTCATTTGCAGAGTATATAAATCATACATCAGTCTCTGAGCTTGTAATGTATCATTGCACACACATTTTATGCTCCAACTTTAATTTGTAAGCAAGCTCACCTACTGTTATGGATCGTGTGTGGAAATTGAAGCTCCTGGTGAGAACGAAATACTTGCAAACATGCACTGGCCCAGGAGGGAATTAATCCTGGACCCCATGTTCGAGGGGGATTGTGCTATACACTTGGGGAAAAAAGAGCTATGAATATAATTGTAAGTTAAAAAACAGTATTTAGGCTTACAGTGACCCATGATAAATGTTTAGGGGCCCCCCAATCAGGCTGGCAAGGTCCAATGAGTTGGATGCTGCTGACTAGTGAGAGTGCAGACTGGGGAAAGATTCGTCCAGACCCAAAGTATGGATGTAGAAATAGGAAGAGATAGCCCGGCTCATGTAGTTAGCAGGTACCTCAGCTCGATTCATCCAGGCCATGCCTCCAATATGTTTTGCCCCACCCCCAGGGCTGAAATTTTTTTTTACTTGAGAAAAATATTTAATGATTGCAGTCAGCACTTCCATGAACTATTAGACTGGGTTTAGTTATTTGTTTAATTGCATCTTTCAGTGGTGTGACTTTAAAATAACTGTATTATGAAAGACCACAAATGACATTTTGCATATTTCCATACAATGAAATAACATTTTCTTCAGAGTTCTTGGACAGGTATCCTGTGAGCTTGTGGCTCCCAAGATGAACCGTCCCACAGAAGGAATTCTTTTTTTCAACCTTGAACTTACAGCTATGGCATCGCCAGCATTTGAACCAGGAAGGTAAAACTGAATTCATCCAGTATATTGAGAACAAGTTTTGTTTATCTTAATTACAGTTAAAGTGTATCTGGTCAAAATTAAAATCATACTGTATATTTAATTCCATTCTTTCTAGCCTACTCCTATTAATCTGAACAATCTTGAAGTTTATAAAACAATTTTTTGAAAAATCATGCACATTCTTGATCTTTAACCACTTGACCACTGAGCCTGTTTTTCATATTCAGTGTTTACGAGACTAAAACAGTTTTTTTTTTGCTCAAAAATTACTTAAAACCCCCAAACATTATATATATTTTTTTCTAACACCCTAGAGAATAAAATGCCAGTCATTGCAATACTTTTTGTCACACCGTATTTGCGCAGCGATCTTACAAGCGCACTTTTTTTGGAAAAAAAATCACTTTTTTGAATAAAAAAATAAGACAACAATAAATTTGGCCCAATTTTTTTATATATTGTGAAAGATAATGTTACGCCGAGTAAAATGATACCCAACATGTCACGCTTAAAAATTGCGCCCGCTCGTGGCATGGCGTCAAACTTTTACCCTTAAAAATCTCGATAGGCGACGTTTAAAAAATTCTACAGGTTGCATTTTTTGAGATAGAGGAGGCCTAGGGCTAGAATTATTGCTCTCGCTCTAACGATCGCGGCAATACCTCACTTGTGTGGTTTGAACACCATTTTCATATGCGGGCGCTACTCGCGTATGCGTTCGCTTCTGTGCGCAAGCTCGTCGGGATGGGGTGTTTTGAATTTTTTTTTTTTTTTTTTTGTTTTCTTATTTATTTAAATTTAGTTTATAATTTTATACACCGAAATAAATAATAAAAAAAAAATATTACTTTTATTCCTATTACAAGGAATGTAAACATCCCTTGTAATAGAAAAAAGCATGACAGGTCCTCTTAAATATGAGATCTGGGGTCAAAAAGACCTCAGATCTCATATTTAGGCTTAAATGCAAAAAAATTAAAAAAAAAATAAAGTAAAATGTCATTTTTTCAAATGACATTAAAAAAAAAATGTCTCTTTAAGACGCTGGGCGGGACTGACGTTTTGACGTCACTTCCGCCCAGCAGAGCTCTGGGGACGGGTGGGGGCGATTTTTTTTTTTTCCCCTCACTCCCGTATCCCCGCTGAGGAGCCGAACAGACCCGATCGCCTCCGCCGCTACTGACGGTAAGCGGTGGAGGGCACGGGAGAGCGGCGGGAGGGGGGGGCCCTCTCCCGCCACCGATAACGGCGAATCCGCCGCGGAGACCACCGTTATCATCAACAGAACCGGCCCATGAAGAGATGGATATCTCGGTTGTGGCAGCAGCTGCTGCCGTTACCGAGATATCCATCTTTAAAAACAGGACGTACTTTGGCAATGGGTCAGTTGTCAAGTGGTTAATAAAGTGACTTTAAAACTAAATTTTCTGAAATGACAAACCTGTCATACTTACCTGCCCTGTGCAAAGGTTTTGCACAGACTCCTCTTCTTGGGTCTCCCGCCAGAGGTCCTGGCTCCTTCCCACCCCCCCTTGCTGAGAGGCCACCACAGTGAACTACTTGCTGTGTAGGGACTCATGCAGGCTTTCTCCCGAGCTGCGCTGTGTGCCTATTGACACACAGATCACGACCCGCCCCCACTTTCTCCTCACTGGCTGTGATTGACAGCAGGAGCCAATGGCGAGAGAGACTGCTCTTATGCACAGCGTTGGATCGAGATCAGGCTTGGGAAAGTATAAGGAGTAAGGATGAGCTCCGGCGTGTTCGCATGGTACACGTGCAGAGCCCGCCAGGAAGTGTGCACGGCGCTGCGCTAATCACAGCCAGGGAGACATTTCCCGATGCTCGGCTGCAGAGGTCGGGAAATGTCTCCCTGGCTGTGATTAGCGCAGCGCCGTGCACACTTCCTGGCGGGCTCCGCACGTGTACCCATGCGAACACGCCGGAGCTCATCCTTAATAAGGAGGGAGACTGGGGGAGGGCAACACAGGTTTTATACCTTGATGCAGAGAATGTGGACATATGTTAAAAGGTTCCTCCAATCGCTCTTACTTCCTTTCATTGCCATCTTTATCTATAGGTAAACCGATAATAAGGCTTACCTATAGCTACTGTAAATCTCTTCTAAACATGCGCCGTTTAGGAGATATGTACCTTGTAGTGCGCTGATTATATCCGTGCCATCTCCTTCACTATCAAGTGCCGTAACTGACAGCTCCCGCGCGCATGTGCGAAGTCATGCAACTCTGGCCAGTCAAACAGAGCCATGGCCCGGTAAGGAAGAGGGGCAAAGGTGCATGCAGCCACCAGCGGTAACAACGCGGGTTTGTTTTGCAGGCAAGTGCCACATGATGTGGCTAAAATGCGATGCATGCAAGCCCATTATGCTTTTACTTGCAGGGGGAAGAAAGAGGACGTAAAACCCATCCTGGTTAAAGCAGAGCTCCACTCTAAAGTGGAACTTCTGCTCATCGGAAACCCTCCGGTGCCACAATTGGCACCTTTCAAGGGGAGGGGGGAGCAGATACTTGTGTAAGACAGGTATTTGCACCCACTTCTGGGCATACACTCTGTGGGTAGACTGCGGGCAGAACATCGGTCCCTGTTTGAGCAAAGCTTGCCCAAACAAACTATTTTCTTTACTAAAGGATGTGACTGCTGTCAGCGCTGTACAACCTGTCCTGTATGTCGCATTGACTATTGAGAAGATAGGAATATATGTACCTATATCTATATATCCCTGTATAATCGTATATGGCTATGTCTTCTGATGTAGAGTTCCCCTAGTATGAAGATGTTTTCCTACTAAAATGATTCAATGTTTCTGAATTCTTTTGGTGTTACAACTTGTTGTTGACGCTTTGTTTTTCCCTATTTTCACATGAAATGGTCAGTCAATATTTTTATATGAATTCTCGGAAAAGATTGTTTTGTTGGAATGTCCCTTCACTTATAATTGCTTGATAAACATTCCCAGCATGTAATCTATCTTTTTGTCGCTTATTCTCAAAACAACACTTCACTTAACGCCTTAGTAAGGTCACGATGGCCAGGTGTGAAGTTATCAAAATAATAAATAATGACATGTATTGTGCAAGATTGTGTAATCTGAAATTTGGGCTTGTGCCCTCCATAGACTTTCATGTTAGCCTTTTTCTATAAAAGCCTGTAACATTTTGTAATCCGTATCACTATACTTATGAAAGGAGTGATCCTCTGTACTACAGTGTATTCTGAAGTAAACATACATCTAAGACGAATGCAACTTGTCTGTCGTTGATGTCTTACGTGAAGAGACTAACTTATCACTATAAACAGTATTATTGTCCCATTCTACTCAGCCATTCACAGGCAGTCTTGTATTTTTGACTGAATACAAAGCTTCTTCTGATTGGCTGAGATGGGTTAATGCTGTCATGATCTTCACTTCAGTCAATCAATCAGGGGAAGTCTTGTATTAATTTATACAAATACAAGACTTCCCTTAAACAATACTCAGCCCAGGTTGATTTTGATCTAGGGACAGGAAGCTCCTGTACTGCTGCCAAAACAAAGCGATGTATACTGTATATAGGTGAGGCTACATACAGTTTTATATAGCACTGACAGCAGCCACATCTCTTGGTAAAGGCAATTGTTTATTTAGGCCAGCTTGGTCCAAACTATATATATGAAGTAATACAAATCTGTTATTTGTGATTTGAAAACTCCTTCATACATTGTTTTAGGCAAAGTGATAGCTTGAAAAAAAGTTTTTGCTTAGACTGGGATAGGGCAGAGCTTGTCATGATGTTGAATTTTCAGGTCTAACGTTGCCGTTTACCAGATAGAGAATGATTCTCTGAAACTGAATATAATCTGAACTGAGTATTTATACATCCCTTTCTGGTCAGATGTATAAAGAGAAACGCTTCTTTTTCCAATGTTTTTGTTTTGATAAAAATGTTGAATCCCTAATAGGTTTCATAGTAGAAATATTAAAATAATCTCTAGAGGAGGGGCGGTGTCTCTTTCCTTCCAATCGGCTCTCAGCTATCCTCTCTGAGATCTGAATAGTGTAATTTCAGCTATCTGCCCCCCTTTTTTATGAACTTTCAGGCAAGCTTTAGAATTTCAGGACTTTGAGCTTATCAAGAGAAGACTGCAGTTAAACAAGTACAACTTGTGTAGGATGATTTATTTAATCTCTGTGTACGACCTGAGAATAATCACTTCTGGGGTATATGTGAGGGTTTACAACTACTTTAAGAAGTTCCCTTATTGAATGGTGTGGAGGAAATGTTCCATGTAATTGGTTTTCCATTAGGGTAAACAAGGGAAAGTCGATTTAAGATAGAAATAATAGGTCAAGTGGTGGAAATATGGGGTAAGGAGGGAGATGTCTCTCAGGCAGTAAACCACCTAATTTATTGGGTGACTACAGAGAGGTATTTCACCCATGAGTCCTAGACCTTGTGGAAGTAATTCATTAATCACTTGATATTACTGATCGTGAGATCCATTAGCGATTTTGTTGTAAGAAGATCAAAGCTAATAATGGAAGATTCCCATGACCTAGCTATTGCTGTTCCGGAAAAATATATGCAGTCAGTTTTCTGGCAGGTCTGTAAACATTCCTGATGGATTTACTAAATAGGACCTCTAGGGGCAATTTACATTGGGTTAGGGAACTGATAAAGTCTTAGATCCGAGGTCCTCAAACTATGGCCCTCCAGTTGTTCAGGAACTACAATTCTCATCATGCCTAGTCATGTCTGTGAATGTCAGTGTTACAATGCCTCATGGGACTTGTAGTTCCGCAACAGCTGGAGGGTCCGTAGTTTGAAGATCCCTGTCCTAGATACTAATCCAGAATCTTTTGACCTTTTTGGAAAAGGTTCACCATATGGCAAGTACTGTGCCAACCTTTCTACACCCTCTATAAAATTGGGGGAAGCCTTTTGAACAAAGGTTGCTGTTATTGCAGGCATCGCATACCACCTTGTGAAGATTTTGTCATTTGGTTTAATAAGGGAGGTGTTGATAGATATTTTGGACATCGCACGAGATTTACACATTTTTTTCCTATAAGATTCAATTAGAAAAAGCAGTTGAAGTTGGGTGACCCTTGGGTGAAAACATTGACCCATTCTTCTTTCCCAATGCTCATCAAGCTATAGGTTCCATTTAAGCATGTAGGAAAATGGGGGTGGAAGAGGATGTGAAGATGCTATTGATGGATAACCCAATAACATCTACACATTCTGACCAACAGAAAACTGTATAAGACGTACAATGTAAGTAGTTTAGTTTATTTTTTTTGTAAATTATTTTTTTTGTGTTATACAACGCATACAATAATAATCCACACAACGTGGAAAACAACCGTTCATAGATCTCTGGTACACATTACATAAAAGACCACACTAAACATGCGCCCCCCTCCTTCAAAGCATGTTTACTTGAAAAGAGCCTTTGGCAATGTATGGTCAGCTTAAACTAACTTTTTATATTTTAGACCATCAGAACTTGTGGTGAGACTTAACAGACTGTTGGAACGGTGTCTCAGAAATTCCAAGTGTATCGACACTGAGTCACTTTGTGTTCAGGCAGGAGAGAAGGTGAGTGGCTTGTTAGTGGTATACATTTGTTCTGTAGTATTGGTAATGTGTATGAGGGGCACACTAAAGGTTAGAAAATTGTGCCTTGCTTCTGAGGCTTAAATACTAGCTGTAATGTTTATTCAAATTTTTATGGACATCAGATAATGTTTCCCATATAACCCTAATGTTTCTGGAAACAAGCCCCACATTTTTTGTCATTCTGATTTTTCACTAGAGATGCAACCCATTGCAAATGAGCATAATTGTCTTAAAACCGGAGGTCCACCTTAAAAAAAAAAAAAAAAAATATTAAAAAAAAAATATTAAAAGCCAGCCGCTACAAATACAGCAGCGGCTGACTTTTAATAAATGGAAACTTACCTGTCCAGGGTGCAACAGCTCGGCTCTCCCCGTCCTCCATCCTCTGTGAGGGAATCGGGAAGTGAATCGTTGCGGCTTCACTTCCCGCTTCTCTATTGCGCATGTGCAAGTCACACTGCCTTGTTCTCACTGGTCCCCGCCGTCTTCTGCAACCAGTGTGTTTCCCAGAAGACAGCGGGGGGAGGGGTGTGACTCCAGCCGGAGTCTATGCCCAAAAGTGGGTGCAAATACCTGTATTATACAGGTTTCTGACCCCATCTCCCCCCCCCCCCCCCCCCCCCGAAAGGTGCCAAATGTGACACTGGAAGGGGGGGGTAGGATTCCGAAAAGCAGAGGTTCACTCTTTGTGTGAACCTCCGCTTTAACCACTTGACCTCTGGAAGGTTTTCCCCCTTTCGTGACCAAGCCATTTTTTTGCTACTCAGCACTATGTTCATGTAACTGGCAATTGCATCGTCAAGCAACACTGTATTTAAATTACGTTTTTTTTTTTTCCTCACTCAAGTGGAGCTTTCTATCGGTTGTGTGTGTATGTGTGTATATAATTATAATGAAAATTGATCAGTTCTGATGGTCTATCTAATTTCCTGAGCCCTTTAAAATGCCGGGACAGTATAAATACCCCCCCCGATGACCCCTTTTTGGAAAAGGTATTTAGTAAGAGGCATTGTGAGTGTGTTTTTTTTTTTTTTGGGGGGGGGGGGGGGGGGGGGTTATAATAATATATATAATCTATATAATTTTTTTTTATTTTATTTTTTTCCATAATGTCACCAGTGCAGTACAGGGTTATCATATGACTGATGTGGCGGTGATCAGGGATACTGACTGGTGGCAGTATGTTTAACAAAAAATACATTTTTATTTCATCAGGGATTTGTTTTTGTGATGGTCATTGGAACAGCAATGGTTTCAACTGTCATAAATGGGTTACATTCCAAACGGCTGTAATTACCAGTGTTTGGCTACAGCTAGCTAATCACATGGTACAGGTTTCTGCGATTTGGTCCACAGCTATCACATGGCACCTGAGCCAATAACTGCATCACTCAATAGGAAACACAGCTGTTATGAATGAATGAATGAAAAACTTATATAGCGCGGCACATGCAAACTAAATCGCCTCTGGCCGATGTTTATGTGCGTATGTCCCTTGAGCGTTAATGCATTTTACTTGCCAGAATATACATTTATCTTGGCCATTGGAATACATGTATATGCATGTTTTTTTTTTTTTTTTTTTTTCTGCTCAATAGCTCTTCTCAGATGGCGCTGTGTGTGTGGTGTGTTTTTTTTTTTTTTCTCTCTCTTCTGCCTGTAAACGCTATTTAAAAATGCTTACATGGCCACATAGGCTTATATAGACATGTTTTTGCAGACATATTAAATAAAAAAACGCTAAGTGCCCTTTTGTAAGCTCTGTGTGCATGAGGTCTTAGGATACAGGAATCTATATCACATGCTGTCAGATTGATGAGATGGTATTGGAGAAGTGAACTAAAAGAGTGGCTTATAAAAAAAAAAAAAACATTAATTTTGGAAAGCAGAAGACCTGTTTTTGTTTTAAAAGTTTTTTGTTTGTAATGTTTCATGTTTTGCACGCTCCTCTCTACTGCAGGTGTGGCAGGTTCGTGTTGATTTACACCTATTAAATCATGAAGGTAACATAATTGACGCAGCAAGCATAGCAGCTATTGCAGCACTTTGCCACTTCCGAAGGCCAGACGTATCTGTCCAGGGAGAAGAGGTCACTGTGGTGGGTTTCACTTTTGTACTTTACAATTTTACAGTGTGTTATATCGTACATGTAAAAAAAAATTCTGTTGTGAAGGCATATCCACAGGTTGAGTCAGACACAGATTACTGCATGTTGTTTAGTGAGTTCACTTGAGTTTTGGGATTTGCCCAGCCAGTATGAGTGTCTTTTATTTTTTTTTCCTGCTGTTGCTTTTCAATTATTCACCTATTTTTTATATTTACAGTGGTTATCAACATCAAAAGAAAACATTTATTATATTGCAGCTTGCCAATTCTTGGACATGATGTGTGAATTTGTTTTTTCTTTTTTAGAGTTTCCTTTCTTCCTTGCTTAAAACAATCGGCTTTTATTTAAGTAAAACCTGCTGTAACTGATTATAAAGTGTGAGCTGTGGTTTGAACTTCAATTTGTTAAATGTACTAGCAGATTTACATACAACACAATCCCCCCCCCCCCCCCATATAGACAGTGCTGCTGTCCGAAGGTGTCCCTGCGCTCCTTCATCCAAAGTCCAATCTCAATACAGTTCTGTGCCTGAGAGCAGCGGCTCTGCTTTCTCTCTCATTTGCATAGGACTTGGATGGCAGCAGAGGGCGCCATTGACTGCTGTTGCTGTCAATCACAGCCTATGATGTGAGAGCAGGGGGTGGGGCCGAGCCACACTGTGTGTCAATATGCACAGTGCAGCTCAGGATCAAGCCTGCAAGAGTGCCCCCATAGCAAGAAGCTTGCTATACGGGGACTCTGAAGTCAGGAGGAGCCAGAAGTGTTGACGAAGAACCCCAGAAGAAATGGTTTGGGGCTATGTGCAAAATCATTGCACAGAGCAGGTACTGTTGTTTCCCCAAAAGTAAAACTTACCTCGAAAAAAAGACCCTAGTGTGAACCAGGGCTCAAGGTGGAAAACGTTCTGAAATTATTTCTGTCTGTCTCATTTTGTTACACCACAGAAACCTGACCTTTTAACAGGGGTGTGTAGACTTTTTTTATATCCGCTGTAAATCAAATGTTTACAATCGCTTAATCTCAGAGAACCTGTCAATACTGGTCTTATGCAAATACTTTTGTTATTAAATTATAACTATGTAAGAATATTTCTAAAAGATTTATTTGTTTACTTTTGCTCTGCTGATAGTCAGTCAGAAAATGTAAACTGGGCAAAGCGGCACGTTTTATTGCCTCCTCCCTCTGCAGCAAATATTCAAATTTTCTTCATTCCCCCCACCGGGAGACATAAAGTAACCAGTACCGTGTGTGTATGAGGCAAATGTGCAACCGATTTCCCCTTCTCTTATGTGCTTAGTAAGGCAGCAGTGCTGTTAACATAGGGGTGGCAAGACCTTTCCTAGCCCTGTGTGATCTAATGACTAGAATTACATGGAGCTTAACAAAGGGGCTTCCCTCCGTGCCCATGCTGGGTGTGTAGAAGGAAGACAAATATGTGCTACTCTTATGCCGCGTACACACGATCGGAAATTCCAACAACAAAAGTTCTCGTCTGTATGCAATTGCGAGGCACAAAAATCCTACGCATGCTCGGAATCATTGAACTTCATTTTTCTTGGCTCATTGTATTGTTTTGTATGTCAACGTGTTCTTGACGTTTTGGAATTTCAGACAACATTTGTGTGACCGTGTGTATGCAACAAAAGTTTGAGCCAACGTTCCGTCTGAAAAAATCCACGGTTTTGTTGTCGGAATTTCCTATTGTGTGTATGCGGCATTCATTTGATCCTTTTTTGCTTTGCCCTTCATGTGCAGGTTTGTTTTTAGAAATACAAAACCATAACTTTTTGGATGAGTTTAATTATGATTGAGTTCTATTTAAGCTATTTTCTATGTGTAGAATCATGATGAATTTTTTTTTCTTCCTTTTTTATATTGATTAGTATTCCCTAGAAGAACGGGAACCTGTTCCACTGAGCATCCATCACATGCCCATTTGTGTCAGCTTTGCCTTTTTCCAGCAAGGGTAAGAAATAGAAGAATAGAAAATACATCTTTATTAGACCAGCTTTAAACGTTGTTTCTGACCAAAAGGTCTGTGTCTGTGTGTCTGTGTCTGTGTGTCTGTGTCTGTGTGTCTGTGTGTCTGTGTGTGTGTGTGTGTGCGTGTGCGCTTTTGTGGTTCTCTTCAATTTATGTGCAAATTAAGTAATATTTTGACATGGCTCTCTAACATATGCCTTCAACCTTTTGGTGTTTATAAATGGGCCCCTAAAGTGTAAACCGTTCGAAAATGAAAAAAATACACTTTTCTTTCACTCATGGTTAGTGTTTGGCTGAAGCCATTTATTATCAATCAACTGTGTTTACTCTTTTTAAATCATAATGACAGCTGAAAATACCCAAATGACCCTGATCAAAAGTTTACATACCCCAGTTCTTAGTACTGTGTATTACCCCCCTCTAACATCAATGACAGCTTGAAGTATTTTGTGGCATTTGTGGATGAGGCTCTTTATCTTCTCAGATGGTAAAAGCTGCCCATTCCTCTTTCGAAAAGCCTCCAGTTTCTGTAAATTCTTGGGCTGTCTTGCATGAACTGCATGTTGAGATCTCCCCAGAGTGGCTCAATGATATTGGAGAATGCGAAGGCCAGTTCAGAACCTTCATTTATTCTGCTGTAGCCAATGACGGTCGACTTGGCCTTGTGTTTTGGATCATTGTCATGTTGGAATGTCCAAGTATGTCCCATGCGCAGCTTCCTGGCTGATCAATGCAAATGTTCCTCTAGTATTTTTGAGAACATACTGCATTCATCCTGCCAACAACTTTGACCAAATTTCCTGTGCCTTTGTAGCTCACACATCCCCAAAACAGCAATCCACCTCCGTACCTTTCATCATAGGCCTTGTTGACTCCTTTCCAAATGTAGCGTTTATGGTTGTGGCCAAAAAGCTAAATTTTGGTCTCATCACTTTAAATAACTTTGTGCCAGAAGGTTTGAGGCTTGTCTCTGTGCTGTCAGGCATATTGCAAGTGGGATACTTTGAGGCATTTGCTTAGAAATGGCTTTCTTCTGGCGACTCGACCATGCAGCGCATCTTTTGCTTTGTGTGCCTCCATTATTGTACATCTTGAAACTGCTACACCACATGTTTTCAGAGAGTCATGTATTTCACCTAAAGTTATTTGTGGGTTTTCCTTTGAATCCCGAACAATTTTCCTGGCAGTTGTGGCTGAAATTTTAGTTAGTCTACCTGACTGTGGTTTTGGTTTCGAAAGAACCCATAATTTTTCACTTCTTGATTAGAGTTTGGACATGCTGAGTGACATTCTCAATACCTTGGATATACTTTTTTATATCCCTTTTCCTCAAAATCCAGAAATGTCTGTGCAGCCCTGGATAAAAGATGCAAGAGTCTGTCAGTAGTCCAGAAACTCATTGACCTTGCGCACACACACACACACACGAATTGCAAGCAAACAGATCACAGGTGAGGAGGGTTACCTTTAACCACTTCCCGCCCGGTCAATAGACAATTGACGTCTGGGAAGTGGTTCTGTTATCCAGACTGGACGTCACTCTATTCTAACATGCAGGTGCACAGCACGGCGATCGGTGGCTTTTTACCACGTGATCAGCCGTGTCCAATCACGGCTGATCACAATGTAAACAGGAAGAGCCGTTGATCACAGACGCGAGTAGAGGAGAGCCGATCGGCGGCTCTCCTGACGGGGGGGATATACGCTGATTGTTTATCAGCCTAGCCCCCCGCAGATGCCCACACTGGACCACCAGGGAAGCCACCAGGACCACAAGATAAGGGGGCAACATGTGGATGGCCAGGTATGTACCCCATGGCCATCCACATGTTAAAAAATATTCGCAATAGATGCCAATCAGTGCCCACACATGGGCACTGACTGGCAACATGGGCACTGACTGGCAACATGGGCACAACATAGAAAACAGTGATGCCCAGCAATGCCATCATCAGTATCTGTGCTGCGTTCCACCTCATCGGTGCCCATCAGTGCCGCCTTATCAGTGCAGCCATATCACTGCCCATAATTGAAGAAAACGTACTTATTTACAAAACAAATTAACCGAAAAAAAAGAAACTTTAATTTTTTTTCAAAATTTTCGGTCTTTTTTATTTTATTTTTTGCAACAAAAAAAAAAAACCGCACAGGTGAGCAAATACCACCAAAAGAAAGCTCTATTTCTGTGAACAAAATAACTATTTCATTTGGGTACAGTGTAGCATGACTGCGCAATTGTCATTCAAATTGCGACAGTGCTGAAAGCTGAAAATTGTTTTGGGCAGAAGAGTGCTTAAGTGCCTGGTATTGAAGTGGTTAATAACCATTCAAACCCCTTTGCGTCAACTTGTGTGCATGTTATCAGGCCAAAATAACCAGGGTATGTACACTTTTGATCAGGGTCATTTGGGTAGTTTCTGTTCTCAGCTTAATGGTTAACTGGCGTATTTATCGCCCTATTACGCGCACCGGCGTATAGCGCGCACCCCTAATTTAGCCTGACATTCCTGGAAAAAAATGTTTTAATACTTACAGTTTTGGTGTCTTGCCCGGCGTCCATCGGCGGCCTTGTCCGGTCCATCGTGGTGTCCTCCCGCGCTGGTCTCTGTGCCGATCGCCGCTTCCCGTGCTGTGTTTGAACGCCGCCGCCGACATATACCGAGCGCAGTACACTCGGCCAGGCTCGGCTCCCCTCGCGATTATGCAAGAGAAGCCGAGTGTACCCGAGTGTACTGCGCTCGGTATATGTCGGCGGCCGCGTTCAAACACAATGCGGGAAGCGAGTATCGATCCCCGCTTCCCGGGCTGTGTTTGAATCCGCCGCCGACATATACCGAGCGCAGTACACTCGGGCACGCTTGGCTTCTCTCGCATAACCGCGAGGGGAGCCGAACCTGGCCGAGTGCATCCGAGTGTACTGCGTTTGGTATATGTTGGCGGCGGATTCAAACACAGCGCGGGAAGTGAGTATCGGCGTATATCGCGCACCCACGATTTTTCCCTGATTTTAAGGGCAAAAAAAGTGCGCAGTATACGACAATAAATACGGTAGTTTTAGTCTTCCTAACCATTAAATGCATCGCACTGTACCTCAGCTCTGTGTCTTTTATGCAGCGTCCCAGCTGCTCCATCTGTCCTAGACTCTCTCCCTCACAGGCATGTGTCAATTTGTCTGTCCTGGACAATATGGCACAACCAGCTGCAACCTTGCAACCACTGAGCTCTAACCTTGGATCTAAGATGAATGCAGAACATCATTAGTGTGCCTTCTTCCAAGGTGTGTGTGCGTGTGTACATACACGCACATGTATATTATAAATATACACAAATTTCAACAGTACCCATATATAATAATTTATTCCCGAGTATGCATACATATGAAATTTGTTTCTCTACATCTGCAACTATTTTGTAGTCATGTTGGCTAAATATGTAAAGTGTTTTTTTTTTTTTTTTTCACTTTCCTTTATTTTGCATATAGCACATATTTATTGGTGGATCCCAGTGAACGTGAGGAACGGGTCATGGATGGCCTTCTAGTGATCGCAATGAACAAGCACAGAGAGATTTGTACTATCCAATCAAGTGGAGGAATCATGCTGTTAAAAGAACAGGTGAAGCCTTTTTGTTCAGTGATCTCACATCCTTCAGTAGGCTGGTCTATTTAGACCCCTTTCACACTAGAGCGGTTTACAGGCACTATTGCACTAAAAATAGCTCCTGCAAACCGACCCTAAACAGCTGCTGCTGATTCGGTGCGCTAGCATGATGGGGGAAAAAAAGTCCTGCTAGCCGCATCTTTGGAGCGGTGCGTATACCGCTCCTTCACCGCTTCCGCCTGTCAAAATCAATGGGACAGTGCAGCTATACCGCCGCATTGCGAGCGCTTTTAACCCTTTCTCGTCCCGCTAGCGGGCGAAAAGAGCCGGGAAATTTGCGGTAAAGCGTCGCTAAAAATAGCGTCGCTTTACCGCCACTGCACCTCCCATCCCAGTGTGAAAAGGGCCTTTTAAAGGATAAGTTCACCTTTTTTCACAAAAAAGCATTGCACCATGAATCAGCAGATGGTAGTTTTAATAACAAGCACTTTTCCAAGTTGATATAAAGCCGCTGAAGACCATGTTCTCTCTAGTCTATGTAATGTAAATCATCCTAATCCTTGTGATTTCTTGGAACTATTATAAGATGCTGGCTGGGGGAAAATGAATAGTGCTTGGTAAATGTTGTGGTCAGGATTGGCTAAATATTTGATCTATTTTAAATCCATGCAATATAGGAGATAAAAAACATATGTTGGCCTTTTCTTTCTTTTTTTTTTTTTTTCTCTCTTTCTTTTTTCCATGTGTGCTTTGACATTGGGTTATGGGGAGGAAGTGACCTAGAGCAGGGCTCAAAATTTCAAGTCCGGAGCTATTAGCCAGGCCTCAAGGGTTACTCGCCATCAGTGCCCCACTCGATCCCTACCCTGCCCGCCCCTAGACACGCTCTCTTAAATTATCGAATGAAATTACACTTGTTAAATTTATTTTTTGCAAAAATAAATATAACAACAACTTTATCAGTGCAGCCTCACCTGTGCCCACCATTGCAGCCTTACCGTGTCCATTGCAGCCTCGCTTGGGCAGAGGAATACATGGCTGGAGGAAGAGGAAAGCTGCGGGATAGCACGCTGTTACCAGCGCTTACATTGTAATTGTCTCCGCTCTGCTCAACACAGCCCTGCCTCCTGCTGACCCCATGCCTGAGAATGTATCACGGCATTAAACCAGCGTTCTATCTATCACAGGCACAGATCAGGAGGAGGCGCGAGCAGAGCGGCGACAATTATAATGTAAGTGCGCGGTAAAGGCGTGCTTTCCTGCCGCTCTCCTCTTCCTCCATGCGCTCTTCCCCCTGGGGCAATTGATGATAGAACAGCTTCCATCTCGATCAACCCCTCCGGCGGTGCTCTCCCCCCTCCTCTCCAAGGCAGGCAGCCCAGCTCGCAATCCCTTGTTTTCCACTCGCAAAATGTGAGTAGGCGAGTGGAAAATTTGAGGGCTGACCTACAGTATGTCACAAAAGTGAGTTCACCCCTTACGTTTTTGTAAATATTTTAGTTATACCTTTTTCATGTGACAACACTAAAGAAATTACACTTTACTACAATGTAAAGTAGTGAGTCTACAGCCTGTAAAACAGTGTAAATTTGCTGTCCTCTCAAAATAACTCGACACACAGCTATTAATGTCTAAACCGCTGGCAACAAGTGAGTACACTCCTAAGTGAAAATGTCCAAATTGAGCCCAATTAGCCATTTTCCCTCCCCGGTGTCATGTGACTTGTTTCTGTTAAAAGAGAGCAGGTGTGATAAATTTGGTGTTATGGCTCTCGCTCTCTCATACTGGCCACTGGAAGTTCAACATGGCACCTCATGGCAAAGAACTCTGAGGATCTGGAAAAAAAGAAGTGTTGCTCTACATAAAGATGGCATAGGCTATAAGAAGATTGCCAAGACCCAGAAACTGAGCTGCAGAATGGCGGCCAAGGCCATTTAGTGGTTTAACAGGACAGGTTCCACTTAGAAAAGGCCTCGCCATGGTTGACCAAAGAAGTTGAGTGCACATGCTTGGCATCCTATCCAGAGGGTTGTCTTTGGGAAATTGGTAACTAGACGTATGAGTGCTGCCAGCATTGCTGCAGAGGTGGTGGGGGGTATTGTCCACCTGCCAATGCTCAGACCATACCCTGCACACTGCATCAAATTGGTCTGCATGGCTGTCATCCCCAGAAGGAAGCCTCTTCTAAAAGATGATGCACAAGAAAGCCCTCAAACAATTTTCTGTAGACAGACTAAGGACATGGGTTACTGGAACCATGTCCTGTTGTCTGATGAGACCAAGATAAACGTATTTTGGTTCAGATGGTGTCAAGCGTGTGTGGCGGCAAACAGGTGAGGAGTACAAAGACAAGCGTGTCTTGCCTACAGTCAAGCATGGTGGTGGGAGCGTCATGGTCTGGGGCTGCATGAGTGCTGCCGGCACTGGGGAGCTACAGTTCATTGAGGGAACCATAGATGCCAACATGTACTGTGACATACTGAAGCAGAACATGACCCCCCCCCCCCCTCCTTCGGAGACTGGGCAGTATTCCAATATAACAACCCCAAACACACCTCCAAGACGATTGCTGCCTTGCTTGAGGGTAAAGGTGATGGACTGGCCAAGCATGTCTCCAGACCTAAACCTTATTGAGCATCTGTGGGGCTTCCTGAAATGGAAGATGCAGGAGCGCAAGGTCGCTAACATCCACCAGCTCCGTGATGCCACCATGGAGTGGAAGAGGACTCCATTGGCAACCTGTGTAGCTCTGCTGAACTCCATGCCCAAGAGGGTTAAGACAGTGCTGGAAAATTAATGGTGGCCACACAAAATATTGACACTTTGGGCCCAATTTGGACATTTTCTCTTAGGGGTGTATTCACTGTTATTTTGAGGGGACAGCAAATTTACACTGTTATACAAGCTGTACAATCACTACTTTAAATTGTAGTAAAGTGTAATTTCTTTAGTGTTGTCGCATGAAAATATATAATAAAATATTTACAAAAATGTGTTACTTTTGTGAGATACTGTATGTAAGTATTTACATTGGGGCCATATGTGTACTTTTACACAGGAGCATTGGGAGAAAGGAGCCTATAAATGTGCGCTTTTACATGGGGAGGCAGGGGTCCATTTTGTGTTTGCTTGTACATGGGACATGAGAAAGACAGCCATATGTTTTGATTTTGCATGGAGAGGAATGGCCCATATATGTATATGTTTTCACAAAGGAAAAGGGTTGATACATAAGTGTGTATTTTATAGGGGGCATGGGGAGAAAGGGGTCCTGTGTGAGTGTACAATTGCAAGAAAAAGTATGTGAACTCTTTTGGAATGATATGGATTTCTGCACAAATTGATCATAAAATGTGATCTGATCTTCATTTAAGCCACAACAATAGACAATCACAGTCTGCTTAAACTAATAAAACGCAAATAATTAAATGTTACCATGTTTTTATTGAACACACCATGTAAACATTCACAGTGCATGTGGAAAAAGTATGTGCACCCTTGGATTTCATAACTGGTTGAACCTCCTTTTGGCAGCAATAACTTCAACCAAATGTTTCCTGTAGTTGCAGATCAGACGTGCACAACGGTCAGGAGTAATTCTTGACCATTCTTCTTTACATAACTGTTTCAGTTCAGCAATATTCTTGGGATGTCTGGTGTGAATCGCTTTCTTGAGGTCATGCCACAGCATCTCAATCGGGTTGAGGTCAGGACTCTGACTCGGGCCACTCCAGAAGGCATATTTTCTTCTGTTTAAGCCATTCTGTTGTTGATTTACTTCTTTGCTTTGGGTCGTTGTCCTGTTGCAACACCCATCTTCTGTTGAGCTTCAGCTGGTGGACAGATGGTCTTAAGTTCTCCTACAAAATGTCTTGATAAACTTCGGAAATTCAATTTTTCCTACGATGATCGCAATCCGTCCAGTCCCTGACGCAGCAAAACGGCCCCAAAACATGATGCCCCCCACCACCATACTTCACAGTTGGGATGAGGTTTTGATGTTGGTGTGCTGTGCCTCTTTTTCTCCACACATAGTGCTGTGTGTTTCTTCCAAACAACTCAACTTTGGTTTCATCTGTCCACAGAATATTTTGCCGGTACTGCTGTGGAACATCCAGGTGCTCTTGTGCAAACTGTAAACCTTGTTTCTTTGGACAGAAGTGGCTTACTCTGTGGTATCCTACCATGAAATCCATTCTTTTTAAGTGTTTTACGTATCGTTCATTCACTAACAGGGATGTTGGCATAGGCCAGAGATTTTTGTAAGTCTTTAGCTGACACTCTAGGATTCTTCTCCACCTCATTGAGCAGTCTTACCATGGACTGATGAACAGCAAGGCTTTTGGAGATACTTTTATAACCCTTTCCAGCTTTAAGCAAGTCAACAATTCTTAATCATAGGTTTTCTCAGAGCTCTTTTGTGCAAGGCATCATTCACATCAGGCAATGCTTCTTGTGAAAAGCAAACCCAGAACTGGTGTGTTTTTTAAAGGGCAGGGCAGCCGAAACCAACACCTCCAATCTCATTGATTGGACTCCAGTTGGCTGACACCTTACTCCAATTAGCTCTTGGAGATGTCATTAGTCTAAGGGTTCACATACTTTTTTCCACATGCACTGTGAATGGTGTGTTCAATAAAAACATGGTAACATTTCTTTGTGTGTTTAGTTTAAGCAGACTGTGATTGTCTATTGTTGTGACTTAGATGAAGATCAGATCACATTTTATGACCAATTTGTGCAGAAATCCACATCATTCCAAAAGGGTTCACATACTTTTTCTTCCAACTTGTATACACAGCAATGATGTACAGTGTGCTTGTATGCAGGAGTGCATGCTCATACAAATCGGGGCGTTGCTGTATGTGTGGCTTATGCCGCGTACACACGGTCGTTTTTTGCGATGGAAAAAAACTTTGTTTTTTAAAACGTCATTTAAATTAATCGTGTGTGGGCAAAACGTCGTTTTTTGTCTTCCAAAAAACGACCAAAAAAAAATTCCAACATGCTTGAATTTTTTGTGTCGTTTTTCAAAACGTCGTTTTTTGTTTCACAAAAAGTCACCGTGTGTAGCAAAAACGTTGTTTAAAACGAACGTTTTTCAACCCGCGCATGCCCAGAAGCTAGTTATGAAGCGAGCTTCAATGGAAAAGAGTGGTGAACGTAACCTCGCTTTTTGTAAAAAAAACGATGGTGTGTATGCAACATCGTCTTTGAAAGTGACGTTTCAAAAACTTTGTTTTTTACTTCACAGAAAACGTCAATTTTTTTCATCACAAAAAATGATCGTGTGTACGCGGCATTATAGGTAAGGGCAAATGAACATGGCTGTATGTGTGGCTCCATGGGAGGAGGGGTCATAGATGCAATAAGTGCAGGAACAAATAAGAAGGGCATATGTGCCCTTACAGATTTAGGGCCTAAAAGAGGCATGTGTTTGTCAAGCAAAAAGTTGCCTGCAGGAAATTTGGCATTCAATGTTCAGGCTCTCATGATTGGTTACATGTATTTTTGATGCTAAATAAAATATCCTTGAGTTTTGGGTACCAAACTACAATAATACCTCACGATTATTAGGAAAAATAATATTGGCAATAATGCATTGCAACCTGTATAAAAGGGCACATGAAGTATGTATTGTAATCCAGAAGGTTATGGGTTTACTTGTGTGCCTCTTGTCACATAAATATGACTATGATGGCATGGCGTGCAGGCACCTCTAAGTTACCAAATGGCCAAACCAAATGTCGTCATATCATGTCTATGTGCTTTTAGTGTCATACTGTTTCTCAAACAGGTTCTGAGGTGCAGCAAAATTGCTGGTGTTAAGGTTGCTGAGGTTACGGAACTGATTCAGAAAGCCCTGGAAAATGACCGAAAGGCCAGGTGAGCCAAGACTTGCAATGGAGATGATAAAAGCTGAATGGTGGTGTGCATGTCATTATGGTTTTTATATCTTTTTTTACAGAAAGCAGGGAGGCAAATTTGGCTTTGCAGAGTCTCTTCCAGATCAGAAAATAACTGCTCTAAAGATGGAAAAAATCCCTGTAGATACTAAAGATGTAGAGAACAAAGCTGAAGAGATCATTTGTAAATCAGAGCCTCCATCAGATGTGTATCCTTTATAACAAATGTGTCATTTGGTCATATACTCTTAAAAATAAGTGGGGGGGGGGGGACTTGTCACTAAATGCTCAATTTATAAAGAAGTGATATGGTCTTACTAGAGCTATGCTGCTATTTCCAAAAAAAAATACATTTTAAAGCCTAATGATGTGCTTAGTGGTCCTTTGCGTCCTACTAAAAGAAAGGTGTTTTAAAAAGAAAGTCATTGATGTGCCCAAATTCTCCTTCAGTCACTGACTTATGCTCTGTTATGCAGAAATACTGAAGGTTCTTCACCACAGTTATAATGGGCTGTAAAATGCAGGCTCATTTAATTTGCTTAGTCCACCATCATGTGACCCTCTGAATTCCCCCTATGGGAATGAAAAATGTTGACCCAGTTCTGGAGACCTAACCCCCTGCTGAGCAGTCTTGTGCCACCCCTTTTTGTGATATCCTCACACTACAAGAGTCTCTGAGACGACCCTGCCACTGGACAGCTCATTGAGTGTCCACCTCAGCTAGGTAGTGACGTGGACATGCAAAAAAGGGCCCTTCCAGTCTGCAGTCCAGAAGATATAATAGGTTTCACACCTGACTGAATTTAGGTAAAGATTTAGGGCTTCTAGATTTTTCTTTTTATTGCATCCTGGGGTGGGTTAGGGCATTGTTTGGTTGTGGGTAGGGGTGCAGAAAAACAACCACGGGGGTTAAGCGATCTTTTTGCTGGGATCCAGGAAAGTAGCAAAGACTTGCCTTGGGAATAAACTTGCTCAACCAAACTCTACTTGAAATGGATAATCATGGCATTTATTTCAGAGAGGGTCGTTTTTCTTAGCTTTTCTCATTCAGCAATAAAAAACCAGTTGTTTGGGCTGCTGGCACTGCTCAGATTGGAGAGGGAGCTGGAAATGCATGGGGAGCGTTGGAGGAATCGGAAGAAGAGGAGGAGGAGGAGGATGAAGATGAAGCAGTCCTGTTGATAGAGACTAACACTACAAAGAAAATGTCAAAAAGTAAGTTTATTAGAATTATTAGTCAAGATCCTATTGTGGTTTGCAGGTGGAGTAGTGAACTGTGTAAAAGCTTTTCTTGTGTCGTGTAATCTGAAGGTGAAGACTGGATGCTATGCATTCCTGTTCAACATTTACTGTTTTGCTGCATGAGCTACTGTATATGTGTAAAATAAATCAAATGGCTAGTAGGCTTTATTAAAGCGGTATTTCACCCTAAACATAAGATCTCCCATGCGATCCAGCATACTGGCGTCAGCGCCAGTATGCTGTTTTTTTTTTTTTTTAATAGCACACTTACTGTATTATTGTAGAATTCCTTTTCTGTCCCCCGTGGTGGACGGCGCCAGTATAGCGCGTCACATCTTCCTAAAATACCCGATATGGACTCGGGTAATCTCGGCGAAAATGCGGCGCCTGCGCACAGACCTAGGAGCTGACTGCGCAGGCGCCGTATTTCTCCGAGTCCTACGGCTATGGCGCGTCACGCCCTCCGAAATAGGACTCGGAGAAATACGGCGCCTGCGCATTCAGCTCCTAGGTCTGTGCGCAGCCGCCGCATTTTCGCCGAGATTACCCGAGTCCATATCGGGTATTTTCGGAAGATGTGACGCGCTATACTGGCGCCGTCCACCACGGGGGACAAAAAAGGAATTCCACTATAATACAGTAAGTGTGCGATTAAAAAAAAAAAACCAGCATCTGGCGCTGACGCCAGTATGGGATCGCATGGGAGATCCCTCCGCTTTAAGTGGTTGAAAAAAAGCCTACGGAAAAAATTGTTGCACACTGTCCTACAGTGTAGGCTTAGGAACTATTTGTGTGATATTTTAATGGCTGTTTGCAAAGGATGCTGGGCTTCTTAGGAAATCCTATATCTGCTTATATGCTTGTTAACCACTTAAGATCCACCCCACGTCTAAAGACGTCATTTTTTTGAAGATGGATATCTCGGTAATGGCAGCAGCTGCTGCCCAACCAAGATATCCATCTCTTCGTGGGGCGGACCTGTTAACGATAACGGCGGTCATCGCGGCGTGCCACCCCCTCCCGCCGCTTACCGTAGCCGTCGGTAGCGGCGGAGGCGATCAGGTCCTCTTGCTGGCTGTCCGGGGATGCGACTGAGGGAAAAAATGTCCCTCAGCCGTCCCCATACCTCTGCTGGGCGGAAGTGACGTCAAAACGTCTTTTCCGCCCAGCGTCTTAAAGAGACATTTATTTTGTTTACTTTTTTTTTTTTTTACATTTTAAGCCTGAATATGAGATCTGAGGTTTGAGATCTCATATTTAAGAGGACCTGTCATGCTTTTTTCTATTACAAGGGATGTTTACATTCCTTGTTATAGGAATAAAAGTGATGATAATTTTTTTTTTTTCAGTGTTAAAAATTATAAAATAAATAAAAATAAAAACGAAAACCAAAAAAATATTTTTTTAAAGTGCCCTGTCCCGACGAGCTCGCGCGCAGAAGCAAACGCATACGCGAGTAGCGCCCGCATATGAAAACAGTGTTCAAACCACACAAGTGAGGTATCGCCGCGATCGTTGGAGCGAGAGAAATAATTCTAGCCCTAGACCTCCTCTGTATCTCAAAAAATGCAACCTGTAGAATTTTTTAAACGTTGCCTATCGAGATTTTTAAGGGTAAAAGTTTGATGCCATGCCACGAGCGAGCGCAATTTTTAAGCGTGACATGTTGGGTATCATTTTACGCGGCGTAACATTATCTTTCACAATATATAAAAAAAATTGGGCCAAATTTATTGTTGTCTTATTTTTTAATTCAAGAAAGTGGAATTTTTCCAAAAAAAGTGCGCTTGTAAGACCGCTGCGCAAATACGGTGTGAAGAAGTATTGCAATGACCGCCATTTTATTCTCTAGGGTGTTAGAAAAAAAAAGAATATAAAATGTTTGGGGGTTTTAAATAATTTTCTAGCAAAAAAAAAACTGTTTTAGTCTCGTAAGCACCGAATCTGAAAAACAGGCTCGGGGCTCAAGTGGTTAATAGTCTAAATGTGACTGTAAGGTTTACACTTGCAGAAGCCCTTGTCATCCCTCTGAAAAGCTAACGGGAATGGATTGCTTCCAGAGTTGTTTTATGGGAGATGAGGTGTTATGTGGCTATTTCATGGCCTGTTTTAACCCTGTAGACTAGAGTCTGGACCACAATGTCGTGGTCGCAACCACATGCACTTCATGTGCACTGCGGTCCTACTGGTTTGAAGCAAGGCATCTCTCCCGCAGCATGTGTACATCCCTGTCCAGTTGCCTCTGCAGCTTAAAAAATACACAATACAATAAAAAGAAAAACAAAAAAATGTTATCTGTTAGAAATAAAATAATTTAAATAAAAAAAAAAATATTTAAATATATATATATATATAATTTATATATAATATTTATTTATATATAATATTTATTTCAAAGGTTTTTAATTATTGGTATGTTCCCCTTTTAAAGTTCCGTTTACGATTTACATTGTGGCCACTCTGTTATTTAGTGGTGAACCATATACCATAAGCACCTTGGTTTATTTAATTATATGCATGGCAACCCTCTCTTCATTTGCATTTGCTCCCCTGGTTTAATATGATGTTATTGGGATGAGTAACGGTCCGTGATTGGCTGACTTTCTCAGCGAGTTCCATTGGTTGCCATGCTGCTATATTAGTTGTTATGAGCAGGACGTCTTTGTGTTATCCAACCTTGCGCTGATGAAGTCCTGCCCACGGACGTAAATAGTACGAGGGGGAGAAGTCACGACAGACATCAGTCACATCACCCACAGCCATTGCTGTTGCAATTGTTTCCTATGCTGTCTGTAAGCACTCAAGTCTGAGTGCCGTCTTTTGTGAGTAGTTTCGCTTTTGTTTTATATTGCAATTAAACACTCCTTATACAGAGTGCACTATGTCTGTCTGTCTTTAATTTTATGTTTCATATGCATGTTGGAGACAAAGCTCAGGACCTTGATCGACACCTTTGGTATGCTGATCGAATTGGATGTTCTAAGTAGTTATACTGGAAATGAGTTACATGCCATGTGACCTATTATAGGTCGAATCAGTGAGGTGGAAAGCCACTCAGTGTGCGGTGGAGGGATTTCTGGCCGCGTTTGATCCACATTGCATTCAGTCATTTGCATTGTGCCTTTTCACAATCACTTGTGGACTGTTTCTTCTTATGGACATTAGGGGTGCAATGGATCGTCACCGATCCGTGATCCGAACGGGTCACCTTATTTACATTTAGGTTGCGCCATCTTGCTTGGTAATGTGACAGAACACCTCTGATATTAATATTTAACTTAATGTGAAAATCAGAGGTGTACTGACACATTAGCAAGCATGTAAGGTTTGCTGCGGCTTTTAAAATTTAATATGTAAACATTCCGTCAGATTTACATATACTGGGCCAGATCCACCGGCGTAAGACCGTTTCCAGCAGACAGATTTGATCGTGTGTATGCGGCCTAAGGCAGCCCTCCGGCTACAGCTAGACTGCTCTCCCTATCCTCCTTCTTCCCCCTGGAGGCTCGAGCCAAGGAGAGAAGGGGGGGGGGAGTTTGGGAGGTAACTCTTTCTCTCCTCTATACAGCTTGACTGTTTGTAAGGGAGTTCCCGTAATGAGAGAGGAGTTGTCCTCCCTAGTCACCTGGCATCCGCACTATGTTTACTGTTGTTCGTTATGTCTGTCCGTGTGTATGTAATCTTAGACCTGTTATTGGCAATATTCAGGTTATTATGGTGTTTTAGCCCCCTGTATATATCCATTTATTACCAGATTTTGACCATTCAAGTAAACATTTATTTTACTTTGTTAGCCGTATAGTCAGTGTGGTTATATAGTCCCTCCATGTTTTCAATCATGTCTGAGAGATGTCCATGAATGAGAAATATTAGGGTATTATCGGAATAGAATTTATTTCTTTTTTTGTACATCTTTGTTGCTGTATCTCTCTTATCCCTCCCCTCCTGGGGTCTGCCAGGTGCGCCTTAGGATGAACTATGGCCACAATAAACACAATCACTTATAATGTAAAAGGACTGAACACCCCAAGTAAAAGATATAAGGTAAACAAAGAGCTGCATTTTCTTGGGGCAAATGTGGCCTGTCTCCAAGAAACGCATATTGTGCACGCCTTTGGGTGCAGATTGTCTTCATACTTGTTTCCCATGTGGTCCTATGGCGATTCAACATCCAATCAATCGAGAGGCGTGGTTTTGATAGGACTGTGATATTTGTAGTAAAGCAGTTGGCAGACCCTGAGGGGAGATTGTTTAACATGGAAATGTACGTTGGCAAACATTTACTCTCCAAATAAGGAATCTGATATATTTTTAAAGAAATCTTCAAAAAAAACTTTTTTAAAGAAGGTAAACTTATAATGGTAGGAGACTTAAATCTGAGTATAGATCCACGGGTTGATACTACAGGGGCCTCCCCTCTTGCTATACACTTAAAAGACAGGTGATTTAAAAACTGTTATTGTACCAGTTGGTAGATGCATTAAGAGTCGGGTACCCAGGGAACAGGGACTATACTTTTTATTCCCCAGTGCATGGGTCATTTTCAAGGATCGATTTGTCTTTTTTTTATAGAACATTAATTACTACCGTCTCTTAAAAGTGTGGAGATTAAAGTAATTGCTCTTTCTGATCATGCCCCAGTGGCAATTAAATAAAAAATACAGATAAGTTATACGGTAAGAAGGAACTGTGGATTAAACATCTCTTATTCAGGACCCGGCAATAATTAAAGGATCACTAAAGGAAAAACATTTTTTAGCTAAATAGCTTCCTTTACCTTAATGCAGTGCTGTTTTCATGTTCTCATTGTTTGTTTTTGTTTTTTTTTTGCTTTGAAGTTACTGTAATTCTGCTCTGATCTCCACACTTCCTGCTTGTCTGGCTCCTTATGAAAAAATCTCATGGCAGCTTTTCACTGTGGTTCAAGCTGTGTGTCTAAAACTCCTCAGAACCAATCAGATTCATTTTAAAAACAAAACACTGCCCTGGGATTCAATTTAAAAACAAAACACTGCCCTGGATTTGTTTGTTTTTGTTCTGTCTCTTTCTCTACTTCCCATAAACACAAAACCAGTTTAAAAACGAAAGTGAAACTAGAGGCATATTATATGATTGATTTTTTTTTATCTATTTTTAATCCTTTTTAAAAGGAATCTGTTAACTTTTATGTCTCTATACCCTGTAAACCGTCATTTCAGTAACAAATTTTTTTCCTTTAGTGATCCTTTAAGATCGAGCAAGAGTTGGAGAACTTCTTTGCTGTAAATGATGCACCTAAAATCCCTTGGGAAGCGCATAAGGCTGTCATAAGGGGAATATTGATGGGGGTGAGTGTAGGGAAGAAGAGAGGGGAGAGAAACCCTGTGCCTTTTTATATATAGAGATACAGGACTTGGAACAAATGACAAGACCCCCAAGGTATCCTGGACAGACAGGAATTGGCAGCAAAAAGGGTGCAATTAGCAGAAGAAGAAAACGTGTTTTCCATATAATAAGCAAGGCGAGGTATCAATGGGGAAATAAATATAGAAAATGGTTGGTCAGGGAAAGGAAAAATGTATCTTTTATCCTTAAAATCAAGAATGATAAGGGAGAGATGGTGCATTCGTCTCCTGAAATAGCGGAGGTATTGCAGCTCACTATATAATGTGAAACAGAGAGGCGAAGATGGACGAGAAATGAGATGCAGGGACTAGACCCTCCTCATGTTGCTCAAGGAGGAGCTTGTACAACTTAAAGTCCAAATTACTCGAAGAAATAAGAACAGCAATAAAAAATATGGCTCGAGAAAGAGCCCGGGCCCCGACGGGGACTCTTTTTATATTGTAAAGGATTTCAAAAGCTTTTGATATCTAAATTAGGTGATTATCTAAATGCAGGAGAGACCCTGTGGTAGGAATCATTACTGGCCTACATAACTCTTATTTTAAAAGAAGGGAAGGACCCAGCAGTCCCAACGAGCTGTAGGCCAATTTTTCTGTTAAATGCAGACATAAAGAGTTTTGCTAAAATAATTGCAGAGAGATTAACCACTTAACCCCTGGACCATATTGCTGCCCAATGACCAGAGCACTTTTTGTGATTCGGCACTGCTTCGCTTTAACTGACAATTGCATGGTCGTGCGACGTGGCTCCCAAACAAAATTGGCGTCCTTTTTTGGTGGTATTTGATCATCTCTGCGGTTTTTATTTTTTGTGCTATAAACAAAAATAGCACTTAAGCACAAGCGTACCTTGCATAGCACACCCACCGGGAGCCGGGCTGAGACTACCAAACTCAATTCACATGTAGCCGAGACCGGGATCCGAACCCTTGGCTGCAGAGGTGAACGGCTTGTCAACACAGTGCAAATCGCGTTGAGCCACCACAGCTCCGGTCTCCTTGACTTAGCGGGATAAGGCAGGGGTGCCCCCTCTTCCCAATTCTGACTAATTTTAAAAAACAGTGCCTTGCGAAAGTATTCGGCCCACTTGAACTTTGCGACCTTTTGCCTCATTTCAGGCTTCAAACACAATTTTTTGTGAAGAATCAACAAGTGGGACACAATCATGAAGTGGAATGAAATGTATTGGATATTTCAAACTTTTTTAACAAATAAAAAAAATGAAAAATTTGGCGTGCAAAATTATCCAGCCCCTTTACTTTCAGTGCAGCAAACTCTCTCCAGAAGTTCAGTGAGAATCTCTGAATGATCCAATGTTGACCTAAATGACTAGTGATAAATAAAATCCACCTGTGTGTAAAAAAGTCTCTGTATAAATGCACCTGCACTGTGATAGTCTCAGAGGTCCGTTTAAAGCGCAGAGAGCATAATTAAGAACAAGGAACACACCAGGCAGGTCCGAGATACTGTTGTGGAGAAGTTTAAAGGCGGATTTGGATACAAATTTTTTTCCCAAGCCTTAAATATCCCAAGGAGCACTGATTATTGAGTCTGCAAATCTACGAAGACCTGAGACTGGGACGGAGATGATCACTGTCTTCCAAGACATAGGACAACAATGATACTGCAAAATCTGCCCTTTATAAAGCAGGGACAATGGTTAAAATTGATGGGAAGATGGATGGAGCTACAATTCTGGAAAAACCTGGTTCACAAATAAACATATCCAAAACATAGAATGGCCAAATAAACAGTCAAGTCAAAGTCCAGACCTGAATCCAATCGAGAATCTGTGGAAAAAACTAAAAACTGCTGATCACAAACGCTCTCCATCTAACCTCACTGAGCTTGAGCTGTTTTGCAAGGAGGATTGGGCAAAAATGTGTCTGTAATCGCAGCAAAAGGTGGCGCTACAAAGTATTAACTTAAGGGGGCTGAATAATTTTGGACACCCAATTTTTCAGTTTTTTATTTGTTAAAGTTTGAAATATCCAATAAATTTCATTCCACTTCATGATTGTGTCCCACTTGTTGATTCTTCACAAAAAATAACAGTTTTATATGTTTATGTTTGAAACCTGAAATGTGGCAAAAGGTCGCAAAGTTCAAGGGGGTCGAATACTTTCGCAAGGCACTGTAAATATGTCCAAATCTGAGATTTTGAATATCGCTATCCCAAGGGAGGAGCAGCGGGCAATCCAACCTAAATTCCCCTTTTTTGTATGGTGTAAGGAGGGACTAGGGTACCTGGGAATAAAATTGACTGCATCATTGGATACTATGTTTAGGGCCAATTATATACCAGCGCTTAAAGTGGATGTATACCCAAAAATATATATATATTTTTTTTGATGTCACAATGTACAGTAGATTTCCTATCATCAGTGCCTAGTCTTGCCACACAGTTAATCTAGCTCTGAGCAATCCTCTTTTATTCATTGAGATAAAACGGACCAACAGAAAAACCTTGGTCCGTTCCACCCCCTTGCTGTAAGTGATAGGTTATTTACATATCTCGTGCACTAGCCTGTGACAGGCACATCCTGTGAAAGTTCACAATTCGCATCCCTCTCCCCTCCCCTCCAACTCTCCCAGGAATGGCTGCCTTTACTGTGTTCATACTGGATGTTTCTCATCATGGGGTGTGATCCCCAGATCAGGGTGATGAGGAAATGTATGCTGCAGTGAACAGCCAGCAGAATATACACAGACAAGTGATTAGGAGGGACATGTATCTAGTCAGAGCTGGGCAGAGTAGAAGATCTAATAATAATTAGTATAGTGTGTGTCTGAGGTTACCTGATCAGTTGCAACATTCCTTTCCATCATGTGTTGTGTGGGGGAGGGGTGGATTTCTCACTTTTTATAATTGCACCCAGTAAGGCTGAATGAACTGGATCACATTAGTGCGCGATACGAGATTGCATGTGATTCGCACTGCAAACCGCATGCGATGTCCATGCAGTGCGATTTCAGCCATACAGATAGTATGGCTGATATCGCACCGCATGCGGACCAAACTCGCACAGGACCCTTGCACCAGAATCGCATGGCTGTTCACACCTATGCGATTTGATTCATGTCCGAACTGTCAGTTCGCAGTGTGATTTGCAAGCTGAAATGGGGGTGTCATTACCATTGTATGACACTCCCAAGCAGTTTGCATATGGCAGTGTGAACTGCTGTGTGAGTCAGGTGTGATGTGGGAACCCGCAGTGGATTCGCAGGGTTCCCGAATCGCACCATTGTGAACTGAGCCTTGGTGGGAGCAGTCAGGTGACATTTGTAGGCTGTATGCTTTGAGGCTCAGTTCACATTGGTGCAACCGACTCGCACGGCAGTTCACACTGCCATATGCGAACTGCTGGGGAGTGTCATACAATGTTAACGACAACTCCATTTCAGCTTGCATATCGCACTGCAAACTGACAGTTTGGACATGAATCGGATTGCACAGGGTGTGAACACCCATGCGATCCGATTCTGGTGCGGACCAAAAAAGGGTCCTGTGTGTGTTTGGTCCGAATGCGATTTCAGCCATACAATTTGGCTGAAATCGCATCGCACAGACATCGCATTTGATCTGAACAGCAATGCAGTGCGAATCACATGCGATGTCTGGCATGGCACCAGTGTGAACTGGTCACCTGATATTTTTTACAAATTATTTTTGTACTTTTTTTTTTTTTTACAATAAGGGGGTGGGGTTTTATTTTTTAAATATATTTTTTTTACAGTGCTTTCGGAGAAGGGGGTGTCAGTGTGGTGGTGGCTGGTAATTGGCCCCTTTCTGACGGATTTAGGACAACTGCAGGAGGTGTGTGTGTGTGTGTGTGCGCACACACACACACACATTAAATTAAATGTTCTAATGCTTTCAAAATGACAGGTTTACATCCACTTTAATAAGCTCAAGGAACATCGGAACAACCTAAGACATAAAGACCCTCTCATTGATAGGAAGAATTAATGCCCTAAAAATAAATATCCTACCAAGGATGGTTAACATCCAAGAATGATCCCAATATCAGTACCGCAGGACTAATTCAGGAAATTAAGATCAATGTTACTAAAATATGTTTGGGCACATAAACACCCCAGGATTGCATATGCAACACTGGTCAAAGCAAAAAAGTCAGGGGGACTAACCACACCGGACTTTAAGAAATATTATCAGGCGATTTCTGCCTCCGGAATGGTAGTGGATTCATAATAAAAAAGGGAAAAGTTGGGTAAATATGGAGATAGCACAAAGTAAAGTTGATTTAGGAAAGGTGGTTTGGATACCACGGCAGCACCGGGATTTGGCCATTGGAAACAAATCCACTAACTAGAAATAATTTTAAGATTTGAGATGGCTTAGGGCAGGGGTGGCCAATCAGTGGCCCGGGGGCCACATGTGGCCCGCGGAGCCCTCTGATGTGGCCCGCGACCTCCTGCTCTGGAATGGTGGGTTGGCAAGCCCAGATCGCAGGTTGCTGACCCGCCGTACCATAGCATCAGTGTTGTGAATAAAGCTGGTGGTAGAGGAAGAAAGCGGCTGCGGAGCAGAGCCCCATGAGCCAATGCTTCCTCTACAGGGCCGGCTTTTGCCACAGGTGGAGTCTATGGCAAAGTTCAAATAACTTGCAGGATAGACACAGGTGCACTACGCTGCACCCGCGGTTTGGGTAAACCGCAGCACATCAGTGTGAAAGCAGTCTTAGGCCCTTTTCACACGATCAGCCCGACCAAATGGGACCCTTAATTCACCTCTATAGAGCGACAGATGTCTGTTTACGCCCGCCTACCTCCAATCAGAAAAACAGAAGGGAATTCGTCCCCTTTCATCTGGGCGGATCGGAGGGCCTATAGAGTAGCTGTGACCCGTCATCCGCTCGCTCCGCTCATTGTGGCCCTCGACTGGTTGCCAATTTTCTTACGTGGCCCTTGCTCTTTAAAAGGTTGGGCACCCCTGGCCTGGGGAGTTTGTATCATTGGGACTGTAATTCACCATTAACCGCTTGCTGCCCGGCACACACAGATATACGTCTGCAGAATGGCACGAGCAGGCAGAAGGACGGTGTGAAAGTAGCGGTTGTTGTGAAGGCGCTTGTGAGCCCGAGCGTGGGTCCCGTGTACTCGATTGCCATGGACAGACCCGCGATTGTCTCACGAAGAGAAAGAACGGGGAGATGTTAGTGTAAACACAACATCTCCCCGTTCTGCCTTGTGACACTGTCACTGATCGTGTTCCCTGTCGTTGAGAACAAGGACCAGTGACATGTCACAGCAAGTCACGTCCCCTGACAGTAAGAATCACTCCCTGGGGAACACTTAACCCCCTACAGCGCCACCTAGTGGTTAACTCCTTCACTGCCTGTGTCCTTTTCACAGTAATCGGTGCATTTTTATAGCACTGACCGCTGTAAAAATGACAATGGTCCCAAAAATGTGTCAAGTGTGCGATGTGTCTGCCATAATGTCGCAGTCATAATTAAAATCGCGCAAAGCAAAAACGCTTATTTTACAAAAATGTTACCAAAAATATGTAGAATACGTATCTGCCTAAACTGTAAAAAATATTGTTTTTTTTTTTTCAAAATTTTTGTTAGTGCAAAAAATAAAAACTGCAGAGGTGATCAAATACCACCAAAAGAAAGCTCTATGTGTGGAAGGGGGGGTGTACATTTTGTTTGAGCTACGTCGCACGACCACGCAATTGTCAGTTAAAGCGACGCAGTGCCGAATCAAAAAAAGTTCCCTGGTCGTTTAGCAACAAAATGGTCCGGGACTTAAGTGGTTAATATCTATATTGGGCACAAATAATTTTAAGTCAAGGAAAGAGCAATATATATTTCATTAGATGGGCAAAAAAAGTGGAAATACTATTACAAGATGTGATGAAAGGTAATAGGATATGCAGAAATTACACATAAATGGGGAAATAAGCCACTAGTGGTTCTCAACCTGGGGGTCGAATGATGATTTGCCAGGGGTCACCAAATCCTGGGCTGTTCATGAAGCCCGCACCTCTCTCCCAGCCTTTTTGTGGTCGCAAAGCAGGGCTGTCCCTGGAGCCTGGGGCCACCCACTTAGCATCTTTGCAGCCGCCGATTCAGTTTGCGGCATGTCTGGGGGGCAGAGACTAGAGGTCAGCTGACTGGTGAGGAATGTGAAGTGGGATGGGCTGGAGGAGACCCTATCTCCTTACTTTGGTAGAGGTGTCACTGCTACGAGACACCACAAATTCAGCGACACCGTGAGTAACACTACCTGTGATTATAGTTCCCAAAAAAGCCCCCACTACAGTTCCCAGATCAGCAGATGACATTGATCAAGAGCTAATCTGAACTCTCGCCAGCTCTGCCACTCATTCCACTCTACCCCCACCAAGGAAGACGAGAAAGGAAAAAAAAATAGATAATACATGGAAGGGAGAAGAATAGAGGGGGAAAAACAAAGGAAGAGAAAGAGAACAAGAAAGATGGCTTGAGAGAGTGATGGGGGGGGATTAGGATAGAGAGAGATAAAAGGAAAAGAAAGGAGAACAAAGAGATTGGTACATTCTAAAATGTACCCTAAGGGGTTTTATTACTGTACGAATGGAGGGGACTCAGGGAGCACTAAATATCCATGGGTTAGGGGAGCAAATTGCTTGCCTTGGGTGCTGACAACCCACGCAACGAAAATAACTTTACTGTTAGGGGTCCCCACAACTTGGGAAATTGTATCTATTACGGGGAAAAGGATACATGAGGTTAATGGAGAAACTATTCTGCCCCCCCCCCCCCAGTTTAAACCAAAGTACCGTATACACTTGAGTATAAACCAAGTTTTACAGCCCCCCCCCCTTTTTTTTTTTTTAGGGCTGAAAATACCCCTCTCGGCTTATACTCGAGTCAGTGTACCTTGGGCATCCAATTTTTAAAGCTAGCGGCTTCCTCCTGGTCCCGCCCAGTTCTGTGATAGGCGTTTGACACTGTGTTTAGTGTTCCTCCTATCATGGACGTTACTTCATTCTCGGACTCAGTTTCCCAGCAGACACTGTGTTCAGTGTTCTGCCTACCACAGACCTTCTCTTGTCCGAGAATAAAAGAATGTCCGTAATAGGCGTAACACTGAACACAGTGTCAAACGCCTATCGTGAAACGGGACCAGGAGGAAGCCGCGAGTTTTAAAAAAATGGACGGCCGCAGCGCAGCCTGTCAAGAATTTCGGGTACGCTGCAAATGGGCCCAGTGAGGCGTGCAGATGGGCATTGTTGACCCTCTTTTCGGCTTACAGTGGCTGCTGTATTTCCAACCCTAGGCTTATACTCAAGTCAATACTTTTCCCCATTAATTTATTTTTTTGTGGTAAAATTAGGTGCTTCGGCTTAAACTCGAGTGTGTGTGTGTATGTATATATATATATATATATATATATATATATATATATATATATATATATATATATATATATATATATATATATATATATATATATATATATATATATATATATATATATATATATAGTATATAAAAATATATACATTTTTAATTAAGGAAACAGAACCAGATAAAATCCTGATAAGCATATATTGATTGGTTTGAACAAAATTTGTAGTGTATAAAAAATGGGGTGGCGATCTGCGATTTTTTATTTTTTTTTGTTTGTTTTTGTCAGATGTCTGCCGCAAAGTGACACTTTTTGGGGACCAGTAATACCAATACAGTGATCAGTGCAAAAAAAATGCACTGAACAATGTTTAAATGGCAGGGAAGGGGTTAATACTCTGGGCCGAACAAAGGGTTAGCGGTGCTCCCTGGGTGTGTTCCAACTGTGGGGGGTGGGGGGGCTGGGCTCACTGGGACAACAGAGATCACTGTTTCTGATCACTAGGAATGGCAGATCTCCATGTTGTCCCCTGTCAGAATAGGTATCCACCTTGTTTACATTCAGACATCGAGTATATGTGCGGTGGGCGGTCCGAAAGTGTTTTAAAGCGGTTGTATACCCGCTGACACTACTTTTTTCTTCTGCATCGCATACTAGCTCATTATGAAATTCTTGCCTTAGAACGAGGCGCCGGTATCTCACCTGGTTCACACCGAGGCAGCTGACATTTTGCCTCCGCGTGTTTTCCGGGTATTGTGGCTGGAGCCGTGATGTCATCGCTCCCGCGCATGCGCACAGGAGACTTTTTACCGGCATTCAGCCAAGAATCTTGCAGATAGAGGATTGAGACAAACCATTTACTACTGGCAGGGGTGCTTATAATGTTCAGCTTTTATTTATGTAAAACGTTTATCCCAAAATGAAAAAACTGTTTGCTGTAACTGCTTATAAAAGGGTTCACTGGAGTTCAGCTTCAATTTGTTGGTGTATCTAAATCTGCTAGTGCCTCCTATTCTCCCCTCCTCCCGGATTAACAATGCTGCTTTCCAAAGGTGCCACCTGTGCTTCATCTGTGAAGTGGAGGTGCTCTAATATAGGAGTTGTCACTGGTCAGATCCCCAGGTGAAAAGGGGGGGGGGGGGCTAAAAAATAAAACTAAAGCAGCCACCACATGTAATGATTGGTAAGCTGCAATGTGACATTGTTTGTGTTTTGGGTTTAATACTGCTTTAACCTTTTTACTGTTGCTAAATGTTCACTGTGTATTGATTTTATGCTGTGTTGCAGATGATGTTGTGATGGTATCTGACGACAGTGAAGAGGAAGAAGTGATTATACTACAAGCTGGGGCACAATGAAAAAGGTATAATTTGCCATTCGTGTTATAAAGCGCTGTGCACATTGTTGGTGCTATATATATCCTGTATGGTATGATATTTTTTATATATATATATATATTTTTTATATATATATATATATATATATATATATATATATATATATATATATATATATATATATATATATATATATATATATATATATATATATATATATATATATTTATATATATATATATATATATATATATATATATATATATAAATTTATATATATATATATATAAAATTTATCTGTAACGGAATGACCCGTGACAGACTGAGATTCTCCTATGTCTAGGGTCACCTTATGTCCCCTAGGGCCATAGGGTGACAAAGAAATTGTATCATATATTACATGAGATGGGACATTAATAATTATTCAATGCAAAGACATCTGCTTTTAAAATGCTAAGTGACATGGCTTGTGAAAGACCTTTCATTCTGTTGAAAAGGTGTTAATTGCATCGGGGCCTGAAAGACCTTTTAGATTGTTTTAAACACAATCACACAATGTGTTAAAGTCTCCATTCAGATGTACTGAATTAGCATGTCAATTATGTTTAGGAATGTATTGATGCCCAGGTGTCAGAGACAGTACGTCTGTCTAGATAATGTGGATTGAGGTCAAGGCATTGTGTAATTGTAGTTTGGAATGTGACAGATCTGTCAGTATTGGTGCCGAAATGTCTGCTAGATAATTAGCCCCAGTGTGAATAGGGGGGTGGAGATGGCATTGTCCTGTGATTGACTGTAACATCTTGTACTGTATAAAAAAGCTGAGAAGAAACCAATAAAGTGTTCATTCATTTGGAAACTAGAAGATAGAGCAGTCAGTCTCATTTTCTGGGGAATTGATATGGATCGTGTATGTAGTATTGTCGGAGTGTGTCGGATAAGCTTGTCGTGGTTGGATGGAAGGTCGTAAACGGTGGTGACCGTTACATTTGGTGGCACAGCAGTGGGATGATTCCATCTTCAGAAGGACGGCTACAAGGGCACATGACAATGGAGACGGTGTATGAACGGATGAAGCTCTCTTCCCTCATGGACTTACTGGAGTGCCGGGGCAGACCGGCCAGCAACCGTAAGAAAAGTGACATTATCGCAGAACTGGTCGAAATGGATAGAGCTAAAAGGCCCGCCGTAACAGAAAGGACACCCGAAGAAGCAAGTTTTGTTCGGGCTGTTAACATAAGACTGGCACATTATGGTCCTAACCCTCCTCCGGAGATCAGGGACCGAGTTATAGCGGCTGTGAATGCCACCTTGCTACAGCGAAGAAGTGCTGCAGCAGCTGAAGTCACAGCAGCACCAACTAAAGAGAGAGGAGAGGTGCAGACACCAGTCTCCATGGAAGAGGAATTTCAAAGGAGGTTACAAGAGATGCGGATACAGCACAGAGGACCCGTATCAGAGGAGGTCCTGCTGGGATGGTCGGATGTGATTTGTTGCCAACTCTGGAAGGAAGCGCTAGCTCTGGAGCAGCAACACCAAGGAAAGGTCCTGCCCTCCATCTATGCAAGGTACTGGCCACAGTATGACGTACGAATGCCGTTGTTGGGGGAACAACCGAAGCAGGAGTGGATAGCAGAGTTAAGCAGGCTGATCCGGGCAGAGATGCAGCTGGACGAGAGCTACAGAGCCCTGCGGTGGTATGTAGCCCAAGAGTGCCCCTGGTCAGCGGATGACAGCCCCACAGAAGGCTATGATTATGATGGCCTGGGATTATTGTATTGGAGGATGTCCAGTGATCCCGAATTTGGGGATGATCGGGAGTGGCGCTTGGAGGACATAATAGAGCACAGAGAGAAAAAATTGAATATCTCAGGAGGCCACTGGTTACAGGAAGATTTGGAATTTCTGGCCATTCAGGAATGGGATTTGGAAATCGCCTACAGACAGCTGCTGGACTCTGCTCAGCAGCAGGGTGGGGCTCCCGTTGCCTGGGACTATGAGGAAATTTCAGATGACAACTGTGAAATCATGGCTGATGAATCGGCAGTGGAAAATATGGAGATTGCCATCCCTAAAGCCGAAGCGGATGGTGTGGAGTTCCAGGGAGGCGGGGCAGTTGGCCCCTCTCTCCAGCAACAAGCTGAGGTGGTAAAGCTTTTACCCCCAGCTGAATCACTGGCAACAGAGCACAGTGCCCCAGGCCTCTGCTTCTCACTAACAGAAGAGGGGGACCCTGTGGTAGTGGTTGGGACTGTGGTCTCCACTCACAGCAACCCAGAGGAAGAGCTGGCAACAGAGCAGAGTGCCCTGGGCCTCTGCTCCCAACTAACAGAAGAGGGGGTTCCTGGGGTAGTGGATGGGACTTCAGTCTCCACTGGCACAACCCCAGAATATGATACAGGACTGGGACAGGAGGATGTCTGCTTTGCAAGCACCGGGTTTTTTTTTAACCTGGCACCAGTGGATGGGACTGCAGTCTCCACTGGTATACCCCAGGAAGGGGGGGCAGTTGGCCCAGACCCCCAACAGCATGATGGACTGAGCCCAGCCACCCTGCCTTCTCTCCAGTGGCTGAAAGGACTCCAGGGAGAAGGGCCAGTCCAGGCCTCTCCCCAGCGGCAGGCATGTTCTCAGAGAGGCAGAGGTTGGCAGGGTGAGTAATGCTCAGTTTGGAGACCTTTATTTGGGGTACAGTATGGATACCAGCATTGGAGGACTGGAACTACTGACTGACTTCAGAGTCAACCTGTTTGGGGTTCGCTCCTGTGTCCGTCTCCCACCGAAAGGGGAGAGCTGTAACGGAATGACCCGTGACAGACTGAGATTCTCCTATGTCTAGGGTCACCTTATGTCCACTAGGGCCATAGGGTGACAAAGAAATGATATCATATATTACATGAGATGGGACATTAATAATTATTCGATGCAAAGACATCTGCTTTTAAAATAAGTGACCCGGCTTGTGAAAGACCTTTCATTCTGTTGAAAAGGTGTTAATTGCATCGGGCCTGAAAGACCTTTTGATTGTGTGATTCATTGTGTTTAAAACAATGTGTTAAAGTCTGTATTGCTGCCCAGGTGTCAGAGACAGTACATCTGTCTAGATAATGTGGATTGAGGTCAAGGCATTGTGTAATTGTAGTTTGGAATGTGACAGATCTGTCAGTATCGGTGCCGAAATGTCTGCTAGATAATTAGCCCCAGTGTGAATAGGGGGGTGGAGATGGCATTGTCCTGTGATTGGCTGTAACATCTTGTACTGTATAAAAAAGCTGAGAAGAAACCAATAAAGTGTTCATTCATTTGGAAACCAGATGATAGAGCAGTCAGTCTCATTTTCTGGGCAATTGATATGGATCGTGTATTTAGTATTGTCGGAGTGTGTCGGATAAGCTTGTCGTGGTTGGATGGAAGGTCGTAAACGGTGGTGACGGTTACAGTATCTATCCCGACTTTTTTTGCATACACCTATCCCATCAATTATTAATGCAGTTGCCAGTATTGTGCCGCCTATGTATACTGTACTCCTATATGTAAATGTGACATTTTGAATTTGATTGACATCTTGGCCTACCTGCTGTGATTGACACTTTACATTCCTATAAAGCTTATAATATCTTTGACCCTAAATCTTGTGAGCCCATAAAAATGCAGTGCTGACCAGTGTGTTCAGATTATCCTCAGACCATCCTCTGTAGCTTTACAAATACTTTAGATATTGGAGCATGAGTATGGACAGCATGGGTTATGGTGGTTGCTTAAATTACCTATCTCTAACCTGGAGTGTGCGCAGGTCAGAGGTTAAAGTTCACTGGCTGCATTCTTAATTAGGACCAGTGAAAATATAAAGTCAGCAGTGGCCGTTTCCATAATTCCATCCTGACTGGCATCATTTAATTTCATGTTGTATCTCCTTTATTCTAGATAAGCATCATTGACCTTTTATGGGATAGTTCAGATGTAGTCGCTGATCACAGATAAGCCTGTTTTATAAACATTGACTACATTCAGCCATACTGGGCTGTTTTTTTTCTAGGAACGGCTTAGCTGCTGCAGCCTCTAAAGGGGGCAATGAGTCTTCAAGCAAGATGTCCAACCATAAGAAGAAAAATACTCGCTGGTGTCCATCCACAAGGCAACAATCTTACCCATGTAGCCAAATACTTGTCAAAAGATATCGCTGAGAGCTTTTCAGAGAACTGTGCAGGACGTAGAAAACCATTTGGATGTCTGGTTCCTAGAGATATCTTTTTATTTTTACTTTTGCTATTGTGAAAAGATACGGGAGGGTGCAGACCACCACCAAATTGTACTAAATACACACAAGTCAAAATTATACGCCCAAACATGAGGAGGTACAAGCATTTCAATACCCAACTCCACCTGCCATAGTTGCTGTAGTTGGAAAGCTGACACATTTGGAGGGACACTCCCACCCCCATCCCCCCCCCCCCCCCCCCCCGTTTCTCAAATCTGACCCAATCTGATGCAGTTCCACAATTTTAGAGTGAGTTGAGTTTTGAACTCATGTTTTTTTGCAAGTATCTTTTTGTATTTAATCACTACCGGACCAGCGTCGTACCCGTATGTCACTGGACTTTAAGTAGTTATACTGGGATGATGCCTGCAGCTTTTTTAGAGCTGGCGGTTGGCTCTTGTGTAAAAGCAATCCTAGTGGCTAACAAGCTGTGGGAGGGGACGCCTGTCACCTTCTGTGGTTTTCTCTGGCTCTCCTGTCCCACTGGGAGACCCAAGAAACCAGCTGGTGCGTCAACAGTGGCATTAAAAAAAAAAAAAAAAATGGTGTGGATGTAAACCCTTCCCTTTTTTATTTACACACACACACATTATTAAGACTCTTGTTACAGCAGAAGATGTCATTTCATATGTACCCAGTCTTGCCACAAATAGTGAATCCAGCTCTGAGCATTCCTCCTATCTATCTTTAGTAAGATAAAAACTGAGAAATAGGTGTCCCTTTCTTCCCCCCTTGCTGTGAGTGACCTGTGATTTCCTTATCTCATGCACAAGTGTGAGAGAGGCATTTTGTGTACTTCACATCCCCCTCCTCTCTTCTCCAGCTTTCCCAGAATTGGCTACTCCACACCTCAGCATAGTTGGACATGCTGAAATAATGTGGTGACTCTCCTGGGTTTTGACAGGATGTTGGTGATCGTGGGGCATAATCCACGAGACCAACAGAAGTTCAGTGTAAGAAATATTGATACCTGGCCAAGGGGAGTGTGGAGGTGGGTGGGGAGTCGACTGACATCACGACTCCACCCACCGAGCTCCGGACAACAGACCCACCCACAGAATCCAGAGTATTGCGGGGCTCCAAACAGCTAAAAGGGAGATATTTGACAGGTGAAGATACATGCAGGAAGCATATCTATCCTTATAGATCAGCACTATGGAAGTAATTTAGAAATAAGAGTGGGTTTACATCCACTTTAAGGGCAGAGGAGGGATTTGGGGTCTTATAGACCAGAGATCATAAAGTACCCGCCGCATGCCCATTGCTGTCACAGGGAGGTTTTACATTAATTTTGACAGCAATAAAAAGTAAAGTCCCCTAAACTCCTCCCCCATGCGCAAAGGTAAATGTGCACATCGGTCCCACATGCACACACTCCCACAGATGTGCAGTATCGCTGTGAATATCAGATCATGGGCAGTAGGTCCAGCACCCGACCTCCTCTGTAAGTCTAAAGTGGCAACGTCCTGTGCCTAAGAATAGTAACACTTTATGCCGTTTGTTGCCATTGAAATGGGCGTGTGCTTTTTTAAAGCATGACATTTTTGGTATCTTTTTACTGAATGTTACATGTAAACACAGTACCAGAAAAGGCTTGGTCTGGATATGGTTAATACAATTTGGTGGTGGTAATGCATTGGGTATTTTCGCCATCCTGTGACTTTTCACAGGAGTGTCTGGAGTTTCCAAGCTTGAGGAGGGCAGCATCGGATGTAGGACTGAGTGAGCGCAAAGTGTTATTACAAGATTACTGTTGCTATTGTCTATTTTGTAATTTTTCTGTAAATGTTTTTGCAGGTTTTCATGCTTTCTTTTTTATAAAAGGAATTAAAAAAAAATCTCTAAAGAGGAATTAAAGAACTTCAAAGAACTGTGTAAAATGCTTACATTCCTGGCTGGACATGGCAGTGAGTGTTACAGACATTGCCTATAGATCAGAATTGCAACGGATGCTAAGGTGTGTGTGTGTGTGTGTGTGTGTGTGTGTGTGTGTGTGTGTGGGTGTGTGTGGTAAAATGCCCAAAGCAATGATCTTGGTCTGCTGGTACTTGGGAGCTGAAAAATCTTAACACAGGGTGAGGCTATGAGTGTTTAATCGTCACATTGACAGGCGTAATGGTCCAGTCCTAAATGTCTGATCATGCTGGAGACTGCCGGCTGCAGAGGCCATTCTGCTTATTGTAACTGGTGTCAGCTGAGAATGTCAGGCTGTATGTGGGACACCATTTTAGTGGGTTGCTGAAAAGACAGATTCCTTTCTGGTGTCCCCCTTCCTGTTGATGTAAGCCACTTTGCATCATTGTTCAATAAGACTTGTAGATGATGCCCTCTGACTCCTGGAAATAAGTGGGAGCTGTCCATACTGCAGTCGGCTTCTCCGCCACATCTTGGACAACTGCCTGGATGCTTCCTTGGTGCAGGTGTGAATGGATTCTCCACCATTAGACTGCATGTTGTATCTTTTCCACAGCCTCTAGAATGCTGGGAGAAGTCCTTAGAACTGCCTGAAGGGCTTTCAGGAAACAAGTTATCAAGAGACTCGGTGTAGATATTATTATTCTGCTAGTTGCTGGTCTGCAACAGAAATAGAATAGGATCAATGTTCTCAATTTTGTCTGCTGGTAGAAACATTTTCTGAGCCCGGGTTGATATTGGCTGGATAGAATATTCTAGAAACCAGACAGTTTGTAATTGAATGAGTCATGATTGATTTCTTTGCTATGACTTTATCTCAAGATTTGGCTTTATTTATTTTTTCTCAGAGAGTAAGGCCTGGTACACACGGGTTGATTATCGGTTAGTTCAACAAACCATTCGACTCGTGTACACCAGTCTGTCTGACAGAAGCCAGCTGAATGGGCATGCTGGAAAACCAGAATCTGATCAACGTTGGCAGCTAGTAGTTACCAGCACTGACCGATGTGGTTTGACAGGGGCATAATACAATAGCTCAGCTGGGGAGATCACTGTACTAACATTGGACAGTTAGTACAATGAGTCCTCCCCGTGATCCTTATGTGTAGCAGATTATCTAGAACTAGTTTCTCTGGCCTTGGAGAATATCTTTAAGGCTGAAGTCTGAATGGTAGTTTGATCTCTTCTCCCAACTTCACAACTAAACACAAACTTTTAGATGAGCATTTTGGTTCTAGAATTGCCAAAAAAGTCTCTTTTGACTGCAAAGAGATATTAATGATGCCACTTCCATCTGAGTGTGTATATTTATGTCACTACCATACTCCTGTACATTGTGTCTTCTAGAAAACACATCTATAAAAGTTTTTTGAATTTATATCTACACTCCCCGTTGACACTAACAACTTTGGAAAGGATTTCACAGCCTTACCGTTTCAACAGTAAAGAACCCCTTGCCTAGTTTGGGTGGCACAGTGGTGTAGTGCGGGGGTCTCCAAACAGCACTTTCGCCTAGAAGTAAAAAGGGTTACTGGTTTGAATCCCAACTATGACACTACCTGCTTGGAGTTTGCATGTTCTCCCTGTGCCTGCATGTATGGATGAGAGTAAGTTGGAGATCTAAAGACTCATACAAACTATTGGATTTTCTGAAGGAAATTGTATGATGACAGCCTGTTGGTGGAAAATCTGACCGTTTTGTACGCTCCATCGGACAAATGTTGGTGGATTTTTCATGGACCAATGTTGGATGGCAGGCTTTAAAATTAAATTTTCCGCGGACAACGGTCTGTTGTCATTTTCTGATCAAAAGTCCACAGTACAAACACGCATGCTCAGAAGCAATGCTCACCAAACGCATTAGCAGAAGGTGCCCAAAGGGTAGCGCTAAAGAGCTGAAAAAAAACCCTGTTTTTTTCTGATCGCTGTATTAGTGTCGCTGGTGCCGCTAGGTAGCTAGTTATTTTTTGAGGTTCGCCGCCAGGTTTTTATAGCGTTGGGTACCCCCATAAATTTTCTAAATAAAGGCTTTAACCCCTGATTGCCCCTAGAGTTAACCCTTTCACCAGTGATCACCGTATAAGTGTCACTGGTGACGCTGGTTAGCCAGTTAATTATTTAGGTTCGCCGCCAGGTTTTTAAAAAGCGTCAGTACCCCCATATATTACCTAACAAAGGTTTTAAACCCCTTATTTCCCCCTAGTTAACCCTTTCACCAGTGATCACCGTATAAGTGTTACGGTTGATGCTGGTTAGTTAGTTTGCTGTTTATAGCATCAGGGCACCTGCCGTATATAACCCATTAAAGGTTTAACCCCCTTTCTGCAGGAGGATGCCCCCATGCTTCGGCATATATAAATGGTGCATGTATGGGCATACCCACCGATCAATCTTTTTTTTTTGTTCAGCCAACAGGCTGCATGAAAAAAGATTACAATACATGTCCAACAAGAACCATCAACGTACTGGTATGTTGCTGAACTTTGACTGGTTATACCAGAATGATGCCTGCAGGTTTAGGTATCATCCCGAATATAAACCGCACCATTGGGAAAGCATTTTATCACACCGATCTTGGTGTGGTCAGATGCTTTGAGGGCAGAGAAAAGATCTAGGGTCTAATACCTGTCGCTAACCATTGCTATCATAAGGGACATAAGGGATATTTACATTCCCTGAGATAACAATAAAAACGGTAAAAAATAAATAAAAAAGGAAGGGCCAGTTAACAAAAAAATAAAAAAGCATCCCTGTCCCCCCTGCTCTTATGCAAAGGTGAACGCTAGCATCTGTCTGGAGTCATATGTAAACAGCAATTGTACCATGCATGTGAGGTATCGCCGTGAAGGGTAGATCGAGGGCAGTAATTTTAGCAGTAGACCTCCTTTGTAAATCTAATGTGGTAACCTGTAAAGGCATTTAAAGTCTTTTGAAAATGTATGTAGTTTGTAGCCACTGTCGTGTTTGGTATCCATGTACTCGGCCTAAGATCATCTTTTTTATTTCATAAATAATTTGGGCAATATAGTGAGTTTTAGTGCCTTTACAAAAAAAAAGACGTGTTTTTTTTTTTTCCCCAAAAAAATGCGTTTGAAAAATCGCTGTGCAAATACTGTGTGGAAAAAAAATGCAACACCCACCATTTTAATCTGTAGGGCCTTTGCTTTAAAAAAAATATATAATGTTTGGGGGTTCAACTTTACTTTCTTGCCAAAAAAAATATGTTTTTATGTAAACAGTGTCAGAAAGGGCTTTGTCTTCAAGTGGTTGATGTATGACATAAGCTTCTAAATGTTGTGCATAAAAAAAAAAAACAAATGACCCCATTTTGGAAAGAAGACACCCCAAGCTATTTGCTGAGAGGCATGTCGAGTCCATGGAATATTTTATATTTTGACACAAGTTGCGGAAAAATATATATATTTTTTTTTGCACAAAGTTGTCACTAAATGATATATTGCTCACACATGCCATGGGCATATGTGGAATTGCACCCCAAAATACATTCTTCTGAGTACTGGGATACCACATGTGTGAGACTTTTTGGGAGCCTAGCCGCGTACGGGACCCCAAAATCCAATCCCCGCCTTCAGGCTTTCTAAGGGTGTAAATTTTTGATTTCACTCCTCACTACCTATCACAGTTTCGGAGGCCATGGAATGGCCAGATGGCACAAAACCCCCCAAATGACCCCCCCCCCTTTTTTTTTTTGTCATTATTCAATCACTTGGGACAAAAAAAAAAATATTCAATGGACTCAACATGCCCCTCAGCAGTTTCCTTGGGGTGTCTACTTTCCAAAATGGGGTCATTTGCGGGGGTTTTGTACTGCCCTGCCATTTTAGCACCTCAAGAAATGAGATAGGCAGTCATAAATTAAAAGCTGTGCAAATTCCAGAAAATGTACCCTTAGTTTGTAGACGCTATAAATATACGCTTTTTTTTTTAATTTTATTTTTTTACTAAATACATGTGGCTGAATAAATTTTGGCCTAAATGTTTGACTAAAATTTAGTTTATTCGATATTTTTTTTCTTGCAACAAAAAGTAGTGTGTATATATGTGTGTGTGTGTATATATGTGTGTGTGTGTATATATGTGTGTGTGTGTGTGTGTGTGTGTATATATGTGTATATATATTTATTTATTTATATATATATATATATTTATTTATATATATATATATATATATATTTATTTATATATTTATTTCAAAATTTACGTTTTTTTTTTCCGTTTCTGTATATCGCAAAAAATAAAAATCGCAGAGGCAATTAAATACCATCAAAAGAAAGCTCTATTTGTGGGAAGAAAAGGACGCAAATTTAGTTTTGGTACAACATTGCATGACCGCGCAATTACCAGTTAAAGCAACGCATTGCCGTATTGTAAAAACACCTTTGGGCATTTGGCTGCATAAAGGTCCGGGTCTTAAGTGGTTAAAGGGGTTGTAAAAGTACAATTTTTTTCCCCTAAATAGCTTGCCATTTTGTAAAAAAAAAATTAAAACGCCCCTGTCCCTGGAAGCGAATGCACACGCAAGTCCCGCCCACATATGTAAACGCCGTTCAAACCACATATGTGAGGTATCGCAGCTCTCCCCGTTCTAAAGCTCCGGCGACCGATCGCGGGACTCCCGTGGTCCGATATGTGATTGTGCCCAGCCGTGCCATTCTCCCGACGTATATCGGCGTTGGGTGGTCCTTAAGTGGTTAATTAGTATTATATACATTTTTGATATACTTTGATTTAAATTCAGGGGAGAACAGAAAAGTTTCTCTGTTGTCCTCATGTGTCCTTTTCCCCATAGCGGTTGTGGCAATGATTGTGTAAAATGCTACAGTTGTGTGCACCTCCATTTATCTAGTGCCATTTTTGTGTGATTTCCTCATAAGCGCAAATCCTGTCTCCTTGCATTACATCTTGTATTAGTATTTCTTCTTTTTTTTGCCCATCTAGTGAAATATATATGTTCTTCTTTCCCTGGCTTAAAATAATTTGTGCCCAGTATCGATAATAGTGGTGGATTATAATCCCAGTGGTGTGTTCTTCCTAAACCATCCCAAATTCTGAAAGTGTTTCTAGTTGATGGATTTGTACTAATCGCTAAGTCTCTGTGCCATCATGTTATCCAAACCATTTTCCCTAAATCTAATCTTACTTTGTGAAATCTCCAGATTTACCTAGCTTCTCCCCTCCTTTATTATGAATCCACTCTACCATCCGAGAAATTCAAATCGCCTGATAGTGTTTCTCAAAATCCGGGGCTGCTAATCCTCCTGACCTTTTTAGCTTTTGCCAATATTGCATATGCAATTCTGGACCGGTTTTATGTGCCCAGATATATTTTAATATCATTGATCTTGGTTTCTTAAAATAGTCCTGTGGTATGGTTATTGGAATTATTTGGAAAATGTAGGTCAACCTTGGTAGGATATTCATTTTTAAAGCATTAATTCTTCCTGTCCATGAAAGGGGCTTATGTCTCAGGTTTTCCAAGTGTTCCTTAATCTTATTGAGCGCCGGTATATAATTGGCCTTGATGCAGTCAGTTTTATTTCCAGAAATGGGCGTAGGTAGCATAAGGGGTTGGGGGGGGGGGGGGGGGTCACAATCCCACCCCTAGCTCCAGGGGGCCCCTGCAGCCTCTGTGTCATATGATCATATCCTCCACAAAGGCCAGCTCCGATCAGCCCAAGGGCCCCACAGCCACGCTCCAGTACTGGGCTTTCACGGTTTACACCCCTCATTCTCATTGGCTGGGGACAAGCTGTGAGACATTTCCTGAATGGAGAGGAGCACAGGGTGAGAACAGCCTAGGGGCCAGGTCAACTTTTGCATTGAGGCCCACAAGCTTCAAGCTATGCCTCTGGTTCCAGATACCCCAATTTCTCCTTGCACCATAAGAGGGGAATTTAGGTTGGCCCGCCCGCTGTTCCTCCCTTGGGATAGTAATATTTAGGATCTCTGATTTACACATGTTTGTTTTGAAGTTGGTCAGCTTTCCATATCTGGTTAACACATCTACTATAACTGGGATTGGTTTTCTAGGGTTAGACACATAGAAAAGCAGGTCGTCGGCATATGCAGCTACCTTAAACTCCCTTTCCCCTACTTTAACCGCTCTGATATCTGGGTTCTTGTAGATAGCTGCTAACAGGGGTTCCAATGCTATTACATACAGCACTGGTGACAGGGGGCACCTTGTCTCATTGAAGGAAAAAAAAAAAAATTGCCTAAAATTAATGTCTGCAAGGTAGACAGACAGAATAGTGGAATGATTCTGTTAAAAACTAGTAAATACCTATTAAATTCCTTCATCTATATCACCTCTGGCATTCTAGTTTCAGTTCTCTCATTCACTTCCTGGTTTGTGACGCTCGTTCATGTAAGAACTACATTTCCCAGTATGCATTGTAGCATGCCCAGTAATTCACACCTCCTTGAAGTCTCTAACACATAGAGAGCGTCCTGCCACACAGATGTAGTTCCCAGGAGGGGTCGAGCACGTCACTGACCACCGCAGTAAAGCCTCCCTTCACGGTGGTGAATAACAATCGGACAAGCAGGAAGTGAACAGAACAGGGAAGAAATAGAGCAACTTCTGAGCAAAAACGAACAATGAGGAAGTGAAAAGAGGAATGTCTGCAGGTAAAGGATGCTTATTATGAAAAAATTTTTTTTTTATTTACACCCCCTTAAAATAAGTCCAAAGGAGGAGATAAGTTCCCATATATTCCAATTTTAGCCGTTGGATGATGATAAAAGGTCAATATCCATTTCATCATCTTTAACCTTTCCGCTATTACTTTAGCAAAAATCTTTATATCTGTATTTAACAGGGATATTGGGCAATAACTCCTCCCGTAGAGTCTCGCCTTCGTCCAGGGCATCAAGATGTTCACATAATTTAGGGATCAGGAACTTTTGAAATCCATCAGAGACATGCTTTTTTTTTTTTTATTACTCTTCTTACTTCTTCTGGAGATCAGGCCAACAGAAGGAGCAGTGGCTCCGCACATAGCCCAATCAGCCCTTGTTCTTCCTGTCGTCTCCTCCTCCCGGAAGTAATCACGTGACCGCGAGGCTGAAACAGGACTCATCCTAATGGCCACAGGACACGCCTGGAGACTCCACACAGTCTGCTATTTTCACTTCTAAGCAGCCCATGGATCCGGGACGAGGACTACAGGATGTTCCAGATGAGCCTTCTTTCCTTACCTTCTTGTAAGTGTGTTTTGTACAATGTGTCATTAAAAAAAAAACCTCTTTAATACTGCACTTCCTTTCTCTACCCCTCTTTTGTTTACCACAGAGTCGGCTCTCTGAGGACAGCAGCCGCCATTGAACAGCTAAATCACCTGCATTTTTAACCATTGAACTGCCTGTTACTATTATTTCTAATGGACTAATCACCATACCCCTACTTATACATGCACTTTGTATCTGCGCTGACAGTTACCTCTCCTAGTGTATACTTCTTCTGGAGTAATTGGGGCTTTAAGTTTCTCAAGTCCTTCCTTAGGCAACATGGGAAGGTCAAGACCTCTCAGGTACTCATGAATTTCTCCCTCCCTACATACCTCTCTCTGATTCACGTTGTATAATGAGCTAAAGTATTCATGGAAAACCTCTGCTATTTCAGGGGACGAATGAACCATCTCTCCCTGGCCATTCTTGATTTTAGGGATAAAGGAATGATTTATTTTTTTCCGTTATTACTCTGGCCAACCACTTCCCAGATTTATTTCCCCATTAATGCCTATCCTTGTTTACCATATGAAAGGCACGCTTTTTCTCCTGTTCTAAGAAGTTTGCTAATTGTACCCTTTTTTTTTTTACCTTAGGGGTCTTGTCATTTGTTCCAAGTCCTGTATCTCTCTATATAGAGATATCAATAGCTCCCTTATGACCGCCTTATGTGCTTCCCACAGGGCTGAACGGTGAATATCTGGTGTATTATTTACTGCAAATACATTTTCTAGTTCCTGCTCGATTTGTCTTAATTATTCCTAGGTCTTGAATAAGGGAGTTAAGTCTCCAGTTCCTTCCCTGCCCTAGTATTTAATATTTCTAACTTAATCACTACTGGAGCATGGTCAGATAAAGTAATTGCATTAATCTCCACCCTTTAAGAGATGGTAATAATTGATGTTCTGTAAAGATGTAATCAATCGTTGAAAATGACCCAAGGACTGGGGAGTAGAAAGTAATCATCTCTATTTCCTGGGTGCCTAACCCTGTTGTATCTATCTGCAGATCTATGCTCAAATTTAGATCCCCCACCATGAGTTAACCTTCTTTAAAATACTTCAATACCGGCGGCAGGTCGGCTCTGCTGGGCGAGATCACATAGATCTATGTCATCTCACCGAGCAGCCAATGGGAGCGGGCGCATTTGCTGCTGGGCACCCGCAATAACTCGTTACAGAGAGGGAGCTGTGTGTGTAAACACACAGCCCCCGGTCCTGTCAGGGGGAGAAATGCCTGATCTTCTGTTCATACAAGGTATGAACAGAAGATCAGTGATTTCCCCTAGTCAGTCCACCCCCCCCCCCCCTTTTCAGTTAGAACATACTTAACCCCTTCCTCGCCCCCTAGTGTTAACCCCTTCCCTGCCAGTGGCATTTTTATAGTAATCAATGCATTTTTATAGCACTGATCGCTATAAAAATGCCAATGGTCCCAAAAATGTGTCAAAATTGTCCGATGTGTCCGCCATAATGCCGCGGTCACGAAAAAAATCACTGATCGCTGCCATTAGTAGTAATAAAAATGCCATAAAACTATCTCCTATTTTGTAAACGCTATACATTTTGCGCAAAATCGATAAACGCTTATTGCAATTTTTTTTTACCAAAAATAGGTAAAAGAATACGTATCGGCCTAAACTGAGAAAAAAAATATTTTTGGGGGTATTTATTATAGCAAAAAGTTAAAAATATATATATTTTTTTCAAAATTGTTGCTCTATTTTTGTTTACAGCTCAAAAAATAAAAACCGCAGAGGTGATCAAATACCACCAACAGAATTGTGGGGAAAAAAAGGAAGCCAATTTTGTTTGGGTACCCAACGGTGCATGACCGCGCAATTGTCAGTTAAATCGGCGCAATGTGGAATCGCAAAAAGTGGCCTGGTTTTTGACCAGCAATATGGTCCGGGGCTTAAGTGGATAAACAAAGTCTCTTTTACAAAGAGAAATCTCCCCATGGGGTCGACCAGTTGCTGTTTTACTGTGGTTTTAGCAAAACCTATGGCCACACCACTTAAATGGAGAGGGAGAGGGGGGGAGAGATCGGTTTCCATGCTTCCTTAGGGGAGGTTATGCCTTCACCCCACCCACCTACTCCTCCACCTATTTATTTTTATTCCCTACTTATTCTTCATGTTACTCAGGGCTAATGTCATTCCATTATTCTTCTCCCAGCCCGGCAGAGAAGGGAGCGAGAGAGGTCAAACATGCTTCAAAAGTTCCAGAGGTTTTCAGGGAATCTTAGAGGCTCTACGCGTTTCATGAAGTGTTTATATTCACTCATCAGGAGCAGCAATGTCAATATCTGAAATAGAATATGTAAGTTGAGGGGTCACTACCATGCAAGAGGGATCAAAGATAGGCATATATCCCAAGTAGTGATTAGAGAGAGAGAAAAAAAACAAGCCCTAAATATAGGGGTACTCACAGTAAACATGCGACAGTTAGCATATGAGAGCTGGAGGTTCCCCGTAGGGCAGTCTGGTCCAGGAGTTGTGGAGGCAAATGGCGTGCAGAGGGACCCATTGGCGTGTGGACCCATTTAAGCCGTACCCCGGGCAGACCACACAATCCATGATCTTCTCCTCTAGTATGGGCACACTTTCTATATCCTATAGCCGGGTGACACATGGATCAGCTGTAGGTACTATAGTTTGTTCCTTATTTCCCCATTTTCCACTCCTTGCTCTCAACTTAGTATTTATTTTTTGGCCCATTTGCAAATTTTACACAATTCTGCATGTCTTACAGATATCCTGTATGCTGCCCCTTATTACTTTCTACTATTTTTGAGTCATCACCTCCCTGGGGATCCCCTCCAGCTTTGACATTTGGGTCCCTCTGCACGCCATTTGCCTCCACAACTCCCGCACCAGACTGCCCTATGGGGAGCCTCCAGCTCTCATATGCTAACTGTCACATGTTTACTGTGAGTACCCCTAAATTTAGGGCTTGTTTTTTCTGCATCTTTAATTCCTACTTGGGATATATGCCTATCTTTGATCCCTCTTGCATGGTAGTGACCCCTCAACTTACATATTCTATTTCAGATATCGACATTGCTGCTCCTGATGAGTGAATATAAACACTTCATGAAACGCGTAGAGCCTCTGTACACGCAATGTTTACATCGACTGTACCACCCACTTGATTCATATATACAGTCTGTGATGACCAGGAGTTTTAATTAATTTTTACAATAGGAAGTTCTCAGGATATGCAGGGATGAACCCCTTTCTCTGTCATGTATTATCATGTTCCCTTTTGTATATATATGAATTTTACCATGCCATTATTTGATATGTATGAACTTGTATGGTATGCAATAAATGTACCTTGTCTTGACCCTTCATTGATAACTGCTTCATTCAAAGTCCCGCTCCCCCCTTTTCCATTACCCCAGGGATGGAGGCTTGTGACTGCCCCCTGGTCCTTGCCTCACGCAAAGTCCCACACGCTCACTTTACATGCATGACCGGAATGGGGGGCGCCAGCTCCTTAAGCGCATAGGCCTGTATGATGGTCTGCCTGATCCACCGAGAAATGGTGGCCGACGAAACTGTCCAGCCCTTTTGTGGACCAGACACTGACACAAAAAGTGAGTCAGAACCGGAGCCGTGGCAGACAGGTACACCCGCAAGGCATATACCATGTCTAGAGCAGTGTTTTTCAACTCCAGTCCTCAAGGCACACGAACAGGTCATGTTTTCAGGCTTTCCATTATTTTGCACAGGTGATTTGATCAGTTTCACTGCCTTAGTAATCACCACAGCCATTTCATCTAAGGGAAATCCTGAAAACTTGACCTGTTGGTGTGCCTTGAGGACTCGAGTTGAAAAACACTGGTCACTGTCCACTGAAAGGAAAGACTTCCCGGACCAAAGAGCCAGGGGTTTTCTCAGTCACCAATTCAGAGAGGCTCTGACTAGGTAGCTTACCTGAATCTGGTAATCTAGAGACAATAGAGATGTGTTCCATTTGGACAGGATCTCCTGCAATACTCAAGTGTGGAACTGGGCATATGGTACTGCCTCGAAGGTGGCTACTTACCATCAAACCCAGGACTTGCATGCAAAAAAAAACAGACGACCATTTGCGGGATGCCAACAGCTTCACTGTAGTCTGCAATTTTTCCAAGTGAAGGAAGACTCTCGCCTCCAGAGTCCAGAATCAACCCCAGGTATTCCAAACGCTGCGTCGGTACCAGGACCGACTTCTGGATGTTCAACACCCACCCAAATTCTCTGAGGGTCTGGCTGGCAATAAACACATCTACCTAGAATTCTGAGCCAGAAGCTGCTCTCAGAAAATCGTCCAAGTAGCCCACGATGGCAATGCCTTGCTGTCTCAGCAAAGCTAGAATTGGTGCGAGCACCTTGGTGAAAACTCTTGATGCCGACGCTTGGTCAAAGAGAAGAGCCACAGATAGATAGTGGTCCTCTATTGCAAAGCGCAGAAACCTCTGGTGTCCTGCGCAAATTAGGACATGCAAGTATGCGTCCTTATGTCCAAGGATGCCAGAAAGCCCCCCGGATGAAAGGCAGCCACCACCAAGCAAATAGACTCCATGAAGCACTTCCATACTCTCACAAAGACATGTAGGGCTTTGAGGTCCAAGATAGGACAGACCCCTTCTTTCAGGACCACAGATTTGAATAAAAAACCCTGAAACCTCTTGTGCTGCGGGACAGGTAAAATTACCCCTCAACTCAGCAAGTCTTGCACTGCCCATAATAGAGCGACGAGCCGGAAGAGAGATTTGACGGAAAGAATCTGTTCGGCGGACAGGAAAGAAACTCTTGCATCCCACAGAGACCACCTCGCAGACCCACTGGTTGGAGAGCAGGGAGATCCACCGAGCTGTGAACCTGCACTGCTCCTTCCCCTTGGTGGACTGAGGGAGGAGAGTGCTCTTACTTCCAGTGACATCCTTAATGTTGTCCAGGGAGGAGAGAAAAGTCTCCCACCTTTTGAGAGGTAAATCTGCCAGGGCTTTTTTTGGATGCTTGGTCAGCAGACCAACATTTCAGCCAAATCAGGCGGTGCAACAGAAGCTCTGGATATCAAGGGGTAGCATCACAGACATATATACAAGGCCCTGGACCAATTGGTCGCCCAGTCTAAAAAAAAAAAATTCAGGAGGGAGCTGGTGCTCCTCCACAGTCTGGTGCAAAACCTTTGCCCATTCAGTGAGTGTTTGACACACCAAGGTTGCAGCCAAAATAGGCTGCAATGCAGACCCTAGCATGGTCAACATGGAGCGGGTCAGCGTCTTGGACCTCCAATCAGTATGGTCCTGGAAAGCAGGGGTCCCTTCTATAGGGAGAGTGGTCACCCTATTGAACAGAGGGGTCAACCACCGGAGGACAAGCCCATTTTTTCAACTGGCTGTCCTCAAAAGGGTAACGGACCACCAGGCGCCAAGAAACCACAAAGGACTTCTGCGGCTTTTTCCATTCCTTATCAATGAACTTGTCAAAGGACACAAAGAAAAACCTTAACAGAGCGATCCTACCCAAAAAAAAGACCAGGCCCTCAGTGGATGCCTCTAAGCACCATCCAGCTTAAGGGAGTCCCTCACAGCCCTGTACTAACCCAGACGAGGTGTCTTTCTCACAGGGAAGGTCCTGGTCGACATCCTGACAACCCAGAACCAAGGTCCTGCACCGCAGCTGGACCCAGGTCTGAGTCAACATTCCCCAGGAGGTGGCGGGGGGGCACTTTGTACCCCCTCATGCACGCATGCCACTTCCACCCTGGCAACAAATGTTTTCAGGACTGCCGACAAAGTGTCCATGGGAACCGTAGGAGCACCAGCTGCCACCTCTGCCTGTTTGAGGAAGAAGGACCAGATACTGACTCCATAACAGGCAGCTCTCAGGGGACTTATTTAAGACCTGAAAGTCCACCCTTCTTGCTGCGCTGACTGGGGGGGGTTACCCAGGGGACTCACCAACCCAGCAAGAGACTGCTCAGTGCCGTCTGTACCAAGCGTGTGCTGTGAGGAAATGTTCCGTGAGGAGAATTGTGCTGCAGGCCGTTCAGAAGCCAGCACTAGAGGCCAAACCCCACACAATGGCTGCCAGACACCTCAGAGACAACAGGGCACAACCACAATAAAATGGCCGCCCGCAATAACAAGCTGCGCCATAGCGTGGCCAACGGCAAAATAGCCACCAATGGGAAATCCCATTGAAATCAGCAGGCATGTAAAAAAAAAAGGCACGGCGCAATACTACGGGCCCAGACACCCCAGTGGGAAATTGCGCCCACCCCGGTAGCAGAGAGTGTAGAGCAGCATAGGGAAATGTGACAGAGCAGGGAAAGGGAGGATAAGAGAACCCCCTAACCCTAGGAATGCCCAGCCGTTCCAACGAGGCAGGAGGGACTGTACTTACCCATCCATGCGAGGACCCACTGGCGCATTCCCGACAGGCATACAACTGCATTGGAGTAGCCGCCGGCCCAGTCCACTGTGAGTGAGACAACACAACAGCCCTGTCCCATGTGTGGACCCTGAAGCAAAAAGCCCATCGGCCACCCCAGGAGTCATGGGGGTATGTTGTGGCAGACCCAGCACTTACCCAAGGTGTGCTCATGCTCGAAGGCCATACTGGAAATACTACAAGGATCTATATATCCAGCCTGTCGCCCAGCTAGCAGTTGATAGAAGAATCTTAAAACAAAAACTTCTTCAGGGCACTGGGCCCAAAAGGGAGCCAATGTTCTCTGGTAGGCAGAAAAAAAAAAAAAAAGCTGCATGCTGCAGGGAGGAGGGGTTATGTTCAGAGGGACAGCCCCCTGGGCAGGGCTGTTCAACTCTGTTAAAATATGTATTTAAATATCCAACATGTTCTGCCTAGTCCTCTCCTATGAACAGGGACATAACCCATATGTTGTCAAGACTTGTGGGGGCTGTGTCTGTCCGTGGACAAAAAGAGAAAAAAGTTTTTAACTGCTCAATACTTTAGCAAATAATAAAACAGAATTGTTTTCTCTGGAGTCAATATCCCTTTTTAATGAATGCCAATATTCTGTTTGCTTTACTTGCAGTAGCTTGGCATCTACTAGGACCCCCAGGTCCTTGTCTATCAATTCCCCCTAGTGAGTATATTGCATTCATATTTTTGCCACCCAAATGCATTTAAAAAATTTCTACACTAAACTTCATTGGCCATGTAGTTGCCCACCCCATTAATTTGTTCAGTTCTTGCAAGGTTTCCACATCCCATGGAAAAGTTATTGCCCTGCTTAGCATTGTCCATTGAGCCATTTATCCCATCCTCCATGCCATTTATGAAATAGCATTAGTCCTTGGGGGGGGGGGGGGGGGGGGAGCAACCCCCACTTCCCACTCAGACCATTTTGAGTACTGCCCATCACCACTCTGAACTCACCCCGTTAGCCACATTCCAATCCATGTACCTGCCCTATGTTCCATGCCAACAGACCTTACTTCGTACAGTAAAATGTTTACGGGGAACTGCAAATGCTTTTGCAAAATCCTGATACGCCATGTCTACAGGCCTTCCTTTCTCTAGATGACAGCTCACCTCCTCATAGAAGGTTAAGAGATTGGCAAGGACAATTCTTCATGAATCCATGCCAATGATACCATTCATATGGTTAAAATCTTGTATATAGACCCTTATCCCCTCCAAGAGCTTGCATACCATCTGATTTTAGGCTGACTGGTCTGTAATTCCCAGGGATATTGTGTCCCTTTTTTAAACATTGGTACTACATTTTCTCCAATCAACTGCAGAGTGCACGAGCAATGTAGTTCCAAAACATCTACAGTGCCTTGTTTGCAATTCCTGCTTTAGAGAATAAAAATGGTGGGTTATGCCCATTTTCATGGCACAATATACCGTATTTATCAGCGTATACCATGCACCTTTTGTCCTGAAAATCAGGGCAAAATCGTGGATGTGCGATATAGGCCGATACCCGCGCCGAGTTTGAATACTGCGCCTGCATATACCAAGCGAGCACAGTACACTCGTGTATAGTCGGGCAGGCTCAGCTCCTCTCGCGCTTACGTCCAGGACGTGAGCGCGAGAGGAGCTGAGCCTGCCCGACTATACTGCGCTCGGTATATGCAGGCGCAGTATTTATTTAAACTTGGCGCGGGGGATCGAGCAGGGAGGACTCCCTATTGCCAGCGTCACTAAGCGATCATTTCTGATTGCTGTATTAGTGTCGCTGTTCCCGCTAGGTAGCTATTTTTTTTTATTGCGATTTTTTTTTTACTAAAGACATGTGGCTAAATAAATTTTGGCCCAAATGTTTGACTAAAATTTAGTTTGATTTTTAACAAAAAGTGTTTTTTTTTCAAAAATGTCGCTCTATTTTTGTATATAGCGCAAAAAATAAATATCGCAGAGGTGATTAAATACCACCAAAAGAAAGCTCTATTTGTGGGAAGAAAAGGACGCAAATTTTGTTTGGGAGCCACGTCGCATGACCGCGCAATTGTCTGTTAAAGCGACGCAGTGCCCAATCGCAAAAACACCTTGGGTCATTTACCAGCGTATTGGTCTGGGTCTTAAGTGGATAAAACAGGTATTTGCACCACTTCCAGGTATAGACTCCAGTGGCCCCTCCGCATCACCCCCCCGGCTCACAACACAATGGGAACGGCACAGCGCGACTCGTGCATGTGCAGTAGGGAACTGGGCATTGAAGCCGCAGTGCTTCACTTCCCCGATTCCCTCAGAGGATGGTGGCAGGGGAAGCCGAGCTACAGCTTGGCTTCGGTGGACGTGCTGACAGTAAGTGTTGACTTAAATTAGCAGCTGCTGGCTAAAAAAAAAAAAAAAAAAAAAATTTGCAGGCGATCCCCCCGCTTTAAGGCAATGCTGTGCCATACTGGGGAGAGAAAAAAAAGCCTCGTCATTATCCACTTAAAGTGGAGCTCCACCCAAATTTAAACATAATCTCAATAGTAATGCTGCTGTTCACCTCTGCAGTTTTTATTTTTTGCGCTAACAAAAACATAGCGACAATTTGAAAAAACAGTTTTGCTATAATAACCCCCAAAAATATATAAAAATAATTTCTCAGTTTAGGCTGATAGGTATTCTGTTTGGTAAGCGTTTATCGATTTGTAAATGCTATAGATTTTGCACAAACCAAATAGGGGATAGTTTTATTGCATTTTTATTAATTATTTTTACTACTTATAGCAACGAACAGATTTTTTTCGTGACCGACATTATGGCAGACACTCGACACATTTTTGGGACCATTGTCATTTTCACAGCAAAAAACTGCATTAAAAATGCATTTACTGTGAAAATTACAGTTGCAGTTTGGGAGTTAACCACAAGGGGGCGCTAAAGGGGTTATGTGACCTCATGTCTGTTTTTAACTGTAGGGGGTGTGGCGTCATAGATTGCATTTCCTATAAAGGGGATCACAAGATCGATGACGGCACCACAGTCAACAGGGAAGCTCTCCCTGTTCTTCAGCTCTGGGGACCGACTGTGGGACTCCAGCGGTGATGGGTCATGGAGCTTCGGACCAGGTCACGTGCATGCGCCAGCCCCACGGCTGGGCTTAAAGAGCCCTGTACGTGGATATGCCCAGCCATGCCATTCTGCCGACATATTGGTGTGAATAGGTTCTTAAGCAGTTAAGGCAAATCCTTTGTTTGGGCCCTTTGATTCTCTAGCTTCAATATTCTACCTCATTACTAGCTGTATGGGCAATATGCCTCATATTCACTATCAAATCAGTCATACAGACACACCCCTCCTAATTTAGTTTAATCACTTCCAGATCTGCCACCATTGGTGCATGTTGGTACTTTGATATGGAATATCATGTCAGCAGATAAACAGTCTGATTTCTTGAAAATCAGACAGAAGTGTAGCCCCTTTTCTTTGAGATTCTAGAAATGTACAAAAAGTATTGGGTGGGGGGGATTCAATTTGTTGTTGCAAGTATTCTGGACAGCAAGAGGTGGCTGCCACCACCACACTTCATCAATTCCTTCTTGTTAGGGGAAAGCTAGGGTCACACCTATGCAGGTTAATGCGTTTACTTTGACTGGTTGTTATTTCCTACAGTGTATTTGCATTTCAAAAAATGAAAAACCACATCCCCCAAAAAAAGTAATAGGAATTCATGTTGTGTAGTGCATTTCTGCAAATCTCAAAGATTGGTAGAAATTACTTCCTGGGGTTTTATCAAAAAAAAAAAGTACCGTTTTATCATTTATGTAGTAGAATCACGAGACTGCATCAGTGGTATTTGCCATACAAACATTTTAATGCACACCTGCCATTTACACTATAAAATACAAGAGCCAGTGGCTTTTACAACTGAACTTTAGGCCATAACTTCACACCACATTAACTTGAGTAATTTACATAGTCACCTTTTGTGGAGTATCAAAAAGAATAAAAGTGCTTCTCTAATCAAGATTTACAGGTAGAGCTTGTTGGACTGGGTCAGACAAAAGTCTTATGTCTTGAAACTTAGATCTACCGTCATAATTACCGACTATGAGACAGATCCCACCAACAGTTTACTACTCCTGTAGACAGAAAAATGTGTACATAGAATCTTTGCACAACTAGTGATTTGATCAGAAGTAGTGTCAGCTTTTATAACAGACAGTTGTCCTTGAAAATCAGTTCTAGGGTGCAACCACATTTAAGCAAAATATGCCAAGCCTCTTGCCAACTAATTTAACACTACCAGTTCATACAGGTCATTTTAAGCCCTGTGCCGTTCCCATTGTGGTGGGGCAGGAACAATCTTTAGCAGCTATGAAACGTGTATTCAATACTTTGACAGGATTTCTACTCAGTCTAGAAAGCGCAAACAGTTCTTGATTGGTTAGAACCTTAGGTGGGGGGACCCCACAAAACACACAAGTGTGCACAATAGAGCCAAACACCATGAGGGGGTGCTGATGGATGAAACAGTGCAGTTTAATGTGTTAACACTTGACCCTAGGTCAGTGATGGCGAACCTTGGCACCCCAGATGCTCTGAAACTACATTTCCCATGATGCTCAGCTACACTGTAGAGGGCATGAGCATCATGGGAAATGTAGTTCCAAAACATCTGGGGTGCCGAGGTTCGCCATCACTGCCCTAGGTTAACTCCTGCTAGTTAAGACCTGGAAATCAGATTAGCCAACTGTTTACTAGCCATTGGGCCAGAAGACAGGCTCCACTTGTCAGGGTGACAAAGTTGTAATAGCCATCATTTAGCCAACACAGCAGAACCAAGTACACCAACGTGTAAACTGTTTTGATATGCATGACCACAAAACAACAACGATTCAATCGTATGCACAAGTTCCAAAGTTTTAAGTTCCATTTTAAAACAGCAGAGCCGTACTCAGCGATTGGCTACATGTACAAGCTGCCTACATGCCAAGTCACTGGCGTGCCACTTGTCTGGTCTCGATGGATTCTTCAGTTGAACAAATGCAACCTCCATATTCAGCATTGACATAAAGCCAAGAAAGCCCAACTCTTGGGCTAGTTTCTTTCCACATCCAATTTAATGGTAAACCACAGCATACAACTCCTTGCACAGTAAATCACCAACACCTCTACAAGGAAGGTGTCAGATCTGCACCAATCCTATAGCCTCATGTGTGGTCAGCAATTTTGTACAAATAGCTTCCACATTAGGGAGGTTAAATAAGTGTACAAGCTGTCTTGTTCATTGAACGCTCTCGTGTGACGCTGTCACATGAAACACTTGTTTTGCTGTTTAGTGAACATTTATTGTCAATAACAGTGATTTATATAGTTTATAAACAAATATGTCAACTGCTTGGTTAGTGCAATCTGCACAAACAGCTTTATAAAATAGCATAGCTAAGCAAATATCTAAAACATACATAAAATTTACAGAATTTAAAACCATAAAAACTTAAAACTTTGCTTCATAATTCTGTTCAGCGCAGATTCCCAATACCTGAATGAGTTATAAAAAACAAAGTCTCCAATAGAAAAATAACTGTACATCATGTGCTTTTTGTCCATATACATTAGAAAAGTCCAACTTTTAGAATTATAAAAATGTAGAAAGTGACTCTGGAGGATCAATTGTTGATGCACCTTGATACCTGGGGAAAAAAAAAAAAAAAAAAAAAGTCCCATTAGAAGAATTAACCAGTTATTGAAAAGGAGTAAACACAAGTGAAAACCACAGTAGGCCTACGTCACAAGTGCAGTCTTAAATTCTAGTCAGAAGGGGGCAAATGTGTATGGGGGCTGAAAGACAAAATTTACTCCACCCAGCTCTTGGGAAACTTATGTGGACCTTTGGCCCATACTTTTAGATCTTTCAGTGGACATTTTAGATTACTAAAATTAAGTATATTAACTAAGGTGGGGGGCAGCTGAAACCTGGCATGGAAGACCGCAAAGAATATGACACCAAGTTGGAAAAAAGCCAAATGTTCCGATATAGCCCATTAAATAAAAAAGGCAGCGGTGACAATACAGCTTGAAATTTTCAGTAGAATTGTGGCACTGTTGGAGATCATTGTATTTTTTTTAAATTCAAGTCACAAAGAAGTCAAGCTAGATAAAAAAGACTGATAGGGTTGACAACCAGCCCTTTACAAAAAGGCCATTTAGGTTTGTTCAGCAATGTGTAGATTTACTCACTTTGCAGTCTTGTATTTCTCACGCACAGCCTGCTGTTGGTGGGTTGTTGCAGAAAGATAGGTACGATATAGATCCGAGATGCAAGGTTTAAGACTTTCTAAAGAGTATCTTGTGAACTGGGCCAAGGAATCTGGCTGTGGAGGAAACAAAGTTTAAGTTACACTACATATAAAAAAACACCCCACAGTTCTCAAACCAGCGATTTAGTTATACCATAGGAGATGTTAAAAAACAAAAAAAAAAAAAAAAAAAAACACTACAGCTTAAGCCTTTATGTGCACAGTTTAAATTGCCGTTTTCTAGCTTAAAGCTGAAGTTTGTGAAAAACTAATCTTGTGTGCTTGAGTATGACAGATCAGTAAAGCGCCTCTGTACAGAACATGGTGTACGTTGCTCACTGCCCTTTACTTGTGTAGCAAGTGACTGGTCTTATACCCACTACCTTCTGTAGTTTTCTGCCTGTTCTTTAGCAGGGACATCTTTGTGCCAAGTTTTTTTTTTTTTAAACCCACTTGAGCTCAAGATTAAAGGGGTGTTCCAGCCCTAAGTTGTGTTTATTAAAAGTCAGCAGCTACAAAAAGTGTAGCTGCTGGCTTTTAATAAACACTCACTTACCTGCTCCTGCGTTCCAGCGACGCGCCGACCGGGGCTCCGCTCCTCTCCCCCCTCCCCGGCCGGCGTCTCCATCCTGACTGTGGGCACCCAGCCGTGACAGCCTTCGGCTTCACGGCCGGGCACCCACTGCGCATGCGCGAGCCGTACAGCGCATGCGTGCGCGGCGCGGCTCGCCGCTGATTGGAGAGGCGATCGCATGGGACCTGTCAGTGTCCCATGTGATCGCCTACAGGGAGGGGGCTGGTGTAGGCGATTAAGCTTAATCGCCTAACCAGCCCCTCGGCGGAAGCAGGAAGTGGGACAGGAAGTCCCACTCCTACTGAAGCCCCCACTCCCCCCCCAAAAAAATTACATGCCAAATGTGGCATGTATGGGGGTGAGGAGTGGATTCAGAAGGGGTCATTTTTTTGGGTGGAACACCCCTTTAAGTAATGGCTGTGATCAGCCACCTATAGCAGCACTAATCAGACACCTTGCAGGAACCAGCGACACAAATAGTGATCAGTGCCAAAAAATATGCACTGTTGCCATATGACTCCCTGTGAAGAGTTATCTAGTGGGATCAAAGGGTTAAATGTCTGCCCAGTCCTGTGTTCTACTAAGGCACGTGCCGTTTTATTCCCTGCTCTGCAGGGAAACAAACTGGCACATCCCCACTGACAGCACAGAGCCATGTCCTGTCATCCTCTTCACCATTCAGCAGGTGCTGTCCATCTGCTGTGACTTATCAGTCGGAACAAGCGTGCCCCCCTATGTACTGGATAAGCAATCCAGCACATTAAAGTGTGCTGCTATACTCCCATGAGGGAGTCAAACAGTTAAACAAAACAAATGTTCTACACACCTGCTCTGCAGTAGTATTGCACAGAACAGCCCTGGTCCTCTCTCAGGTCCCCCCAGCAGCAATCTTGCCTTCTTAGTAACCCCATAGCAAGCCACTTGCTATGGGGGCACAGTGTCCACACACTCCCAAGTGGTGTCTATGAAGAGACACAGCGGGACTTTGCCCCACTCACTGCATTTGATTGATAGCAGGAATTCATGGCTCCTGCACAAGTCCTGTTTAAAGAGGAGAGCAACAGCTGTGCTGGATCTATTCTCATCTGCCACATGGGGGGGGGGGGGGAGATGCACTGTAAAGCGCCTGAAAGAAGCTGCATCTGCAAAGCTAATGTTAAAGCCCGAGTGCTTTCACACTGTGCTGGCTAGACATAAAAAAAAAAAAGTCCTGCAAGCAGAGTCTTTGAGGCACTTTAGGAGTGGTGTACAAACCACCCCTTCCTATTGAAATCAATGGGCAGCTCCGCCAAAGCAGCCAAGCAGGGTCTTAGCAGAGCTTTACCAGCATTTCAGGCAATGGCAGTGTGAAAGGGCTCTGAAAGCACCCAGGCTTTCACATTGGGATTGCAGATGAGGCTTCTTTCAGGTGCTTTAACACTAAAGCATCTGAAAAAATGCCCCAGTGTGAAAGGGGTCTTAAAGAGCACATGTCATTTTAGAACCATCATGGCAGTGCCCGTTAGTGGGCATCCACTCACCTGCCACATTCACCTTGTTGGTCACTGCTGCATCACCTGTCACCCCACTAAAGTGAATGGGACTGTCAGTGGGGCAGAGATGACAGTTGCACTATAGAGATTTCAAGCAAGCCTTGTACTAGGGATTTGAATCAAATACACAGGAGGGGGGAGAAATTGGGGGAACCGAGGAATAGAAAACAATGCAATTTTTATTTTAAGGTAAGGCTTTTAGCATCACTTTAACAAACTCTGTACAAAAGGCATTTTGTGCACAGTAGATTTATATCCCCTATGGCTAAAAATAACAAACACAACCTACCCAAGTCTCATCGTTTAATGTATAGTTTGCAATGACGAAAGCCGATGCAGCAACGACAGATGGCAAGTATCGGAGGAAAGGGTCTGAATCTATCAAGCTGAGCTCTCCCAGATACTGCAAGAAATAAAAGTTACTGAAACATTTAGTAAATGCAGGGCAAAGTACGCTTGCCAAATTCCAGTGGCATTTTGATAAAGTAATTACTTTTTACACATCAATGCATGTTATATAGTGGTCCTAATCATCAATAAGGCTCATTGTCAGACTAAAAAAAAAACTAGGAGATCCTGTAGTTCTTGCCTATAAAAAGGAAAACATTTATTTTGCTGTGATACAATTGCATTTCTACCACTGCCCAAACCTTACAACATTTGCTAGTTTCATGGCAGTTGTATGAACTAGAGAAATTCTGCATAGATTTGGTAAATAGAAGAAAAAAAAAATTGGAATTTATAGCAACCACAAAGAAAACTAGTGCAATGTGTGGCAGCTGGAGGGCTGCATCAATTCCAGGCTTTGGTTAGGTTTACACTGGATGCTGGTTACAAATGTCATAACACCATTATCTTATAGGAAAAATTAACTTAAAGTGGAAGGCCCATTAAAAAATATTAAAAGCCAGCAGCTACAAATACTGCAGCTGCTGACTTTTATTAGGACACTTACCTGTCCTGGAGTCCAGCGGCGTCTGCAGCAGAGGACGAGCGTTCGCTCGTCTCTCTGCTGCTCCCCCCTCCCCGGTCTGGATACCCGATTTGGAACAGACTTGCCAGCCCAGATATTTACACCTAATATTTAGCAGCAATGCTCACTCGTGCACATAACTGGCTGATCTTGGACGACACTAGTGCATGAGTCGTTCTAGAGGCAGCACATTTGGAATCCTTTGAGGCCCTTCACAATGCCCTCTACAGGGGTTTTGTGGGGGTGTTCTGCAATACCTTTAACACTGGCTAGGAAAACAGTTATCCAGGCATTGCACGTGGTAGCGATTAAACCTGCCACTCTCTCAAAACCATCAACCCAAATTTATTGCACATCTACCATAAATGTTGGACTGAAAGCTCTGCGAAAGGTGCAGGGACTAGATGGCGAAGACTGGGAAATTCAACACGCCCCAATACCTCCACCCAGCTGCTGGAGATTCTCATGTACTCCTGCAGGCTTCATGCATATATTCTGGGATTGCCCACAGATGCAGGACTATTGGCAGGAGGCAACTCAAATAGTTTAAAAAAAATTGTGGACAGACTCCGTCCACAACAGACTATCGTCCCTCAGAGGAGTAACCCAGATAGATTTCCTCTGTATCTACCTTCTGTGCCAAGAGCTGAGGTCAACACTCTAGATACACTGAGGTGCAAGCCTAGAAACCAAAATAACCACATTTACTCCTAAATGTCCCTGTAGCATTCAGTGCAGAGAACTAGGAACAAGATGAGGTTCTTTAAGAAAAATCAAGATCTAGGATTAGTGCTACATTCACAATGCAATTAGTCCTGTCATTAAAGCCCCATGCCAGATAAACATGCCTTGCAAGGATTAACTGCTCATTTCGTCACAGGCAGAAGATGTAATAGCACATTTCTCACTCCAGAACCAGTCTGAGGCTCTGGCTTGTGGTTGCATGACCAGTCCCCTGAAGCCACTGGTTGTATATGAATATTTCACAGTGCAAGACCAATAGTCCTCCAATTTATGTGGGGATGGTGAGGGTCTACCCACAAGAGGAAGGAATGACATTACAGCTTATAGACTTAATTAGCAGTTAACTCTTGCAGTGCAAGGGGCCACCACAACAATCCCCCCCCTCCCCTTTAAAAATGTAATTTTTAAGCAAATGACAAGTGCAACTGTACACTAACACTTACCATGCACAAGCTTTCCATTTTAGAAGCCACTGGATGGAGACGAAAATACTGATTGAGGTATTGTAGGATAGTTGGAGCAGCGAGGTCAAAAGACAGAACTTTAAGAACCAAATGTTCCATTTTAAGAACTTGTTTCTTGTTGTAAGTGTCATCAGTAATGTAAACAAATTCTGCTACTTCAGGCGGGTAGATCTCTTCAAATTTCCTGCATTGGCAGAAACGAGTCCATTAGCACTCAGGTTTAGGCAATAAAAAATAAAAAAAAGTATTGTTCTTTTGTAATAGGTGGGTGAAAATACTTACGAAGCTAAAAGCATAGCAGCAGTGCCAACTAATTGAAGCTTCCCCCGTAATACAGACATTGATGACAAGAACCTGTCAATGTAGTTCACAGCCAAATAAAGAGTCTCATTCTGCAGCTTGTACTCTTCACCAACTTCAACCAGCCAATCAACAAGGATTGCACGCATGTTATTTGTTATATCAGGCTGCTTCTGCATGTAGCCAGCCTTGGGTTTACACTTTATCTGTAGAAAGAAAAAAAGTTTATTGCAGTTTAGCAATCCCTCGATATGGTGGCTGCATTGGTTTCTTCAGCTTCTCTTCTCCATATTCAACTGGAAAAATAAAAATCAGGTTTACTTCTAAAGTGAAGCTCCAGGCTCCTTCAAAGGAAAAATAAAAAAAAAACAGCAGCTACAAATGCTGTCGATGCTGACTGGTCCACAAAGCCAACAGCATCTTCACCCAAGCAACATTTTTAAATTGGCTCTTGGGTGCTGCCGTCACCATTATAGCTAAGGGAAAACCAACGGCGAAGCCTTGACGATTAACAGCTAGTTTCCCCATCCCACATGCCTGAACTTTTGGGTGGTGCTCTGCTTTAAAGAAACTGGCCAAGTATACAAGAACACAGCATTTTAAAACATGAATTCTTGCCATTAGTTTGATTTGCTTTTGCAGAGCTACCGCTAGAATAGTTGGATACCGATTATAAATCAGAGTGGATTTGATTTAAAAAATGCAATTTAAATCATAATTGTTAAAGAGCAACACTGGTTAGTTTTTTTTTTTTTTTTTTTAACTAAAAAAAATTTGGAACAGGGCTAGTCAGAACACCAACTTACCTCCATTTCCCTGATATAAGTGTGAATCTCCTCGGCATAGTCTTGGACTGCGTTGCTACTGGCCACCTTTTCTTCCTCATCCACAATTGACATATCCATTGGTGAATCTGCAAAAAATAAAAATCCTATTTAGAACAGGTGCATTTTTTTTGTTTTGGAAAAGGGTGGTATTGGCCTTTAAATGAACATCCATCTTCAGAGCTTAAACAGCAAGTTCTTATGAAACTTTACAGCCCTGTGTAATGCTAAAACATTCCAAAATTATCAGGGCTTGTGTGATCAATAACAATTTCTTGGGAAAGTATACACCTCAGATTTCCATAAGTAGCAACATTGTTGAAAGGTCCAAAAACTCAGAGTTTAGGTGCTTAAAGTGATATTAAAGGTTCAGGTTTTTCCAAACAAACATGTCATACTTACCTGTGCAGTTAATTTTGCACAGAGTGGCCCCAATCCACCTGTTCTAGGGTCCCATGGCGGCTCTCGCAGCTCCTCCCTGCATTAGATAACCCCCTCTGAAAATCTCTGACACCATATTCCTCCCAAATACATGCATTAGTGCAGGCTAACCCACACAGCATTCAGACCACATGAAAACACCCTGATAAATACCATTATATTTCCTATAGAAAATATATTGCAAATGCACCAAACCTTTGGAAAGCAAGGGTTGTTTTGATCTTCCACGTGGAGCATTAAAAGTATCAGCACAAGCAAAACCGCAGACCACGTACAGAAGGTGTTATAAACCTTAATATTCTCTTGGCAGAAGAGCTCAAAATGCTTCACCTACTGTTGTGTACCAAGCCATTTGGTTTAATACACCTAGCGCTCAATTTTAAAGTGTAATGGGAACATAAGTATACTTTCAGCTGAATTTGTGGTCAGTACTATAGTGCAGTGAAAAGGTTTACATGCACCATTTTCTTCTTGGCACAGTGCATCCCCATGCAGTTCTGTTTGTGTGCTACAACATGCTGCAATGTTGTAGTGTAGAGATAGAATCAATGACACACACACACACGTTATAGTAAAGCATGTTCACCACATTACCTTAGAGTGGTTGCAATGTCAGCAGGTTTTTCATCTTAATGCATGCTATGCATAAGAGATAGAAAAACCTTTGTGCGGCAGCCACCCTCAGCGCCTGTCCCCCCAATACTTACCTGAGCGCCCCATCTCTCCAGCAATGTCTGGAAGTTCCTTGGCCAGCACTCTTCTGATTGGCTGAGACAGCAGCACCATTGGCTCCCGTTTGCTGTCAAAGTCAGTTAGCCAATCTGGCAAGGGGGTTGTTGGGGCAAAACCAGGGCTCCATGTCTAATTGGGCACAGGGAGCTGTGACTTGGCGCAGGTGCTCCCCATAGCAAGTATGTTTGTTAAAAAAAAAAAAAGCTTCAGGTCCTTTCCTTCCCTGTGTGGAGATCCCCCCCCCTCTTCCTACACTCTGGCAACAGTAGGAGCAAGGCCAAGTCCTGCCATTTGTGTCTATGTAGCACAGCTCCACACAACCTAGGAGTGTGCATGCACTATGCACCCCCATAGCAAGCAGCTTGCTTTGGGGGGCACACATAGGAGCCAAGATTGCCAGTGGAGCACCCTAGTAGGGGAGGTTCAGGGCCACTATGAAAAACTATTGCACAGAGCAGGAGAGTATACCATGGAGGGATTTTTATCTTGTGTCACTGAGACAAAACCAATACTTTCATTGCTATGTACTGAGCCATATGACCCAAGTGAGACCCCTTTGACACTGGAGGCATTTTTTCAGGCGCTTTATTGGAGGTAAAAAACAAATCTGTAATCCCCAGTGTAAAAGCCTGAGTGCTTTCACACTGGGAGCTGTGCTGGCAAGAAGTCAAAAAAAGTCAGGTTACAAGATCAAAATAATCCAATACACAACCTGCTTGTACAACCTCCTTTTATGTCCACCATCCTTATTTTAGGAAAAAAATAGAAAAAAATCCTCCGGAAGTCTAGAGAGGAAATCTGGAAAGGCCATATCGGAGGTTTTTCAATGTCTGGGCATCTGATCAACCGAGACTTGTCATAGTAAGCGAATATACATGGGGCTATCAGTTTTGTATTATGTGGCAGGTGTTATTTTGGTGCAGCTGGCTCATGTGCAATAACCAAGAACAGCAGCTGTCAGGGTGAGCTTTGCCTTACCATAGCTAGTATGGACTACTGGGATTTCGATGGGTTCCAGAGGCTTCCTTTGCCCGAGAGAAATAACCACTTTATTCAGCTGTTTCAGGTGTTCATCTTGCACAGGCTTTTTTGTAACTGGCTGCTTGCGATAGTTTGCACAGTCGGGCTCATCCACATGGATTGCAAAGGTAGCCTGCTTGGGAGCCGCTTTTCCCGCTGGTAGCTTGCCATATTTCTCATCGTTGGTGCCGAACTGATGGCAGGCAGCAAGAACCTGAAGATATGAAGAGAATAGTTCAATCTAGCAGTACAACGAATAATGCAAAGAAAACAATTACAAGACATTTCCCAGATCTGATCAGCAATTTATATACATAAACTTTAAAGTGGAGTTCTGCCCACCCCTCCAAAAATTTAAAGTATATACTGTAGCTGCCGACTTTTCATAGGATTCTTACCTGTCCTGGAGTCCAGCAATGTAAGCACTGCAGCTGAAGTTCCCATTCGCCGTCGGGTGCTTCCATTGCCAAAAAGGGAACCTGGCAGTGAAGCCTTACGGCTTCACAACTGGGCCCCTGCTGCGCATGCATGCTGCGCTCCCTTACTGACCTGGGCAGCAGGGGAAGGAGCCGGCCTTCTGATGCAACTCACCACAGCGAGCAGATCAGCAGAAGTTCCACTTTTGGTTGGGACTCTGCTTTAAGGCTGATGCGGCACAAGATTTTCTTGCCGATTAAATCACTGGTGCCATCAATAAGGGGTTGTAAACCTTCAGGGTTTTTCACCTTAAAGCGGAGCTCCACCCTAGAGTGGAATTTTCGTCCATTGGATCCCCCCCCCCTCCGGTGCCACAATTGGCGGGGGGGGACAGGTTACCCTTTCCCACTTTCAGGAGTCCGGCTCCCTCCTCCTGAGCGCCGGGCTAATTGGAGAGAGGAGTGGGGCCTCACGCACACGCAGTAGGGTTCCCGGCATGAAGTCGAATAGCTACACTGCTGGGTTCCCTTACCCACAATGTCAGCAGTGTAGCCCTTCAGGAGAGGCAAGTGTCCATTTATTAACCACTTAAGGACCGCCTCCTGCACATATACATGGGCAGAATGGCACAGCTGGGTAGATCAACGTACAGGTACGTCCTGTACTAGTACCCAGCCGTGGCGCGCTCCCATTACCCTGCCCGAAGCTCCAGGACCGCGTGACTCGATCGCCACTGGTGTGTAAACACGGCTTCCCCGTCCTTCACTGTGGCGGCGTCAATCGATTGCGTGATCCCTTATACAGGGAATCGCAAACAACGTCACACCTACAGCCACACCCCCCCCCCCTACAGTTGTAAACACAACCGCTTCAGCGCCTCTTGTGGTTAACTCCCAAACTGCAAATGTCATTTTCACAACAAACAATGCAATTTAAATGCATTTTTTGCTGTGAAAATGACAATGGTCCCAAAAATGTGTCAAAATTGTCCAATTGTCCACCATTAGTAGTGAAAAAATAAAATGCAATAAAACTATCCCCTATTTTGTAAACGCTATAAATTTTGCACAAACCAACCGATAAACGCTTTTTGCAATTTTTACCAAAAATAGGAATACGTATCGGCCTTAACTGAGGAAAAAAAAAAATCTTTATATATATATATATATATATATATATATATATTTTTGGGGGATATTATAGCAAAAAATAAAAAATATTGTATTTTTTTAAATGGGCGCTCTATTGTTTATAGCGCAAAAAATAAAATCGCAGAGGTGATCAAATACCACCAAAAGAAACCTATGTGGGGAAAAAAGGACGCCAATTTTGTTTGGGAGCCACATCGCACGACCGCGCAATTGTCAGTTAAAGCGACGCAGTGCCGATTTGCAAAAAGGGGCCTGGTCCTTTAGCTGCATTTTGGTCAGGGGCTTAAGTGGTTAAAAGCCAGCAGCATGTGTATCTGCTGGCTTTTATTCCCCATATCCCCCCCCCCCCCCCAACCTCTTTAATGCAGAAACTCCCCACCCCCCGCTCCTTTACTGAACCCGATCATTCCAGCAGCAAGCAAAGCAGCTCCAGTCGCTGTCTCGGGTCCTCATTGGCTAAATTGATAGCAGTAGCCATTTGCTCCCCCTGCTGTCAAATCCAGTGACACAGCAGCACACCCACACGAGTACCCCCTTGGAAAGCAGCTCTGAGGGGGCCACACACGAATATAAGCACCACAGGGGGCACCCAGAAGAGGATAGGGGCCATGCTGTGCAAAACCCTTGAAAAGTAAAGGCAAGTGTAACATGAACATTTTTTTAAAAAAATCTGACAGCGGATACAACCCTCTAAGGCTCCATTCAGACCTAGGCATTTTGTCACCCTACGCCTGATGCTGCAGCAGCCTGTGATACGCTGGAGGGGCGAATTTACATTTTCTGCTATGGAGATGGTTCACATCTCTACGCCTGAAACAAGTCCCGAACCCTTTTTTCCAGGCGTATTCGGCCATAGCCGACAGTGTAAAATTCTGCCCTCCAGCAAACAATAGGCATTTAGTCGCCCCAAATCGCAGGGACAAAACGCCTATCGCATGTCGCCCAAATACGCCGCTGCCTAGGTCTGAATGGAGCCTTAGGCCCCTTTCACACAGGCAGATCAGTAATGATCCACCTCCGTATGCTCAGTAGGGATTGCTCCATTGATCCCAGTGGATGACAGGGTGGTCCCTGCACACAACAGGGACCGCCCTGTCTTCTCTGCTCTCCCCTATGGGGGGAAATCAGATGAACACAGACTGTTTGTCCGTGTTCATCCGATGACAGAAGGAAAATTAGGGTTTTCTTCCATCTGCAGAATCAAATCATTGTGGAGGCGGACGAGAATGGGTGTCAGTGGATGTTCATCCGCAATCTCAGAGCCCAATGTATGTCCCTTTATCATCCGCAACGGATGGAAAAAAAGCAGACATGCAGTCCACAGGTGTGAAAGGGGCCTTACTCTATTCAATTTTTTCCCCTCCCTTAAGTGATAAGGTTCCCTTTTAACATGTTATGCAATGGATTTGAAGAGCAGTCCCAATACTCTTCTTGGGTCCCATGCCACGCTTGCAATTGGGCACTGGTAAAAAAAAAAAAAAAAAAAAAAATCACAAGCATAACGTATATGCTGTAGTGTGTGCAGTAAACATAATATATGCTGCCCTTTAGCATACAAGAAGGGGGGGGGCAATAATTCTTACTAGTACCCCTATTTGGCAAACCACAGCACGCCGCATCTGCATTTTAGACAAGGGTCAGGGATCTTTCCCCCGTATGTTCACCAAGCTGTTGTCATGAATGAGCTGCTGTACCCACACAAATGCAAGTCGCACCAGCAATAATATGAACCTTGCATAAGAGCAATTGCAGCATTTTCATTATTTGGAGAAAACATTGATGAATCTCAACTGCTGAGAAACAAAGGTCACAATTAGCAAACCCATAGAAAATTATTGTGATGTCCTAGTATTGGGAGGGGGGGGGGGGGGGGTAATCAATCGTAAGCACCATGTGTCAGCCCAATGGCTTCCATAGATCTGTTGAGCCCCTACCAGGTTTATAGATAGTAGACTGAGACAAGGGAAGCCAATTTAGATTGTAAGCTCTCATGAGCAAGGCTCTCCATCCCCTGTGTAGACTAGAACACTGCAGACACTACCCCATATATACAATCCAGGCATGTCCCCCAGCATGAGCATACAGGATCACACTGATAAAGCTCGACCCCCTGGTCTATGAAATAGCTGCCTACTAGCGCCAAAAGCCCAATGATCTTCAGCCCTGACAGTGTATGGATCCATAGCAGCAGCATTCAGTGTGATCAAAGCTGGGAGTGAAGAGTGATCGATCAGTATTGGAGGGAAATGATCGGTTGATGTATAGAGGCCTGGAACCACCCTGATGGATCCTAACACGGTGCAGGCAGAATGCCCCCCCTCCCCTTGTCCTCTCTGGGCCATGTCCCCCCATTATTATAGAAGAACACAAGCCGATCAGCCATTACCGCCCGGAGAAAGGCCTGGCGAGGACACCGTGCGCGCCCCCTAGTGCATTGAACGTACCGGGTGCTGCTTTCCTCCTCGTCCCTGGGCCCCCCGGAGCCCCCGATTTTCCTGCAGGACCCCAAGCACGGTGCGGCCTCCCTGGGGCCCGGCTTGCTGTAAGGGCGCCTTCCTAGGCTGGACGTTTTCCTGGTTCTCATCCCGCAGCACGTACTGCGACATCTTGGCCTGGGAGGCGGAATTAGGGAGGGTGCTCGGGTACACGACTCCTCTGTCCTTGTACTATGCGGAGGGAGAAGCTCGCTGTACACAGGACAAGGCTCTGCACTCGGAAGACCAGAGAGTCCCGCTCTTACCGGAGCTCACCGAGTACAATACCGACCCTGTACCCGCCACGCTCTCACTTTGTCCGGCAATTTAATTCCTGCGCGCTGCAGCGGATACACACTTCTCAGTTCAAGTAGCCCGCGACTATTGAAATCAGCCAATCACAGCACCGCGCGGGTCAACGTCATCAGGACTACGGAAGTCTGCAGGGGAAAAAAGCCAAAAGCGAAAGAGGGAGATCAGCTGACTGTGATGTCAGAGGTGCTGGAGGAATGATAGTCACTAATACTGTATGTGGGATTATGGGTGAATAAGACTCATTGTACAGGGATCAGATGGGCACGTGTTATCAAAGCACACAGGTTTTAATGAAAACTAGTACTTTTTGGGTAAAAGAGTGCTGGGCTTCATATTATCAAAGTACAGTAAAACCTTGGTTTGAGAGTGTTTTGCAAGACAAGCAAACATTTTTTTATACATTTTGACTTGATATACAAGTGATGTCTTGATATACAAGTAGCGTCATGTCATAACAGGGTATAAAAGAGAAGAGAGGCGCCTTTAAGTGTAGCAATATGGTTACATTTAATGAAAGTATCAACACATAGGCATGCGCACAGGGTGTGCCCAGGCACACCTTAATCACCCTTTACAGCGCAGATTCCCCCTACTTCCCTGGCTCCCCCCTGCAGTGCTACCAGCCTCCCTCCTCTCCCGACAGCTGTTGCTGCAAGGATGTTTTAGGATGAGTGGAGGAAGGGGCCAGTAAATATGTTATTGACCATCCCCTTCCCTTTCTGAATTAACATTGTGAGTGATTAGTAGTGTGTGTTTGAGCTTTGGGGTACACACCCTAATGCCATAGACTGTGCACACCTATGGTACAACATTTAGCAGCTCACATGGTTGATAATAAAAGAGGCCCATCTAAGTATGAAGGCATCCTGGGTAAGACTGTCCACATAGACCATCCTCCTCACTGGCACCGCCATCGACTTCCATGCTGCGCTCCATGAGCGGTTCAAGCCTCACTTTGAAATCACTCTACTGCAGGGTGGTCTTACCGGTCACAATTGCGGACTGACAGCAGTGCGGAGGGTGGGCTATTTGCAAAGCTTTACCTCGGTTGCCTTCATACTTAGACGTGCCTCTTTTAACCACTTCAATACCGGGCATTTTCACCCCCCTTCCTGCCAAGGCCAATTTTCAGCTTTCAGCGCTGTCACGCTTTGAATGACAATTGAGTCGTGCGATGTGGCTCCCAAACAAAATTGACGTCCTTTTTTTCCCACAAATAGAGCTTTCTTTTGGTGGTATTTTATCATCTCTGCGGTTTTTATTTTTTGCTCTATACACAAAAAAAAGACTGACAATTAAAAAAAAAAAAACACAATATTTTTTACTTTTCTTTATAATAAATATCCCAATTTAAAAAAAAAAAAATACATTTTTTTTCCTCAGTTTAGGCTGATACGTATTCATCTACATTTTTTGGTAAAAAAATCGCAATAAGCGTATTGTGATTGGTTTGTGCAAAAGTTATAGCTCCTACAAAATATGGATAGATTTATGACATTTTTTTTTTTTTACTAGTAATGGCGATTATCTGCAATTTTTATTGTGACTGCGATTTTGCGGCGGACACATCAAACACTTTTGACACTATTTTGGGACCATTCACATTTATACAGCGAAAAGTGCGATAAATTTGCACTGATTACTGTATAAATGTGACTGTCAACAAAGGGGTTAACACTAGAGGCCATCAAGGGGTTAAATGTGTTCCCTAGGGAGTGATTCTAACTGTAGGGGGAGGGGACTGACTGGGGGAGGTGACGATCAGTGTACCTATGTACAAGGGACACACCATCGGTCTCCTCTCTCCCTGACAGGACATGGATCTCTGTGTTTACACACACGGATCCAAGTCCCTGGCTCTGTAGCATCGCGGCCGCCAGGCACGGGCATCGGCACCCGCGGGATGGACGAGCCACCTTGTGGATGTCATATGACAATACTTTGGTATTGAAAGTGGTTAATCATCAACCATGTGAATTGTTAAATGTTGTACCTTCATTAAGTGTAGCAATATGGTTACATTTAAAGGCGCCTCTCTTCTCTTTTTTATACTCTGTAGCTCCTGCTGGATTTTGCTACCAATCCCCTTGGGTCGGCTTCCATTTGTGGATGGACATTTTATGGTTACACAACCTATCACATTGCTCTAATCTTTTTATATGACCTATAAACTGAAGGACTTATGAATAAATGGTTGTGGAACGAATCATCTGAGTTTCCATTATTTCTTATAAGGAAATGTGCTTTGATATACAAGTGCTTTGGATTACAAGCATGTTTCCGGAACAAATTATGCTCACAATCCAAGTTTTTTTTTTTGTATAAGTGAAGGTGATCCTCCTGGAGCATGGAACACCAGCTGAACTGTTCTGTGTGCATAGAATGTGGATCATGGAACACAGAGAACAGAACATACAACACAGAGAACGGAACACATAGCATACAACACAGCGAATGAAACATAACATACTACAAAGAGAATGGAACATAGAACATAAAACACAGTGAATCAAACACATAACATGCAACACAGTGAATAAAACATAACATACAACACAGAGAATAGAGCACAGACCATACAACACAGTGAATGGAACACAGAACATACAACACAGTGAATGGAACACAGAACATACAACACAGTGAATGGAACACAGAACATACAACACAGTGAATGGAACACAGAACATACAACACAGTGAATGGAACACAGAACATACAACACAGTGAATGGAACACAGAACATACAACACAGTGAATGGAACACAGAACATACAACACAGTGAATGGAACACAGAACATACAACACAGTGAAAGGAACACAGAACATACAAAACAGTGAATGGACCACAGAACATACAACACAGTGAATGGAACACAAAACATACAACACAGAGAACGGAACACAGAACATTCAAAACAGTGAATGAAACACAAAACATACAATCTTCTCTCAACTCAGTCAGTCCGTCAGTCAGTCCGTTCGGTGCAGCAGGACGCTCTCACACGAGTCGGCTCACCTGAGTCAGTTTAGTCAGGCAGGTGCTCCCTCAGCCTCCCGGCTGCATCCAGGACTCACGGATCCAGCTCTCCTTGCTCCCCTTTGGCCTCCATACTTCCCTTCACCAGCAGCCGGTGTCTAGCCTCCTTTCTGGGCGCTTGTGTCCCCCCCGCCTCCCCTGGGACAGCGCGGCCGTCCTTCTAAGGATAAGCCGCAGCTCTGCCCAGCGGAGCAAACGGCTGCACATCACAGAACCGGCTGCCCCCTTTCTCCTCCTGGCCACCGGCTCCTTCCCAAAGCCATCCAGAGTTGAGGTATCCCCCCGTCGCCTCCTCGCTCAGCGCCTTCCCTCTTCAGCATCCGCGCCGACCTAGGCCGTTTTTCGGCGGCAGCGCTCAGGAAAGACCGCGGCTTCATCCGAGGCCTAGCGGCGCAACCGCATAAACTTGAGGAAATCCCTCTAAAGTAGCCCAGAACCCCCACCTACCCTAGGAGGTCCCCCATCCTCTCCCAGTCACCCACCAGCCTTCTCTAGTGTCCTATCCACCAAGGTTTGACAGCCCCCAGCTCAGGTCCTTTTTCCTGAATGGTGGCCATCTTGGTACTCCCCAGCACATCTCCCCCTATTTTTCCTGACCACGTATCCACCACCCCTTTAGCACTTGATCCAGGGTTTCGACTGATCGCTCTTGAAGGGTCAGGAAGGAATTTTTTTCCCTTACCGCAGCACACTGGTTAGCACGGCAGGGTTTTTTTGCCTTCCTCTGGATCAACCTGGGGAGTGGAGGATTTAAAGAATCTTCCCCCCCCCAGCCCATTAAAAACCGCATGGCACCCCCGATGCTTGGCGACAATGGCTAATCTGCGATATTCTGCAGACACCATCCTGGGTCTGAGGCGATTCGCCACAGATTACCAGTCATCACCAAAAAGGCCTTAAGAATTGAGCAACTATTGAGAATCTATCGACGATCGACTATCAAAAATTTCAGGTATCCACCCCACCCTAAGCACATATCATGTGCTTTGATCAACACAAGAATCGGCAGTAAAACACCGACTAGAAATCCATGATTTCATTCTTCAATACGATTTAGACTGCCTCTTTATTACAGAAAGCTGGCTCACAGCCGACTGTAACACCATTCTAGGAGAACTGGTGCCAGAAAACTACCGTATTATAACCGAAAACAGAATAGGACAAAGAGGAGGAGGCCTGGCAGTGATCCACAGGACTCAACATGCGATCACTAAACCAATCCTTCAAAACCCTCTTCCATTCATGGAAACCCTTACTCTGCAGCTGCAAACAAATCCCCAGGAGACCGTTCACGTTCTTCTCTGCTATAGGCCACCCGGGCCAAAATCGCAGCTTCTATCATCATTGACGGACTTCATCTCCACTTATACCCTTAACAGCAAACACCTTTTGCTGCTTGGGGATTTCAACCTCTGGGCCAATTCCTCACAAGACCCCATTGCTGACGCCTGTATTGACCACTGGAAGGATTAGGGCTTCAGCAATTAGTATGTGGGCACACATGCTTCAGGTCATACACTAGATCTTATTTTCAGACAAAATCTGAAAATAAGTATTTTGGAAAATGAACCGTTGCCATGGACAGATCACCATGCAATTAAATTCATTATTTCCAAAACTTCCCCATTGCTAAAAACACCCAAGCCAGTGACAATACACTGGACTAGATCTCAGAAGAAGCTCCATTCGGAACTCTTCAAATCTACTTGGGAAATAAAATTAAAACAATTCAACCATCTCGTACAGCCTCAGAAACATTGGATGCCATAAATGCAGCGCTACTACAGTCAGCAGACTTAGTAGCACCCGAAACGCAAAGCCCTTATCCGGAAAAAACAAGGCCGGCTGGTTCAACAACCAGCTGTCACTTCTGAAGCAAGAGCGTAGAAGGGCAGAAGCCGCCTGGAAACGAAGCGCTTCTGAGGAGAATCTCGCCACCTATAAAGCAGCAACAAAAAAATACACAAAGAAATCTTCAAAGCCAAGAAAAATTATTTTTCTGAGGCTATCACAGCGCCCAAACCGCCCACGGGAACTCTTCAAGCTGGTCACTCAGACCATGAATCCTGGAACTGTCTTGAAGCCCCCAATTCAGATTCCCAAGAATTTTGTAATGAATTGTCGGATTTCTTCATCAATAAAATTGAAAGAATCCGGAAAGCATTCAGCAAAGCACAGACCCTCGTCAACACCCCCCCTCCCCCCCCCGTACAACCACACAACATCCATAGAAACTCTCCACAGACAAACAAAGTTCACTCTGGAACCCATCTCCATCGAGGCCACTGAAAATATCATCAGCGTGTTGCGCAATAGCACATCGCTATTGATATTATCCCCACTAAACTACTGAAGGAATGTGCCGATATCCTGGCACCTCCCATCATGCAGCTTATAAACCAGTCATTTAAGGAAGGCATAGTGCCTTCCCTACTGAAAGAGGGCACAATCCAGCCCATCTTGAAGAAACCCACCCTGGACCCCAAGGACCCAATAATCACCGCCGGCCCATAACAATGCTAAACGTCTTCTCCAAAGTAATGGAGAACAGTAGTGGTAACAACAGCTGCAACAGCATCTAGATACCCATAATCTACTTGATCCATACCAATCGGGCTTCCGTCCCGGGCACGGGACAGAAACAGCATTGCTCAAAATAGAACATGGGACGACGTTCTAGAGGCCGCAGACGAAGGAGAATCTTGTCTTCTGGTTCTGCTGGACCTAAGCGCAGCCTTTGACACGGTAGACCACAAACTTTTACTGACTCGGCTGGCTGAAGTAGCACAGAGTCACAGAGATTTATCATGGTTTGCCTCTTTTTTAACCGATCACAAACAGTGAAATTGGGACCTTTCACTTCTGGAAAACACACGATGTGGAGTCCCTCAAGGATCACCCCTGTCACCGGTGCTCTTCAACATCTATCTTCGCCCTCTCTTTGAAATCATCAGTAGTCAGCAGAGATGACACGCAACTATATTTCCGCATCTGCAACACAAAGGATCATCAGAGAATGTCTCTCTTTGAACTGGATGACTAAGAGTTATCACAACAATTCCAAAACAGAACTTCTTCTGTTTCATGCAAGTCGCAAGAGTCAACTGGCAACAACCTGGACACACAGATCATCAGAGTCAATCTCGGGGTCGTCTTTGAACATGACAATGGACGCACAAAATAGGGTCAGTAGTCAGCGGATCTCACCATCTGACTACGCAGACTTATTCCATTTTACCCAAAAAAGACGTAGCAGTCGGGTGGGATCAATTGTGAACAGACTGGACTATGCAAATGCCCTTTACCTCGGACTCCCCAAGTACCAAATCACTCGTCTGCAAACCGTTCAAAATACGGCCGCCAGACTGGTGATGGGAACCCTGGGAATCATCTCACCTTCACTAAGAGCCCTTCACTGGTTGCCAGAAAAGAATTGCTTTTAAAGCATGTCTGAACAAGTGCATCCATGGGAATGCACCGCAATATCTTTGCCAAAAAATAGAACACAATCCCAATCGCGTTCTGCGATCCACCGACCAAAATCTGGTCAAGGTACACAGAGTCCAAAGGAGAAAGAAGGTTTGCTGTCCAAGGTCCCAGGCTATGGAACGCTTTACAACCAGCATTCGGTTGGAGGTAAACCACCTGACCTTCAGAAGACAGATTAAAACTCTGCTCTTTTGATGTCAAGAGAGACTAAAAACAACTAGCGCCCAGAGGCGATTCAGTTTGCATGTGCCGCGCTATATAAGTTTTTCATTCATTCATTCATTCATTCATTCATTCATTCATACAACACAGTGAATGAAACATAACATACAACACAGTGAATGGAACACAGAACATACAACACAGTGAATGGAACACAGAACATACAACACAGTGAATGGAACACATAACATACAACACAGTGAATATAAAATAGAACATACAACAGAGTGAATGGAACACATAACATACAACACAGTGAATATAAAATAGAACATACAACAGAGTGAATGAAAAACAGAACATACAACACAGTAAATAGAAAACAGAACATACAACACAGTGAATGGAAAACAGAACATACAACACAGTGAATGAAACACATAACATACAACACAGTGAATGGAACACAGAGAATGGAACATGGAACACAGAGCGCAGAGAATAGAACATGGAACACAGAGCACAGAGAATAGAACATGGAACACAGAGCACAGAGAATGGAACATGGAACACAGAGCACAGAGAATAGAACATGGAACACAGAGCACAGATTGCTGCCAAATAACAAAAGGCTTGTGTCCCTTTGCAAATTAGAATTAAGGATCTGCTCCATTTCCTCACCACTCTTTGTTAATACCCCCTCACAGGGCTGTCAGTAGCCAATGCACTCCTTGATGTGAAATCATCGATCCTATTTTTACTTTGGGAAGGTGGAGTCTATGTAAGAGAACCTATGGCATGTAATATGCTATATTTTGACCCAACAACACACAATGTACAGATTTGTTTTATTTTATAATATTAATATTATTTGATACATTACTGTATACTTGTTATGAGTATGACACTTTGCCTTTCATCACAGGTCTTGTAAGGCCGCGTACACACGACCGAGAAACTCGATGGGCGAAACACATCGTTTTCCCTGTCGAGTTCCTTGTTCGACTGTCAAAAAACTTGTCGAGCCAAATTTTCCCATTGCCCGTCGAGGAAATAGAGAACATGCTCTCTTTTTGGCTCGACGAGTTCCTCGACAGTTTTCTCGGCGAAAAGTGTACACATGACCAGTTTTCTCGGCAGAATACGTCTCCCATCGAGTTTCTTGCTGAATTCTGTCGAGAAAACCGGTCGTGTGTACGTGGCCTTAGACTTAAAGCGGAGTTCCAGACATTTTTGTGTCCATTAAAAGTCAGTAGCTATGTGAAGTATATCTGCTGACTTTTATTAATGTAGCGCTACCCCCTCAGGAGCCACTGGATAGATTTAGGACGGCGTGTTACCTTTGTGATGCGTCTAGGGGTATGGTGATGATAAGATGATGCCAGCAATGACGGAATGTCCATACAGTAGGGTGTCTTTTTCTGTGCTTTTATTCTCTTGCCCAACACGGCAAACAGTTACCTTGAAGTAGACAGAGAAAGATTGGTGAAGAGAAGAATTGCAGATTCAGGCCTTAACCATACAGAAGCAGTCCTGCTTCAACGATACCTTTGCTTCGTCGCCATTCCAGCTGGAGTGGGTATAGTGTACCTGGACAGTCTCTCTCACAGAACTGGCAGCCAGGGTATCACTCGGAACCTTGAGAAGGAAAACAAGTCTCTGCCACAGACTTGGCTCCAAATGGAAATAGAAGTGGAACCTCTGCCACAGGCCCTTGCTCTGGAACGCAGTTTACTGGAGCGATTCCTTCTCAATAAAAGTAGTTACCTGAATCTCCCTCAGGTAGTTCTTGGTTACAGTCACCGACTGACAGGTTGCCATTAGACAAACTCCCAGTGTCCGGTTACTCCGATCCCGATGGTTCGTCTAGGCCCTATTGGATCGCCTGCTTCCGGGCTCTCCTCAGACTGACTCCCCACTGAACAGCACAACTCGCTTGGGATCTTCTCTTAAGATCGTTGGGGACCCAATAAGTCACTGGGTCCCATCTCCGCTTAAGTTGCTGCGGGCCAACATGGTCCCGGAATCAAAAACAACGCGTAGCACGTGCGCCCCAGCCTGGTAGGCCATATCGCCGGGGGCCCGAGATGTGCGCACACCCTAAAGGTGGGTGCCGCACCCGGATCTAACCTCGAACTCCCCCGCCCAACATGGCGCCTAACTAGAAGTACCCTCCCCCAGCATGCCCCGCGAGGGAAAAACCTCTCTGTTTGGCTGCTGGCAAGAAGGCGCTCTAGCCTCGCCTGGACTCCACTGCCGCCACCTGTCTCCCTGGGGTGGAAAAACACCGCAGGAACACAGAATGAACTGACAGCACAGCCCAGCTAGACAGAAAGTCAAATTTACAGAATTCACATGGATGAGAGCTACATAACTCTCTCATCCCCCTCTAAATTTAAGATAGCACCTGGACTGAAAGTACAGTATTGTTGGTGTCAGTGGCAGGAATAGCTTTATATTGTTGATATCAATCGGAACAGTAGTGCCGCATTGTTGAATAGCACCCAGTTAGTGAGAGGAATGGTGCCCCATCATTGGTGTCAATTGAGGATATAATAGTTCCCCCAAGGGCCATATAGAGACAAGCAAAGGGCCAGATCTGGCCCCTGGACCACAGTTTGAATACCAATGTTATAGGTGAAGATGTATGATTAATGAGAAAAAATAGCAAATAAAGAAAAAATAATATAGTGTATATAATTGCGACACAAGTCATATTGTAATTGAATGTTATTAAAAATAAAATTTCTATTTCAATCTGAAGCCACTGTATTTTTCTGAAAATGCAATACAACATGGCTACCTCGATATGTCATTTTCTGCTTGTGTGATTGTTCACAAATTTAATAAAGCAGCCCTCCACTCTCCAGATCCATTTTAGCTCCCTGTACGCCCCCCTTTCGGAATATAAAGCACCAATTTTTTTTTTAAAGCACCTCCCTGAAATGAGTTTGCCATCTCCCTGAGTTTTTGCAGGTTGGGATGTCTGTATGATATATGGTCATATTTTTTTTTTTATCTCTTTATTGATTTTCCTTTTTCGTATTCACATACACATTCCACGTTTTTTACATCTTTGATTGTTAAACTTACTCAAAAATGTTGTCACATTCACATAAAATGCTCTTATACTTTTACATTTTTACACAATTTATACCTTCCTTATCCCTCTCATCCATTGGTGTGTTTTTTCCTCTCACTTCCATATCCCCCTATCCTGAAGTCGTAACATTTTTTATCCAGTTATTCCATATTCTCTCATATTCCTCCCCATTTCCTCTGTTGTCATATACCTCCGTATATAATGACAGGTTGCTATTTACTAAGTTTTTCCACTGTGCTACTGAAGGGGCTTCCACCTTTTTCCAATTTAGAACTATTGCGGTTCCGGAAGGAACCGGCATATTTCCTGCTCCATGACACTGACACCCCCGCACGCACATACAAAAAATCGGTGGTTCGCCACCTGCTCGGCGCAGCCCCCGACCATTGAGCTATGGCTTAAGAAAGTGGACGATATCAGTCGCATGGAAGATCTAATCCTCACTAGCCAAAACAGGAGAAACTTACACCAAGACGTGGCAATTGTGGAATACGTTCAAATATTCTGATGAAGGACAAACCCTCAGGAGAAGAGACCAGCTGCCTTAAACACCTCATTAGACACTGCATGAGTCGAGTCAACCCCCACTCATATTTGGACAAAACATGGAGCTCCATGCTAGAGATACCTCCCTCTCTACCCCTTCCCCCATATGTCCCCTTGCACTAGCCCCTTTCCCCGCTTTTTCTCTCTCCATATTTCAGGGCTCTGCCCACCTCTCTACTAATATTTCTCTTTCCGATGTCTCACTACTCTTTCTTTAAAATAAATAAATATGGGAGTTGGACCCGCGGGGCTACGGACCTCTGCCTAGTAGGAGTAGGCCGGCGGGTGCAGCCAGAGGGCTATGGGAACCCTCAATGATATATAATGGAGGGAACAGTTTAGTAGATTTCACCTGGAACAACGATGTTAGTTACACGTCCCTGAGGGAATTTGCACACTGTAGCTGTTGCCGCCTATGCTGTTTATGTATAAACTTTGTAACTATGCGCTGTATGTAATATGTTGCCATTTGTTATCTTTGTTTTATCAATGTGGCCACTGTGGGCCTGACTCTCGTTATAAATAAACAATAAAAAAAAAAAAGAAGAGCAGCAGGCCCACCTGTGTTCTTCTTTCTATAGAAGCCTTGTTTTCCTCCACTAGTCCTAGTAGGCAGGCAGGCAGGTCAAGCGAAACTGCTGCCACCTTATCAATTATTCTCAGGATCTCTCTCCAAAATGCCATTATCTTCGGGCATAACCAGAATATATGGATAAAGTTTCCCGGGATACCTGCACATCTCCAACAATTTTGAGAACTTGATTGAGATATTTTGAACATCAACAACTACCTCACCTCTTCAGAAGTCTTTCTCACTGCTCTCCTTAACTCAAAAAGCCTCAGGATGCAGCAATCAGTAGTCATCCTTTGGATAACTTATAGAGGCCTTAATTACCTCATTCTGAACAGCTGAAGTTTTCGAACGCCCTAAACCTTTCTGGCTACCTCTGTAGCCAACACCTGGTAGTAATTGGTGTATTGTCTAAACAAGGCAGAAATGTATCTCCCGTCTGTGACAACACCCACAGATTTACCTGACTTCCTGCCACAACATATATAAACACACATATACACACACACACATATATATATATATATATATACATACCTATATATACACGTACACATACGTACAGAAATTAAATGAACTTAACAAAACTTGCTACACAGATCAATAAAGTAGGTCCAGGATAAAACATTATGACTGGGGTAAGTATATATCTGACTTTGACGTATTTCAAACTTGATAATAGATTAAATATTACATTTTTTAAGTATTTGGATGCTTTGGGATGGGTGATCCAAGCTAACCATTTCTTTCTGAATGTAGTAATGGAATCGTTTTCATATTTTGTCCATGCCCTGGGATCTTGTACAGAAACTAGATGTGGAAGCTCTGGATTTTTCCATAGTGGCATATCTCTGTTTTTTTGTTCCTTTCTCTTGCCATAGTAATTTTCCATATTTTTATTGTTGTCCTCATTGATAGCGTTAGATCTTGCCTACATTTTGGCCCGCAAAATGGTAGTGCCTGCAGTGCCTCCACAGACTAGACCACTGCAGCCTCCACCATTGTAGCGGGATCGTATCCATCAGGGTTTAACCACCTCCCTATTGTCACTAGCTGTGCTGCTAAATAATATTTATAAAAGTCTGGAAAGGCCAGGCCCCCCTGTACTACTGGGCGCATCAATGTACTTAATTTTATTCTGGCTGATTTATTTTGCCATATAAATGAAGACAACATACCATGCAGCTGTACAAAAAAATGATTTGATAAATATTGCGGTAAATTTCTAAATAAGTACAGCAGCCTAGGAAGAATCTTAATTTTTATTAGATTTATACGCCCAAATAGTGACAGCGGGAGTGTCTCCCATACCTTTCATTTTTTCTTATACTCCTGTATTACCGGATCTAGATTCAATTTTTTTATAGTCTTCCACCTGCCGTGTTATTATTACGCCTAAATATTTAAATTCAGTTACCCATTTTAGTGATAGGGCTGTGCTCCATGTATGGTCATATTTATGGTATCCCCACCAGACACATCTATATTGTGAGGTTTCCCTGGCTGCATGTTTCTTACAAAGTCCCAAACCCTGCTCCCTAACTTTTCCAAAATAGATGGCCGGCTCCTGATGACATCAGAGAAGAAGATGGTGGCGTGGAACCCTGGCTGTGCAGCAGGAGAAAACTGGATTTGCAGGGCAGATGAGTATGTCTTCTGGTGAGAACTCAGCATAACAGGAAGTAAGGGATACGGAAAAAAGGAGGGGGGTGAACTTTGTCTTTAAGGCATACATTAAAAAGTCAGAAGAGCAACTGTTCTTTACACCTTGAGGTGACGGCACAATATGCATTCCAAAAGGGACAACCACAGAGGAAGCGTGTGGGATGGACTGTCAGCTGTACATTGCCATATAAGTGCTACTTATGCCTCGTACATACGGCCGGATTTTCAGAGAAAAAAAGTCCGACTGGCTTTTTTTCTAGGAAAGTCCAGCCGTGTGTAGCCTCCATCAGATTTTTTTTTTTTTTTCGGAAGCCCGACGGACTCATGGCGGACTTTTGCATGGTCAAAAGTCCGACCGTGTGTACAAGGCATAACAGTATAAATCTACCTAAGGTATCATCAAATATCATCAGTACATCCTTGGTTTATACCTGTGTGCATTTCGATTACAGACAACAGTTCTTTATCAGAACTTGGATGGTCCATTGATGTGGGTTATCTTTACTGTTATTGCAATTTAGGCTGCATTCACATCTAGGCGTTTTGTCGCCCTACGCCCGACGCTGTAGCAGCCTGAAATATGCTGGAGGGGCGAATTTACATTGTCGGCTATGGAGATGGTTCACATCTCTACGCCGAACGCCAAAACGCCATACGCCTGAAGCTTAAAACAAGTCCCGGACCCTTTTTTTCAGGCGTCTTGGGCGTTCGGGCATAGCCGACAATGTAAAAATCACCCCTCCAGCAAAAAACAAGGAGCGTTTTGTCGCCGCAAATCGCGGGGACAAAACTCCTATTTCATGTCGCCGCAATACGCCGCATAACGCCTACGCCTAGGTGTGATTGCAGCCTAAAAAAAGTCCCAGAACCTGTTTGAGTTTCAGGCGTTTTGGAGCTTCTGGCTTTGGGCGTTTTGAAGATTCTGGCTTCAGATTCTCAGGCGTTTTGGAGCTTCGGGCTCAGATACCCCGTCGTTTTGGATCGCCGTTTTTTTTTTTTTGCCTCGTATCTATGCGAGTGATGCTTAGCATCACTTTGGCATAGATACGCTTCAACATCCGACAAGTGTAATACCATTACACTTGCGGATCGTAGATGTAATGACAACTCCGGCCACTAGGGGCCTTTAGGCGTTTTGCCTATGCAAATGAGGCTACTTCGCCGATTCCCGATCGCTGTTACGCCGCCCCGTCGTCGCGTACGTCGTTTTGTAGTCCTCGTAAGGTTACCCCTGCTTCCATGAGGAGTAACCTTACGAAGCTCAGGTGTGAATGCCGTCGGCTGCCATTCACATCTAACAAGTAAACGGCGTCGGGTCAGCGTCGGGGCGTATTTGCGCGACAAAGTGTAGGCGTTTTGTACCCGCGATTTGCGGCGACAAAACGCAGCGTTTAAAAATCCCGCTTTTTGTAAAGCTATTGTCGGCTATGCGGAACGCCAAAGCCGCCCGATACGCGCGTCGGAAAAGAGTCCGGGACTTTTTTCAAAATCGGCGTTCGACGTTCTATCGGCGTACGGCGTTCGGCGTTAGGAGATGTGAACGGTCTCCATAGACAATAATGCAAATTCGACGGTACGGCGTATTGTAGCTTCGCGCTTCAGGCGACAAAACGCCTAGGTGTGAATGGAGCCTTACTTGCCGCGATTCGACTCATTTTTTTTTTTTTAACAAATTCTCTCCATTGATGTCTATGGCCGAACGCCAATGTCGCCTGAAAAAAAGGGTCCGGGGCGTACGGCGTTTCAGAGATGTGAACCATCTCTATAGACATCAATGGAAATTCGCCCCTCCAGCGGCACGAGCGTCGGGCATCGGGCGTTTTGTCGCCTAGATGTGAATGGAGCCTAAGGCTGCATTCACACCTTCGCGTAGGCGTTTTGCGGCGATTTGCGGCGACCAAAATAGGCGTTTTGTCCCGCGATTTGCCGCGACAAAACGCGTTGTTTTTAACTGCGTTTTTTTTTACATTGTATTGTCGGCTATGCGGAACGCCGAAGCCGCCCGATACGCACGTCGGAAAAGGGTCCGGGCCTTGTTTGAATTTCGTCGTTCGGCGTTCTTTCGACGTACGGCGTTCGGCGTTAGGAGATGTGAACGATCTCCATAGAGAATAATGTAAATACGACGGTCCTGCGTATTGTAGCGTCGGGCGTAGGGCGACAAAACGCTTAGGTGTGAATGCAGCCTAAGTGAAGTGAATTCTATGCTATGGTGGCACAGACAAAAATACAGAAGAGTTGTTGGAATGTCTGGTAATGATTTTATCATAGCCCCCAGCTGCCCATAATTTAGAGGGGCTGTCCCTCTTTTTGAACAAAGTCTCTCTGTCCTTTTTTCCTTCCATTTTCCCTTCATTTTGGGAGGTATAATTATATTGTTGTCCTGGTGACAACAGCCCCCTGTTTTTGTTGTAGTCACAGAGAGAAAAAGTGAAGGCAATTCCCCCCTATGGGAATCGCAGACTCCCACACTATATTGTATATAGAAAATATTTTTTATCTTTTTTTTTTCAGAAAAAGATTTTGTTTTCTGTCTATACCACAAGAGGGGAATTCAGTTCCTACATAATGTGTGTGCTGTTTTACATAGAAGCATTAAAGTGTTGTTCCACATCTTGTAGTGTCTGCACCTAAACACTTAAAATGAAGCATTAGTTCCCTTTACTTCACTCCCTTTACTGGTTGTTATATTTAGATAAAATGATTTTCTCAAGTAGGAAATTGTTACAGATGTTACTTGGCACTTCTAAGTTATGTTTGTGGGATGTGTTACAGCAGAACGTTCTGTGTGTTGTCCAACACAAGACATGGCCTCAGGGCATCTATAGATCCTTTTCCCTCCAAATAGGAACAGACTGCAGCACAGACGTCACCTGTCATTCAGCCATTTACATTGAGGTCAAAAGACCTCCTGCTATTGTTGTTATAAGGAGCCTATTTCCCACCTGCTGTTACAGAGCCATGTGCTGTCAGAGTGTAACACTGTATTTGGAACATTGAGCCTCCATTACTGTATACAACATGTATTTCTACCCATTCAATGTTATTATTTACCACAGTTTGTCTTTCTTGCTCTCCTTAGCCTAACTCCATCCATTTTAATTTTCAGCTTTGAATATAGCGTGGGAATAAAACAAATAAACTGGGGCACTCCTTTATTTATTAAAAATAATAATATGTGAAGCAACATTAGATTAGCAGTGATTATAATTTAGTAGTATCCATAGGTGTGCGCAGCCTATAGCATTAGGGTGTGCACCCCGAATCTCAAACACAAATAAATGACACCTGCTGTCACAGAAAGGAGAGCTGTGGTGGTGGGAGATAGTTGATTGGGAGCATATTACGTTACACCCTAAATACAGGTGTAACGTGTACCTACTGTTGAACCTAGCCTTTAATATAATGGGGACATTTACACTGGCCACTGAGATCCCCAACCATCCACCTGGTGCTGTCCCTGGATAATGCTAATGCACGTGGGGTGATTAGGGTGTGCCCAGGCACACCTGGCACACCCCGTGCGCACGCCTATGGTAGTATCAACAAATTAATATTGGAAACTATGATAAAAAAAAGAAAAGAAATATGTGATGCTTAAATAGTCAATTAGATTAGTAGCAGATTATATATGAAAATCCAAGCAAAGAATATATTCCTATGGTGAATAACCAGTGCCATATTTGTGCCATATTTGACAGTGTCATATACAGCAGTGGTTCTCAACCTCAGTCATCAAGTACCCATAACGTGCCATGTTTTAGGAACTTCCCTTAGATAAAATAGCTCTTATAAATACCGAGTGAGTGAGTGAAAAACTTGTATAGCGCTACACCTGCGAACTAAATCACCTCAAGGCGCTTTTTCCATCCGTTGTCTTCCTTATCCTTTAGAAGAGGTGGGCCTTAAGTTCCTTCCTGAAGGCCCGGTGGTTTTCTTCCATGCGATGTCCGTTGGCAGAGCGTTCCATAGCCGTGGCCCATGATATTAATTTAAAACAGCTGTGCAAAGTAAAGGAAAACCTGAAAACATGGCCCATTGGGGTACTCGAGGACAGAGTAGGGTTGCCACCTGTCCGGGGTTCACCCGGACAGTCCGGGTTTTGAATCCTTTCTCTGGGTTTCAGACAGACTGAAACCCCCAGACACATTATTCAGACTAGGCTGTGGCTACCCAAGTAACCAAGGTAGTAACACACAAATCTGTTGCTGTCCAGGAGCTGCAGGTAGCTGTCTGGGGGCAGGTTCAGCATCACTGGGAGGCAAGAGCAATTTGGCCACACACACTGTTCACTGCAACATGCTATGTGCACCAAATTACTACTCTCATTGGGGCACCCAATGGTGTCCCAGGACGCTAAACTGTTCAGGTGGAATGCTTAGGACTGAGACTGAGGTTGAGAACCACTGATATACAGGAAATAAAAGCAATGCTCAGATAGGAATCTCCACTACATTTATTGAACGCCTCTTACTGAACATATATGATCTAAAATTACAGAGATCTCACTCACTTGAGGTATGTAAGAAAATAAATGGCTGCACATCCAGGAATTTCAATTGCCTTTTATTGTTCAAAGTGATAACACCAAAGCCACCAACATGAGGTCACATAGATGTGTTTCACACATACATCTTGTGCTTAATCATTTTAATGATTAAGCACAAGATATATGTGTAAAACGCCTCTACATGACCTTGTGTTGGTGTCTTTGGTGTTATCACTTTGAACAATAAAAGGTGATCGGAATTCCTGGATGTACAACCATTTCATTTATTTTCTTACAAGTTTGCCACGGAGGCGGGCCGGAGCTGGCACACTCTAGAGCAGGGGTCTCAAACTGACGGCCCTCCAACTGTTGCAAAACTACAAGTCCCATGAGGCATTGCAAGGCTGACAGTTACAAGCATTTCTCCCACAGGGATAGACATGATGGGACTTGTAGTTTTGCAAGAGCTGGAGACCCGCCAGTTTGAGACCCCTGCTCTAGAGTCTACGAGTCATTCCACCTCAGGTTCTCATCATACATACACCTGGAGCAGCGGCTCTTTTTCTTTGTATACGCACTTGCACTTTGTATCCACTCCCAATCAGCAAAGCGATCCCAAAGTGTCAGATAGGTAAAAAGCACCCAATATTCACTCCCAACATGTGCAGAGAAAAGGAAGACTTTGTAGTGTAATATGTTTGAAGAGGAAGTGTATTAAAAGATTAGATTACACTTACATTTATGAAGTTAAAAACCAGAATAGCAAACACAGTGTAAAGCACAGCGGCAGTCAGCCCAAGCCTGCTCATGCGGGATGATGTCACAGAATTGTCTCCACCCGATGCATTTCCCTCGTAATAGGCATCGACTGGGAAAGGAGGCTGATCTGGGAGGTCAGTTAAAACTATTTAACCAGTTCCCATCCCGCGTATGTTAAAATGACGGCCACAAGGTGGCTCTGCCATCCCGGGTGGCTATCATATGACGTCCTTGCGCCTGCCGCGTCACTCGGGTGCCGATGCGCGGGCCTGGCGGCCGCGATGTCTGCCGGCCACCCGCGGTTGGCAGCCAAGTACGTGGATCTGTGTGTAAAAACACACAGGTCCTGTCAGGGAGAGGAGACCGATGGTGTGTTCCTTGTACATAGGGACACCGATCGGTCACCTCCCCCAGTCAGTCCCCTCCCCCCACAGTTAGAATCACTCCCTAGGACACACATTTAATCCCTTGGTCAACCCCTAGTGTTAACCCATTCCCTGCCAGTCACATTTACAGTAATCAGTGCATATTTATAGCTATCGATGTATCAAAAATGTCTTTCACAATGTTGCAGTCACAATAAAAATCACAGATCGCCACCATTACTAGTAAAAAAACAAACAAAAATGCCATAAATCTATCCCCTATTTTGTAGACACTATAACTTTTGCACAAACAAACCATAATAGGCTTATTGCGATTTATTTTTTTACCAAAAATATGTAGAAAAATACATATCGGCCTAAACTGAGGAAAAAAAATTGTGATATTTATTATAGCAAAATGTAAAAAATATTGGGCCAAATTCAGAGAGCCATTACGCCTGTCTAACTGGTGTTAGACAGGAGTAATTTCAAACTACGCGCGTCGTATCACTAGTTTGAATCCTCAAACCATGATACGGCGGCGTTGGGCTTCGATCTGACAGGCTTACGTCTTCGTACGCCTTCGGATCTACGCTGCAATCTTTTTGCGGCCGCTGGGTGGAGTTCGCGTTGTTTTCAGCGTTGGGGTATGCAAATGAGCTTTTTCCGGCGATCCATGAAGTTACGAGCGTCGTTCGCAATCGCGTACGTCATTTTTTCGCTACGTAAAGTTAAACCAACTATTAGCTGGTCTAACGTTACGCGGCCCATGTTAAGTATGGCCGTCGTTCCCGCGTCGACTTTCAAATTATTTTTTTTTTTTGCGTAAGTCGTAAGGGAATAGGAATGTCTGTAAACGACGCTACTCAAAAAAAAAATGACGTAACGACGTGATTTCGCGCAATGCACGGTGGGAAATTTCTAAGCGGAGCATGCGCAGTTCGATCGCCGCGGGGACGCGCTTAATTTAAATGCCTCACGCCCCCTAATTGCGTAGTTTGATTCCGCCGGGAGAAATACACTACGCCGCCGTACCTTACGGGCCAAAATCTCTTTGAACTCCTCCTAGAGCTAGGTAAAGTACGGCGGCGTAGAGTATCTCTGATACTCTGCGGGAATCTAATTCTTTCTGAATCTGGCCCATTGTGTTTTTTTCAAAATTGTCGCTCTTTTGTTTATAGTGCAAAAAATAAAAAAAACGTCCCGGGCATTGGGCAGCCCGGGATGAAGTGGTTAAGAACACCCTCCTGTCTGTATGCTTGAGCTAAGGGCAGATGAATTCTGCAATCCCTCTGGTCCACGCGACCCCCTGATCCCCCACCTGCAACCCCTCTGGTCCACACCCTTGCTATAGGTGTAGGCCATTTACATACAGTACTCAATGAAGCTTGAATGATAAACTCTCAGAGATTGCATCCCCCCGTCCTGTTTTGTTGTCAGGACGGCACTAAGGCCCCCCCATCAACACAGTCAGTGTTGACAGAGGAACCCCTCCTGCCGAGCAATTGTCTTCTCCTGGTGGGGGTGGGGGGCGGGAGCCGTCCCCACCGGGAGAAGATAGTAATTACTGTATTTATTGGCGTATAACACTCACTTTTTTACCCTGAAAATAGAGGGTAAACTGTGCCTGTGTGTTATACGCAGGGGACTGTGGAACGTTTTTCCTGAAACTTCCCTCTTAAAGTTAGGGTGCGTGTTATACGCCGATAAATACGGCATTGGTAGCGGCTATAGCAAAGAGAATCCAGCAGGCTGGTTGTACCCAAGTTGATCAATAGATCAACTTGGTACATTCAGCCTGCTAAACAGGGGCAGCCCATCCATTAGGTGCCCCCGGGCACCAAGCCACCCCCTATATGCATAATTCACGCGTCCAGTCCCTTTTGGGTCATCGGACATATGAATTACAGAGGCCATGTTTTTTTGAAGCTCTAATAGGCTTCAAAATAGGGTGGACTCGGGATGCAGAGCATTGCATCTGGAGCCAATCCAGGTATGTTGTAACAACAAATGAAAAATCACTCTTGCAACACTAATCCTCCTCCCAGCCAATCAGGAAGCAGTATTTCTACTTATAGTTGTTACTCCAGCCTATAGACTTTCTTTAACTCCAACATATATGTATCATTATAGGGCTATTTTTTATTTTTTATACCAATTAGAAGCTCATGGTTGGATGGGGTCACACAATATTATTTACTTATTTTTTCTGGCATACATTATTTACTGATTATTTTTACTGGGGATCCTCACATCTATCTGATTTCCTTCCAGGAGGTTGCCTTTCTGACCGGTTGTATATTCTCATGTGGTCCCTTGTGTGCTCATTTGTGGTCCTTGTGAGTTTCTGGAGATCGGAGGGTCTGAGGGGGAGGTACCCCTATTTTTAATTATTCTGGCTTGTATGTAGTGATGACATATGATTAAGTCCTTTTTAATGTTTTATAATTTCTTTATAGACCTTCATACCCTTTTTTTCTGGGAAATATTTGCAAGAAACAAATTGAAACTCGTTGGGTTCTCCTGGTAGTGGGCACACTATCAAGAAAATTCTACACTTGATACATAGATTTTGTTTAAGCCATTTAATGGGTAAATGGGTATTGTAGCCTTTGTATCACCAGGAGGTTTAACACAATGGCATAACTGTGTTGTTTTATGTAAAGATGTTTTAAAGTATTGTAGCGACCCCCCCCCCCCTTATTTGGTGGGGCGTTACGCTAAAGTTAGTGGGGAATAGGAGAGTTAAGTTGCTCCCACTCACAAATTGGTAAAGTTTAGGCTGCTGTCAGTTTAGAACTGCTTTCTAGGTTAGTCTGCATGCTAGGGGAGGTGTTTTTACCCCTGGGTGACAGTTGGCGCTGGAAGGGGTTCTGACAGACCCACTTTCTCCCAACAGCCAATCAGAGGAGGATTTTCCTTCTGGACATGCTGGCGGGAGAGTATATCTGTGAAAGACGCCTGAGAGAAGTGTGTGACGTTCTACGCGGGGCCCGCGTTCCTTCAGGGTGCACGCATCCATGGGCCCCGCCATTGAGGCCTGCCTGGCCGACGCTGTGCACCAAGTGGAACTTCACCCTGACATCGAAAGGGGCCCCAGCGGCTTCCTGGGTCCCAGATCCTAAGCTGGGAGCTGTACGGTGGGGGATTGGCTCGGGAGACCCAAAGGCAGAGGTTGTCCGCGAGGCCTAGGCGAACCACCGGGGATCCAGTCATCACTACATGACAGGTACACTTCAACTGTCCTCTGATGACTCTAGAGAAGTGACTTACTGGGAGGATCCATTAGTTCTACCCCTTTGAAATGTATGGAATTTCCTCAGGCCTGTGGCAGAGGCCCTAATTCCTCCCAGTGACTATTGCAAGTGACCTTTCGGCTGCCAGGCCCAAGTTAGACGCCTGTCCGGGGGAATTTTACCCACTCCGACGGGAGTGGCGATGATTAGGTGTGACTATACTGAGAGCAAGCTGCTCTCTATAATATCCAAGGCCTGATACTGCAGTTTTCTTCCGCTCATCAACCTTTCTCTATAGTGTGCCATGTTGATGTTGGCCATGTTGGGCCTTGGAATAAAACATTGAAAACGCACTCTGATGTCTGGACACTCGCTTTATTCACTTTCTACAAGTATTCACCCCTAGACAAGTGTAATTGGTAACTTAATACGCCAACCCCACAATCAACCAGCGGCTCCTTCGGGGGTAGTGCTATAGTATTGTATACATAATACATATGTGCTCTGTTTTATATAAATGTGTTATTTTGCTGTTGTAAGTCCGATGGGAGAAAACATGGTACTGTGTGTAAGCTCCACCAGGTTCCTACCCCTGTACAGTAGCAGTGTTCTTATATAATTTCAATTCCAAAGAAAAAATATTCATAAACTTGTCTGATCAAGTCTGATAAGTCTGACAAGTCCGATGTAAGGTTTAATGTCCTGTGTAAATGTATCAAGAAAATGTCTTCTTACCCATAACAGCCAATCAGAAGTATTGTTTTAATCTCATGCTGCGTACACACAACCGTTTTTTCGGCTTGTAAAAAATGACGTTTTTAATGGTCTAGATAAAAACTAAGTTTTTTTCAACCCAATTATTGTCAAGCCTGCCTTGCTTACACACGATCGCGAAAAAAAAATGCTCTAGCAAAGCGCGGTGACGTACAACACGTACGCCGGCACTATAAAGGAGAAGTTCCATGCGGATGGCACCACCCTTTGGGCTGCTTTTGCTGATTTTGTGTTAGTAAAAGACGATTCACGCTCTCCAGTCTGTTACAACGTGATGAATGTGCTTACTCCATTACGAACGGTAGTTTTACCAGAACGAGCGCTCCCATCTCATAACTTGCTTCTGAGCATGCGCGTTTTTTTTTCACGTCGTTAAAGCCCACACACGATCATTTTTTACAACCTTAAAAACGACAACGTTAAAAAACGTAGTGAAAAAAAAGAGCATGTTCGAAATTTTTAATGCCCATTTTTTAAATCGTGAAAAATACTCTGAAGCCCACACACGATCGTCTTTAATGACATAAAAAAAAACGTATTTTTTTAGAACCCAAAAAACGGTCATATGTACGCGGCATTAGACCTGGACAACCAATAATGTTAGAAACCAACTGATTGCTATTAGGAACAAGAACATTTTCTTCCAACACATTTTCATAGCCTAAAGTTTTTCTTTACAGTTTTACCTTTTTGAAATTCTACTGCAGTTATGTAGATGTAAACAGACTAGAATGTGTGGATGAACGCATAGGATGCATTAAGGTGGAAAAAAAAACTTTAAGCCGGTTCAAATCTCCTGCTGAACCGGCCGAGATTCGAAACATGTATGGGTAGGCTGAATGTACCAAGTTGAACAAACCTATCAAAATAGGTACAAACAGCTTGCCAGATTTTACATGTGACCATTGCTAGCAGCTGTTACAACTGCTAGCAACAATCACCATGTTCTCCTAGCTGGTTTCCCTGGATCAACAGGGTTCCTTTAGTGGTTGTTAGGCATTCCCTGAGCTGTAGCTGATTAAACTTTATTAGATGGTGAATGCATAAGAAGCGCTACCCCCGCAGGAGCCGCTGAGAAATGATGGGATGACATGTTATCTCATGGCTCCGGTGAAGTGTCTAGGGGGAACGATGAATGTAGTAGCAGTAAAGGAATGTCCGCAAATAGGAAGTCTCTTTATATGTGCTGTTCATTACCCAGCCGGGTAAAAACAGTTAACAGGTGATGGAAATGGATAGATAAAGGTTGGAAGGAAAACAACAAATTCAGGCCTTGGATATGGAAACAGTCCTGTCTCCGTCAACAATTAGTTTTCTTTCACCACTCCAGCCTGAGTGGGTATAGAGTACCTGGACAGGTCTCTCTCACCGACCTGGCAGCCAGAGTATCACTCGGAACTTAAATAGAGGTTCCTGACAAAGTTCTGACCCTAACACAAGAGGAGGGTTAAGAAGGATGTCTCTGCTACAGACTCTTCTAGGTGACCTTCAGGAAAGTGCCTCTACCACAGTCCTTCCCTGAGTATAGCAATGAAGGAACTCCTCCTGAGTAGAACATTGCCTGAATACTTGTCTCAATACTGTTAGACCTCCAGCCTCTCAATGGCGCTCCTCAACTGGACTCCTCACCGAACAGCTAAACTCGCTTGGGATCCTCAATGTGGGAACTCAGTCGGTCACTGAGCCCCCATCCTGTTTGGATGCCCCAGGCCCGAACGGCCCAGGAAACAGGAACACCGCGTAGCACCCACGCCCCGGCCTGGTAGGCCATAACGCTCGGGGCACGGTGATGTGGTCACTCTAAAGGTGGGTGCCACATGCCAGGAAGACAAGACCCCCTAAAATGGCATCTGCCTCATAAGTACCCTCTCCCATCATGCCCAGCGAGGCCCAAGCCTCCTGATTGGCCGCTTGGAGAGAACACCCGAACCTCAGCTTCCACTGGTGCCACTTGTCGCCCCGGGGTGGAACAACACCCCAAGCACAGCAGGATGAGCCCACAGTACAGCCAAGCTGAAACAGAGAGCCTTACCATAATCAGAATTGAGATCAGAGTCACTTACACTCTGATCATCCCCCTTAAATTTACTAGGACTTGGAAGTACATGGGCGCTACACATAGTTCTAAAGTAGGGTCCAATACCATATGGCACAACACTATAATAGATTATTCAGCTCTCTGTAAGGGTGACATTCTGACCACCAGTATAATGGGGGCTTTCTCTTACCACTGACCTAGGGTTGCCATCTGTCCAGAATTCACCTGGACAGTTCGGGTTTGGAATCATGTGTCCGGGTTTTAGAAAGCCTGAAACCCGGACACATTATTTAGCCTGGACTATGGCTTGCCAGCAGGGTTTATGGCTGCAGTTGTCTCTTTCACACTGCCTGAGAGAGAGCTCGATCTACACCTATCCCACCCCGTCCCCTCTGTGTCTGCCCACACTCCAATACTCAGTGCTGTGCCTCAGGAAAGGAAAGTTGGTGCTGGAAATTTGAAGTCCAGCAGCCTCAGATACATCTGGATGAGAGGTGCTGACTGCCAGGGGGTGAGTGAGCTCACCATCCATCCTTGTCTGTGAATGTCTCCTCTCCCTTTTCTCTCCTGCCTCTGATTGAGTACACAAAGGTGAATCAGGGTTCTCAGAGCACCCCTTACATCAGAGTTCCCCTTTACACCAGAGGCCACAGCTTTCCCCCTTACATCAGAGTCTTCTCCGTACATCAGAGTTCTCAGTGTTGCCCCTTACATCAGAGTTCCCCTTTACACCAGAGGCCACAGTGTTCCCCCTTACATCAGAGTCTTCCTGTATATCAGAGTACCCAGTGTTCCCCCTTAGATCATAGTTTCCAGAGCATCCCTTATGTTAGAGCCCCCAGAGTTTCCCCTTGCATCAGAGTCTGCAGAGTCCCCCCTTACAGTGAAAGGGAACTCTGCGAGTTCAGATGTAAAGGGGAACTCTTGGTAATAACTTCATATGATCAGAAATGGTGTTTAATATGAAAATATATGTATAGGTAATACTATAAAAAAAAAATCGCCGTGGGCCACTAAAGTGTTCGGGTTTGACTTGAAGAAAAGGTGGCATCCCTACACTGACCACCAATGTAAGGCTGGGTTCACACTACGATTTTCTATACAGTTTTTGGATACGTTTTTTTTTTTTTAAAACGTATGCAACCGTACAGAAAACCGTGGCCATAGACTTTACATTAAAACCGTATTTGCCATAAATCATACGGTTGTATCCGGTTTTCAAACCATACGGTTTTTAACTTTTTTTTTCCTGGAAAAAAAACGTGGTCTACCACGGTTTTTGGTCCGGTTCAAAAACCGTATTTCAACCGTATACGGTTATTTTAACATAGGACTCTATGAGAACTGTATGTCGTTGCGGTTCTGTCCGTTTTTTTCTATATGGTTGTTAACCTTGCTTCCCTTGAAATTTCAATAGAACAACTGAAACTTTATTGAAAAAATAAATAAATTCAGTTTAAAAAACGGATGCAACCGTATAGCATACGGTTGAGTACGGTTGGGTCCGTTTTTTAGAATACGTTTTAAAAAAAAAAAACTGTATCCAAAAACTGTATAGAAAATCTTAGTGTGAACCCAGCCTAAAGGCCCATACACACGGTAGGACATCCAACAAAATTTCCCTTGGATTTTTGTCCTAATTGATTTGTCCGGTCACACCCATAGCATACACACAGTCAGACTTTTCTGCAAACTTTTCTAAAACTTTCCCATCATCACATGGTTTTTCTGCTCTTTTCTGCTCTTTACCGCCACCCTTTGGTTAACTTCTGCTAATGTTGGTTGATTTTAACATTGGTTCTGAGCATGCGCATTTGTAATTTGTCCAAAAGTCCGATGGTTTGCTGTACACACGATCGGACTTTGCGCCATCGGACTTTTGTTGCCTGAAAGTTGGTCCGTTCGCAGACCCAACTTTTTGTCCGATGAAAGCCAAAAAAGTTGGTCCGATGGAACGTACACACGGTCGGACAAATGCGAAAAAGTGTCGGATTTTGATGTTGGTTGGGCAAAAGTCCGAGTGTGTACGGGGCTTAAGAGGCATTTTTCCACTGAAACCCTATGAATTGGATTTGGCAAAGGTTGTCCAAGGCCTAAAAATTATTTTAAGGGTTCCTCTGGGGTAAAAAGGTTGAGAAAGGCTGATGTAAGGGACTCTACACAATTAAAGCCATTGACTTTGTTTTCTTGGGTACAATATGTTTATAGATACTAAAATAAATCTGGATTTTATTAAGATTTTTGAAATGTATTGCTAATGTGGAAAAGTTGTTAGCAGGTCCTTCATAAAAATTTGGTTGATCAAAAAGAACCTGTAGGAACAAACAAGTCTCCCAACTACTTTAGCACACAAATAATGGCCTGTTTTACAGGTCTACAACAAACCTCTTTTGAGTTCTTAATTGGGATTTTGTTCAAACTAAAAAAAGCAAAAAAATGTATGACACATTTAAAAGAGGCGATTATGTGATCAATGAAAACAATAAATACAAATATGCATGAATAGTGCATGCTAAAATTTGTGCCCCACCCCGAGTCACACACAGCAGTCATTAGGGTATTGCTGTTTAACTGACAAGTGCAGTAGTAGACTGAAGCTTCTTTTGCTTAGCGTGGGAATTAATGACGTGGGGGAGGGGAGTGCACAGCTCAACGTATGTTGTTCCTTTAGTCTGTGAAAGACCCTGATGAATATAATCCCTCAATTAATCTAGCATAAATAAACCATTTGTAAAACAACAAAATTATTTTCTGCCTACTTTTTTTATTGATAAATGATACAAAATAATATTATAAAAGGCAAGATTTAATAAAATATCAGATATAGCTTAGCCTGAAAGTGTCAGAGTAGAAAAGGAGTAGCTGCCATCTCTGATACCATCAGTAAAGGAGATGAGTATGCAAAAAAGAGGTCACATTTACTTAAAAAAAGTGTTGGCTATACACACCCCAAATGAATAAAGCTATTAAATGTTTGATTTTATTATATATCAAAATCACAAAGCAGGGAAAGACATAAAATGCTGCTTTCACTCATACCCAAATGTCGTGTACACACGATCGTAAATTCTGACAAAAAAAAATTGATGCGAGTATTTGGTCGTAAATTCGGACCGTGTGTAGGCTCCATCTGACTTTTTCTGTCGGAATTTCCGACAACAAAAATTTGAGAGCTGGTTCTCAATTTTTCCGACAAGAAAAGTTCTTGTCGGAAATTCCAATCGTGTGTATGCAATTCTAAAGCACAAAAATCCACGCTTGCTCGGAATCAAGCAGAAGAGCCACACTGCCAATTGAACTTCATTTTTTTTGGCTTGTTGTATGTGTTGTACGTCCCCGAGTTCTTGACGGTCGGAATTTCAGACAACATTTGTGTGACCGTGTGTATGCAACACAAGTTTGAGTCAACATTCCATCGGAAAAAAAATCAACGGTTTTGTTGTCGGAATTTCCTATCGTGTGCATGCAGCAAAAGAGCCTAGCTTTCATTTCGCAAACACTTGCTAGTAGTCGAACATATTCATTCAAGTGGTAGATTGTTTGGTTTCTGGCGATCGTATTGTCACAAAAGTGATCGAAATTGACATGTGTATGGCTGCATAAGTGTGAGGGTTAGGGTAAGAGGGAAGAATTAGTATGAGGGAAGACCATCACTCTTGGCACTAGGAACTCTATATTGAAAACTACCAGCAGCTCCTCTATAGCTTATTTACAGTATATGCCAGGATATCCATTGTCTCTTTGGCTGCTGTACACCCCCCACCCAACCTAACCGTCCCCATTCTACGATGCCCCTTATTAAAATGGTTCAAGGATATCTGTATGTTCATTTTCAAGTTATGTAAATATTTAAACATATTGAGCCTCTCAAAAAGCTGTCTTACATTGTGTTGCACATAGGTGTGCACACAGGGTGTGCCAGGTGTGCCTGGACACACCTTAATCACCCTGTGCTACACAGATTCCCCCTGCTGCTTTGCTGCAGAGAAAGGGACTGGGGAATCTCTGTCCTCAGTCCCTTTCTCTGTATTTCAAGTGAGACATCAGGGGTCTGTTTAGACTCCTAATATTTCACCAAAGTCCCCCAATGGGGCTCCAAAAAATTGTAAAAATATAAAAAATAAAAAAAAATATAAAAAAAAAAAATATTGCCTGTGCTATATGTATTACATAATTATCTTTGATAAATAAATAAATAAAATACATTAAAAAGAAGGCCACCAGCAACAATATACTGTTGTCTAAAGCCAGCGTATCACAGACCAGACCTTCTAATTGTCACATTTGCAAATATGTATGAGCATTTAGAGGTGCTAATGGCACTACACCCTTGTTTGTAAGTGTAAATAACTCACAGAACAGAAAGTCATTCATGCTGCTGAAATGGGGACTTGCTAACTAATCTTTTATCATGTAAATACTCCTACATATCAGTCAGTGCTAAATCTTCTACCTACAAAGCAAATAAACAACGTGTTGTTCCACTTACATGCCTCTGGTGTTTCCTAGAGTTTACAGTTAAAGTGAACACATAAGGACAGGAATATGAAAGCTTCCATTACTGATTTGGAATTTAGGTCCTAGTCAAACTTGCAAATGGTGCGATTAGATGGGGGCGGGACATCACATCGAAAGCAGTGAGAGAATGACAGCACACAGCGACGGGATGTCAGAAAAAACACATCTTTTGCCCGAGACGTGTGGCCGGAAGTGGGTGCACCCCCTGCACCCCCCTCCCCCTAAAGGTGTCAAATGTGACAGCGGAGGGGGGAGGGTGCCGATCAGCGGGTCTTCACTTTAGGGTGGAGCTCCTCTTTAAGCTGGCCAAGCGCATCCGATTTTGCTTACATTTGAAGACAGAACTCCAGGATAAGCAAATATTGTCTAAATACAAGAGACATGTGTATTATTAGATAAAGCGGAGCTCCAGCCGCAATTTTTTTTTTTTTTAAAGTCAGCAGCTACTAACAGTGCTGACTTTAAATAAGGACACTTACCTTGTCCTACTTGCCCGCGCTGATGGGCCCCCCGATGCCGGTCCCACGATCGCTCCGGGTCCCGCGCCGCCATTCACACTATGGGAAACAGGCAGTGAAGCCGTACGGCTTCACTGCCCATTTCCTACTGCGCCTGCGTGAGTCTCACGCTGGCTTGTGAATGGGCGCGCTGCTCTCTGAGAACACACACAGTTCCCAGAAAGCAACGCGCCCCATTCACAAGCAGAAGGACAAGAAGAAAAGGCACAGCGGAGTGGAAGAGGCAGATTACGGACTTCCGCATAGCAACAGGTATTTCGGGTGAGTATTTTTTTTTTTTTTCAGGTTTTTTATTTTTTATTTTTTTAAACAACATGGGAAAATGTTGTTTTCCTGGGTGGAGCTCCGCTTTAAAAAGATGCCAGGAGGGGGATTTGGTGGGGTTGTGCTGGAAGGGGGATTTGTGCTAGGAAGGGAATGTGCAAAAAAGCCCAAGGGTTGCACATGCACTTACTGGTGGGAACAAGCCCTCAGACTGGTGTGCCCTGGGATTGTTTGCGATTCTAAAGGATGCCTTGGCTGACTAGTTGGCTTTTTGTGATATTTTATAGATGATACTGATATATCCAGACAGTGCACTGCCAGTCCCCAGAGGACTTTGCATTACTATAACATGAGAGTTTCTGTTGACATAATGCTTTTACAAGGATCTCACTGATGTATCAGATACTAAAGCACATATAGTATCTCACAAAAGTGACGTCACATTTTTGTAAATATTTTATTATATCTTTTCATGCGACAACACTGAAGAAATTACACTTTGCTGCAATGTAAAGTAGTGTACATCTTGTATAATAGTGTAAAGTTGTCCCCTCAAAATAACTCAACACACAACCATTCATGTCTAAACCGCTGGCAACAAAAGTGAGTACACCCCTAAGTGAAAATGTCCAAATTGGGCAAAATTAGTAATTTTCCCTCCCTGTTTTTTATGTGACTCGTTAGTATTACCAGGTTTCAGGTGTGAATGGGGAACAGGTGTGTTAAATTTGGTGTTATCACTCTCAGGCCGCGTACACACAATCAAATCTGTCTGCTGGAAACGGTCTGCTAGACCGTCCCAGCAGACAGATTCGATCGTGTGTACGGGCGAGCCGACGGATTTGGCCACCCGACAGATTTCAAAGCATGCTTTGAAATCTATCGGGTGGGAACCCGTCCGCCCGACATGTCTGCTGGTTAGTACACTTACCAGCAGACATGTCGTCTCGCACCGGCGCCGAATGGATTCGGCGCATGCGCGGAAGTGTCTTACTTCCTGGTGCGGTGACGTGGCGGCGTCAACGTCATCGCCACGTCAGCGCACCGTCTGCTGGCGGGGATTTTGGTTTGCCCGTGTGTACACGCGAGCAAACCAAAATCCAAAGAGACAGATTTGAACAAATGAATTGCCTCGTGTGTACGAGGCCTCACTCATGCTGGTCACTGGAAGTTCAACATGGCACCTCATGTCAAATAACTCTCTGAGGATCTGAAAAAAAAATAGTTGCTCTACATAACGATGGGCTAGGCCAGACATGTCAAAAGTCTGACCCGGGGGCTGCATTGGTTGCAATGGTAAGGCTGCGTTGATTGCAATGGTGAGGCTGCATTCATGGCACATGTAAGGCTGCATTCATGGCACATGTAAGGCTGCATTCATGGCACATGTTAGGCTGCATTCATGACAATGGTGAGGCTGCATTCATGGCAATGGTGAGGCTGCATTCATGGCAATGGTAGACCTGTGCGTGTTATACACCGATAAATACGGTATATCCAAATGACACAACCAAGCTCATCCTTAGTACTGAGCAGTGCTCGGGGATTCGTTGGGACCACAAAAGAGATATATACAGTATATCCAAATAACACGCCCAAGCTCAACTCTTCACCACACACAGGCAAGAGAATTCTTGTTGGGCGGTGTATTAGTGCTCGGACAAACACCGAATTTTAATGGTTTAAAGAATGTTACTTCATCAAATCTGGCCCTCTTTGAAAAAAGTTTGGACCCCCCTGGCCTAGGCTATAAGAAGATTGCTAAGACCCTGAAAACTGAGCTGCAGCACAGTGGTCAAGACCATACAGCAGATTAACAGGACAGGTTCCACTATGGTCGACCAAAGAAGTTGAGTGCACATGCTCAGTGTGATTTCCAGAGGTTGTCTTTGGGAAATAGACATACGAGTGCTGCCAGCATTGCTGAAGAGGTTGAACGGATGGGGGGGACGCTGCATCAAACTAGTCTGCATGGCTGTTGTCCCTGAAGGAAGCCTAAAGATGATGCACAATAAAGCCTGCAAACAGTTTTCTGAAGACAAGCAGACTAAGGTCTTGGATTACTGGAACCATGTCATGTGAACTGATGAGACCAAGATAAACTTATTTGGTTCAGATGGTGTCAAGTGTGTGTGGCGGCAACCAGGTGAGGAGTACAAAGACAAGTGTGACTTGCTTACAGTCAAGCATTGTGGTGGGAGTGTCATGGTCTGGGGCTGCATGAGTGCTGCTGGCACTGCAGAGCTACAGTTCATTGAGGGAACCATGAATGCCAACATGTTCTGTGACATGCGGAAGCAGAGCATGACCCCCCTCCCTTCAGAGACTGGGCCGCAGGGCAATATTCCAACATGATAAAGACCCCAAACACACCTCCAAGATGACCATTGTCTTGCTAAAAAGCTGAGGGTAAAGGTGATGGACTGGCCAAGCATGTCTTCAGACCTAAACCCAATTGAGCATCTGTGGAGCATCCTCAAATGGAAGTGGAGGAGCGCAAGATCTCTAACATCCACAAGCTCTGTGATGTCGTCATGGAGGAATGGAAGAGGACTCCTGTGACATCCCACCACCTCATGGCCCACCTGGCCGGGGGTGTGTGTCCCTGAAATCCTGGTTCCGGGACCACATTGGTCCAAAGTTGTTATCTGTCTAAGTAGGCCCAGTAGTCAGACTGGTGCCTGTGCTTTCAAGGTGATCCTGTGCTGTCCGTCCTGCAGGAGGAAGCCGCTTGATGAAGGAAACCAGGGGAGGACCTATCCTGGAGAGGACCATGCAATAGGCTGGTATCTCGGCAGGAGGCCTACAAACTTCATCAAACGATGCACCATACACTGAGAGGCTTGATAGTGATCGCCTGTCAGATCTGAGTTCTACAGAAGGTAATCTGGAGAGATCTGGGTGCTGAATCCTGTGGCAGGGGATTCTGGACCAAAAGTGTCTCCTTATAAAGGAAGGTCTGTGGCAGAGACTGTACTTTATTCCGTGCGCCATTCCGGCTGCTAGGCCAGCGAGAGGGACCTATCCGGGTGACCAATACCCACTCTGGCTAGAGTGGCGACGAGAACTGTTTGCTGGAAGCAGGAGTGTTTCCGAATTGAGATTATGCACCTGCATCTGCTTGTTTACCCTTCTACCCCATCAACCACTTCTTCTTTCCTTACCAAGTTCTGCAAATAAATCTTAGAAAAGGAAGTGTAAAGTGTGGACCTTGAACTTTTTCAACTCTCTTCTACTACCCTAGAAGGCAAAGACATAGAGGTAACATGCTCCCGGAAATATTCAGCAGCTCCTTCGGGGGTTAGTGCTACAATACTTATGGTTAACAATCCAGCTATACGAAAAGGGGAGGGGGGAAAGGGGAGTTGGAGTTAGGTTCCTCTTTAACATTCTTAAGTACGAGGGAAAAAAGTATTTGATCCCCTGCTGATTTTGTACATTTGCCCACTTACAAAGAAATGGTCAGTCAATATTTTTTATTTTATTTACTTTTATTAAATGATATTAGTCCCCATCCAGGTAACCACATACGGCTTTGTCTACCAACTAGATGTCTATTACCATGCAGTATCTGTACAGCACATTCCAAAAATATGTCTCCTCCTTTTGTCATCCACATTAAGGAGTCTCCCCGCACCCTTTTGATCAGACGTGATACCCAGAACATACAATCTTAGCCAGCCATGCCTTTGGATTCATACCATGCCTTCCAGACCTTATCAACATTTTTTTACACATCCCCTGGCCCTGTAAGTGGTTTTATAGTACGGCAACATGGAGTTTACCAACCCCTTGTGAAATTTTACATCAGGGGCATTCTTGTTCCTCCATTTCAAGAGTACGGCTTTCTTGCCATAGAACAAAAGGATAGTGGGTAGCGTTCGCTGAGCCCTTGTGGGGACTACCTCTTCAAGCAGTCCCAACAAACACACCCTCACTGTCAAAAGAATTGGCACCGACCGCCAGGAATAATTTTAATGGTAGGTTTATTTTAACAGTGACAAAAACGCATTTCAAAAAAGTTATAAAATGAATTGCATTTTAATGAGTGAAATAAGTACAGTATTTGACCCCTTCGCAAAACATGACTTAGTATTTAGTGGCTAGGCCACTCCAGGACCTAAATGTGTTTTTCCTTTGTTGCCTTGGCCATATGCTTTGGGTCATTGTAATGCTGGAATACCCATCCACGACACATTTTCAATGCCCTGGCTGAGGGAAGGAGGTGCTTGCCCAAGATTTGACGGTACATGGCCCTGTCTATTGTCCCTTTGATGCAGTGAAGTTGTCCTGTCCATGTAGCAGAAAAACACCACCAAAGCATAATGTTTCCACCTCCATGTTTGACGATGGAAATGTTGTTCTTAGGGTCATAGGCAGCATTTCTCCTCCTTCAAACGCGGCGAGTTGAGTTGACGCAAAAGAGCTTGATTTTGGTCTCATCTGACCACAACACTTTCACCCAGTTCAGAATTATTCAGATGTTCATTAGCAATGTCTGTCAATGTGCTTTCTTGAGCACCAACTGTTGTCACCTTCTCACCAAGCTGCTTGGCGGTGGTGTTGTAGCCTATTCCAGCCTTGTGTAGGTCTACAATCTTGTCCCTGACATCCTTGGACAGCTCTTTGGTCTTGGCCATGGTGGAGAGATTGAATTCTGATTGATTGGTTGCTTCTGTGGACAGGTGTCTTTTATACAGGTAACAAGCTGAGATTAGGAGCACTCTGCTGTTTAACCTTTGCATCTTTTGCTTTAAAGAAAAAAAAGTAGTAGGTCTCCAGGGTTTATGAACAGAAAGATCCCTACTAGTCAACACTGGTCCAAGGGATTTTTGAATGAGCTTAGAGAATATAGAAAACTAGATAACAAAAGTAGATTAATGTCAAGTGATACTCAAACAATGCTAGTTCCTTACCACTGTTCGAATTAGGTCCTATAAAGTGCTACATCCTGTTTGTCAGAAAAGTTTGTTTGTTTCCTTAGCAACAAATGACAGTACAACATAATTTCCTGTTTCACGATCCTTTTACTTTCTGCGCTTCCTGCTTACTAGTATTTCTGAGCAGAGTAAAACACTTGCACTCAAACTATGAGAATTTTTTTTCTTATAATTTATATCCTGTATTTACTACATGCGAATAGGATGAATCCAATAATATATTAAAGCACAGGGTTAAAAGGGCAAGTTTACCTTGGTTAAGCCTAGACCCTTCAGTCCCTCAAACTCTCCTTTCAAGACTGGGGGATAGCCCTTCGGTGGATGTCAGCCTTCGATGGCCCCATTTATTTGTATGGTATCAATTTCCTGGTCAGAAGAGGACCTGATGACATTTTTTCAACTGGTCGCAAATAACTACTGTATTAATGCTCTTTAGTTGCACTTTTTTCATATGTTGTTGCATGTTACCTTGTTTACTCACAAATGGAGGGCAGGGCCCCCACAGCTGACAGCTAGCGTTCGTGAGTGCCCCTACTCCTTTTTACTAACTACTAGCCGAAGTAGCAGGGTTTTCCTACAATTTCTTTACTCCCTTCTAGCCCCCCCCCCCATACTTTCAATTTTTCGCCCCTCTCCCCTTACTTCTCCCAACTTGGTCGAAGCATGCACCAGTTATGCTGAAACCTACCATCCCAGAGAACCCTTCATCTGCCACCAGACACTGGAGGTTTAATGGGAGTCTTCTGCAAAAGAAAAGTTGTAGCCACAGATGTGGTTAAAGAGCTTCAATTCTACTTCCGGACTAATGGCACCCCAGGCAGTGACCTGGGAATGGTGTGAGAAGCCCATGAGACTGAAATCAGGGGGGTTCTAATCAAACATGGAGCGAGAAGGGACCGGGAGGCTAAGTTGGTGACCCTACTAGAAAATATACAAAAGCTACAAACCCACCATAAACTCTTGAGGCGTCGCAGACAGGTCACCTCCCTCCTTCAATACAAGGACAATGCAGCAATACAATCAGGTCAAAAACTTTGACTATGAGTCTGGTAATATGTGTGGTTGGAAAGTCAGATTAAAGAGATCTCTGACCGTATTGAATCCCATAAAGATACACCTGAATTCATTCGCCTTTCAGGGGAGTTAAAAAATAAACGTATTAAATGGCATAAGGAAACCCAAGATAGGAAACGTAAGAAATTCTTGCGTGATGTGAGTGATTTTGGCATTCCTAATGTATATAAATGGCAATCTTTGAACTCGGTACAGGCTCAATCTGTATCAATGGATACAACAGAAACTGTCCCGACTTTGCCATCTCAGGATACTCAGAGACTTTGGCCCAGTTCCTCTAATGTCGTGAGACATGGGACCCCTTTGAGGGCAGTTACCTCTGTTTTAAGTGGAACGGGACCCTCGAAGGGAAAGGGTAAAGGAAAAAATGGCAAAGGGAGAGGTCATTTAAATGGGAAATTGCCCCAATCCCCAGGTCCTGATTATCATGCTAATCCTCTTTGGAGGACAGTGTCTAATAGGGGTAAGGGATATCCTAGAGGGGGTGCTAATGTCCCAGTTGGGGCTCCACCTTTATCTACATATAATTACTATGCACCTTTGCAAAATTATTGGGAAAAGCCTCCTCCTACTAACCAACATTTTTTAGGACAGGTGAGGACCCATTGGAGGGGACCTCCGCCGTACCCACCACCTTGGACAAATGAATGGAGGAAGAATTGTCCTCCTTCGCCCCTTCAGACTCCAAGAGGGCAGTCCAGTTTAAAAAGAAAAAATCAAGAGGAGTCAGAGGGGGCAGACGAGTCCAAAAGGCAAAGACCGTGATTGGTACGGGGATCTTTAACCTTAGTGGCGTACCTTTGACTGACAATGACACACGAGTATTAGACAAGGGTCTTAAGTTTGCCCCCATACGTAATTTGAATACGTTTCTTATTTTTGTAAGTGTTCAGAAATATATCAGGTTTGAATATGAAGAAATACTTCCTTTCTAATCCTGTAGAGAAGAATTCTACTTTTAATAGTTCTGGGCACTCTAATCTGAGGAATCGATCGGTTTTTAATCCTCAATATACTGATACTAGACATGTAGATGTCTTCCGCAATATGGTGTGTAAAGATCTTGATCGTCTCCATATCAAAAAAGTGAAATATTCCCAATCCATCCAACAGGGGATACGATCACTTGAACAATGGAATGATATTGTTATCCGACCTGCGGATAAAGGGGGTGGTCTTGTGGTATTGAGCAAGGCTTATTACCACGAGGAGATGAATAGATTGCTTAGTGATCATGACACCTACCTGATATTGCGTGGAGATCCGATGGTTAATTTTAAAAATGAATTGCATATTTTGATAGATGATGGTAAAGAGAGAGGTATTTTGAACAATAAGGAGGCGGCATATCTGGATCCCCATCATTGCCGCACCCCAATTGTCTATTTTTTACCTAAACTGCACAAAGAAGCGGAACGACCTCCTGGCCGTCCTATTGTAAATGGGATAGATTCAGTGACCTCTAGGCTTGGCCAATATTTGGATTTTTTCCTGCAGCCTTTGGTGCGCACCATGCCTGCGTATCTTAGGGATACCAAACAAATCATCCAGATACTTGATTCTATCCCTTGTACTCCCAATACTATTTTAGTAACGGCTGACGTTGGCTCCCTTTACACAATCATTGGGCATAAAGCAGCCCTCTCTTCGGTGCAGTGGGCACTTGAGTCCACTAGATTAAGCCACGACCATATTGACTTCCTTTTTGAAGGTCTTAAATTTTGTTTGTTAAAAAACTATTTTTGGTAAGATAGGGAATTCTTTTTGCAACAATGTGGTGTTGCGATTGGAGCCCGTTTCGCTCCCAGTGTGGCTAATCTATTTATGGCCCACTGGGAGCGAGACGTAGTGTTCCAAGATAGACCTTCTCAGCTTGTATGTTACCGTAGGTACATTGACGATTTGATCTTGATATGGGAGGGAGACCTACCTTCATTACAGCTTTTTATGGATAAATTGAATACTAATACCAAGAATATAGTCCTGACTTGGACAGTTTCTCATCAACAGATCAATTTTCTTGATCTGGAAATATTTAAGTCTGATAATAAGCTGTTTACAAAGAATCATTTCAAATCAGTTGACCGTAACGGATATATCCCCGTAACCAGTTGTCACCATCGTTTGTGGCTCTGTAACATTCCACGTGGGCAGGAAACTGCACCAGGGAATCTGATTATCTGCTACAATCTCAAGAGTTAACTACTAGATTTGTAGCTAAAGGCTACTCTCGCCCCTCTATTTTGCAGGAAATAGATACGTTTAAGGCTATCGATAGGAATAGTATTGTGGCTGACAAATCGGTCAATACAGAGAAGGAACATGCTAACTATAAAATATTGCTTGATTTTAATATACACCATAAGAAATTTGAAAAAATTGTTGCGAAGCACTGGCTGATCTGGAAAGGAGATGGTGTGTTGGGTCCCAATTCATCTATAAAAAGGCTCCCTCGTTGAGGGATAGTCTGGCCCCTGGAGTGATTGATCCACCAACCAGGGCCCAGCCTAAGCTCTTTAATTTTCTCTCTGGCTTCTATGCATGTGGTCGTTGTGCAACCTGCAAGCATGTAAGGCAGGCCACTAAGAAAAGAAAGAGTTTTTGTTCTAATGGTACACATAAAGAGTACCCAATCAAACAGCTGATTACATGTGCTACAGAGCGTGTAGTATACATGCTAGAGTGTGAATGCGGTTTACAATACGTTGGACGCACTTCACGTGCATTGCATGTACGAATTGGGGAACACATTAGTAACATCAAACAAGGAATAAGAAGTCATAGTGTTTCTAAACACTTCAGACAGTGCCATCAGAGAGACCCTCGAGCGCTCAAATTCTGGGGCATTGAAAAAGTGACAAAACATTGGAGGGGGGGGGGGGGGATACTACATCCATCACCTTAGCCAACGTGAATCATATTGGATATATGAGACGAAGGTTTCTTCACCTGCCGGTCTTAACGTTGAGTTTGATCTCAATTGCTTTATATCTAATAGGTAGTGATTTTTGATTGTTATACCTGTATACGGTTCATGTGGCTTAGTTATATATTTATATAATTTTTAATGATATTTGTCTAGTATCTATGTTATTAATATTTTTTATGTAAATTTAATAAATGTACTGTATTATTGTGTACTATACCAACTGCTGCATACACTCTGTATTGAGAGGTGTGTATGATCGCGGATGACGTCATTTTAATTGAGAGGTATAATCTCACATATGCTATGTGTGATTTTTACTTTTTCATTATATTATTTTATTAATTGTATGATTGTATCTTTATCTTGTATGTAAGCTTTGCTTTTGGCTCCGTCTGTCCCTCTTGCGCTGTTTGCGCTGGCTGCACTTTGAGCTATGCTTGCTCTGCGGTGGCTTGAGGGGGGCGTGCTTACTATGAATGGGCGGTTAGCTTAGTGTGTGTCGGGTTGCTTTGACAACCGACAGCTAAATAAACCAAATTAGCAGGACGTCCGCGTTGTTCCTTCCTACCCCACACTGATGAAGTCCCACCTCTAGGGACGTAACGATGTACGAGGGGGAGGTACAGGGCTTTTTTTCTGGGGGAACTTGGGGGAACTCAGTTCCACCACCTTTGGCTCAGACCCTTTGGTGCCTGCTCATCACAATCACTTGTAAACACAGAAGTCTGGTTTCTGTGTTTACAAGTGCCAGCTCTGCACTCTGTGTGTAACCCCCCTGAACTCTGCACATTGTATGTAGTGCAATTCTGGTATTTAATGCCCCTTTAAGACCCTTCTACTGTTTGTGAAATCTGAACGGGGTCGTGGTTGAGTTCCTGCACCTATTTTCTGAGAAAAAAAGCTCTGGGGAGGTACATGTGTGACGTCACCCACGATTGCACACCGAGTGTCCTAGCAGTTGGCTGTTGGATTTCGATCTGTTTTTACTTTGCACTCAGGAGCGAGTGCTTTTTATGTGAGTGTATTTTATTATTATGCAATAAATTCGGTGTCTGGCTTCAGAGAGCACTAGATTCCTCTCCATTTTTTTGCATATTCCGTATTGGCTGTGAGTCTACTGATGTCCCTTAAGAGCGATGGGCTGCTGGTGTTGCTATAGATGAATGAGGAGGTCTTTATTACTACATGCTTTAAGACCTTTCTGGTCTGGGCAATAAGGTGAGAGGCCATTCTTACCTTTCGGTGGAGGTGCTTCTTCTTTCATCATCACTCTTTGGATTCTGTCAATCTTATTATTTTTGGACTTGTATTGCACTTGAGCACTTTATGGACTATTTGTTTACATTTATTGTTATATTATATTATTTTTCTTTTTTTGCACTATTTCTATTTGTGAATATGTGTGGTCAACTATGGGCCAGGTCAATACAAGTACAATGGGCCCAATTTTACATTCCACACCTCGTGGGTCTGGATGACAGGAAAATGACCCTCCCCAATCAACTAAGCTCAACTTTTCATGAGATCTATCAGACCTTATATAATTTGTCCAACAGACCGTTGTCCCATGCTCACATTGAGGGCTATATAGCATCCTCCTGCCTTCCACAACTACCTCTCTCGGTAGGTAAAGACCTTGAATCACCCATTACCATCCAAGAACTTCAGTTGGCTTGTCCAAACTGGGGAAAACACTCACCCCGGACAGCTTTACACTCAAATACTACCAACTTCTTTTGCCACACTTAGGCTTGCATAAGGTGAAAATCTTCAATGCCTTCCTTAGGCCACAAAACCTAATTTTCTCCTTATATATTGAAGGCACATATCCCTGTTATTTCCCAAAGAGGGAAAACACCCCTCCACTTGTGGAAGTTACTGCCCTACAATGTTGCTGAATGAGGAGATTATTTCCTACAATTCTTGCCACGCTTATCTAACCCCTCTTTTCACGCCTGGTCCATCTTGACCAGGTTGGCTTTATCCCTATGCACAAGGCTCATGATAATAATAAACTCTAAATGTAATCTGTTTGGCCAATCATTCAAACACCACACCTGTGTTTTTGGGAACAGATACCAAGAAGGCTTTAGATCAGTGGTTCTCAACCTTCCTAGTGCCATGACCCCTTGATAAAGTTGTGGGGACCCCTAACAATAAAATTTTGTAGCGTGGGTTGTCAGCGCCCAAGGCAAGACAAGTTAAATTAGCGCCCCTAACCCACGGACATATAGCGTTCTCAAAGTCTCGTCCACCCGTACAGTATTAAAACCCCTTGTGGTACATTTTAGGATGTACCACTCTATCGTTGTTCTCCTTTCTTTCCCTTTTATCTCTCTCTATCCTAATTTCTTGTCCCCCCCCCAATCCCTCTCTAGCTTTCTTTCTCGTTCTTTTATTCTTTCTCTCACTTTTTCTTTGTTCCTCCCCCTCTTTACCTCTCCCTTCCATGTATTGTCTATTTTTATTTCTTATTTTACTCCCTATTGGGGGTGGGGGTAGTTAGGATGAGTGGCATTGCTGACGGGAAGTTGGGATGAGTGGCAGTACTGGCGGGAAGTTGGGATGAGCGGCAGTGCTGGCGGGAAGTTGGGATGAGTGGCAGTGCTGGGGGGAGTTCTGATCAGTCGACTTAGGTGCTCTTGATTAAGGTCATCTGCTGATCTGAGAACTGTAGCGGGGACTTTTTTTGGCAACTATAATCACAGGTAGTGTTATTCACTGCGTCTTTGGCTTCACTGTGTCTCTGACTTTGCGGTGTCTCACAGCAGTGACACATATGCCAAAATCAGGAGATAGGGTCTCCTCCAGCCCCTCCCACTTCACATTTCTCACCAGTCAGCTGACTTCTAGTCTCTACCCCCCAGCCATGCCATGAACTGAATGGGCGGCTGCGAAGAGGCTGAGTAGGTGGCCACGGGCTCCAGGGACAGCCCTGCTTGACGGGGGCAAAAAACCTGGGAGAGTGGTGCGGGCTTCAGAAACAGCCAAGGATTCGGAGACCCCTGGCAAATCATCATTCAAACCCCCAGGTTGAGAACCACTGCTTTAGAGTGTGTTAGTTGGTCATTTATGTTTGCAGTCCTATGACACATGGGCCTGGGAGACAGGATGGTCAAATGTATTTCTAGTGTTTAAACGGCCCCGACAGCACAAGTTAAAGTTAATGGACTTCTTTTAGAGCCCCTCTAATAGTACCAGGCAAGGGTGTCTGCTCTTGACACTCCATTTTGCCCTCTCCTTGGAACAATTTCTCTATAAGGTTTGACTCTAGACATTTCAGGCCTCCAGATAGAAGACACTCAGCATAAAGTTTCTGCTTAGATGGACGATATGTTATTTTTGCTCTCCAATCCCATTATAGCTCTACCAAATCTACTCTGTGAACTTGGTTTCAATGGTGTTTATTAAAGAATTTATTAAAGAATTTTCAAGTATACAAAATTATGCGTTACATTCACAAAATCTATCCAAAAAGGCAATGGGTTTTGCCCTGTCTGTGCCCAAAATCAAATCCCTAAGATCTCATTTTAATTTACGTGGACTTCAATATCCTTGAAATACTTTTGGCACCTATATCTCCCCACTTATGCGTTGAAATTTCCACCTCTGATCAGTAAAATGCTGCACAAACAGAATCAAGGTCTTTTCTCCTGGAATATTATCAAAATGTCTATCCTATAATATACTTATAGCAAATATACTTTCATATATGTTCCAAGCATTGCCAATTCACATTTCTCTGGCCTTTTTTCAATAGCGAACACTCTGTGTGTCCAATTTTTATGGGCTCATAAACGTCCCAGATTACGATACCTGTTAACACTACCCAAACGACATGGTGGCATTGCAGTACCTGATATACAGAAATACTACCACTTAGTCCAGACACACCGACATTAAATTATGGTCACAAATTGAACAACGTACAGTGACAGAGTGACGTCTCACTATGTCGGGCAGCTTGGTGCTTTAGAGACCTTCCTCCTGTGCTACCAACACACCCAACCCTAGGAGCCACTCTGAAAGTATGCTCGTTGCATCTGTTCTACCATTTCATTAGCAACTGCACATTCCCAACTCTATCCCATTTTGGGGAACCTTTGTTTCCCCCGCACCCCCAGACTGCAAGGGAACCTCTTCTGTTCCCTTTTGGAAACCTTTCTTCCGAAGTGGGAAATGGCATTGAACAGAACATTCTCCCTGGTCCAGGTACATCATCCACTTTGCACTAATGTAGTCCATCTGTACATGGTTCCAAGCAAGCAATTTGAAAATCTTCACAAAGGGGTACCACATGCCATTGGTGCTCCACTATCTTTTCCCCACTGTATCCAATCACTGCTGGAGATGCCAGGAGGGGTGGGGGACTACACATCTTCTGGTCCTGCCCAAAACTATAAGACTTTTGAAAGCAGGTATGTTGAATTTCTCAAAAATTTACTGATTACACCCTTCTGGAGGACCTGGCTTTTCTTCTCCTACACAGGTCTGATATCCCCCAGAAAACATACACCGCCAAATCAAGCATCACATTGCAAAGAAAAGATCCATGCCCACCCTCTATTTTATTATGACTTGGTACTGTCAGCTCAAAATAAACCCATTGGAACATGTTCATATTTTCGGATAAGGGTAAAGCTTTGTTTTGGGGAGCAGGTTTGGAGTGGAGGAACTTGACTGGCCTGAACAGAGTCCTGACCTCAACCTGATAGAACACCTTTGGGATGAATTAGAGCGAAGACTGCAAGCCATACCTTCTCGTCCAACATTAGTGCCTGACCTCACAAATGTGCTTCTAGGAAAATGGTCTAAAATTCCCCATAGACACACACCTAAATCTTATGGACAGCTGAAGCTGTTATAGCTGCAAAGGGTGGGTAAACTCAATATTGAACCCTACGGACTAAGACTGGGATGCCATTAAAGTTCATGTGCATGTACAGGCATGTGTCCTAATACTTTTGACAATATAGTGTATGTCTCTGTGGCATTCCTTTTGAAGGGGATCTGTTGTTCGGTCCAGATCTTGAAAAGGTCTAAAGTCCAGTACACACTATAAGAAAATCAGGACAATTGATCATCCAGTTTTCCTCAATGTTTCACAGCAGGGTCGAAACCAAGGATAGAACTAATGTATGAAAATTCTTGGACGACAAAGGCTTTTATTTTTGTTGTTTAATATTTCTGATGATGCGCAGCCTTTCATATATTTTCTCGTACAAAAACAGTACACAATAGAGGAAAATGTTCTTGTACGAGAACATTTTTGGAGTTGGTCCATTCGAAAAAATTTGTTTGAATCGGATGTCAAAAGCTGTGTACACACGATACCAGAATTCGAACAATTGTGCCTCGTATGGAATGTGTCTTCTGATTTTCTCATAGTGTGTACCCCAGGTATTCCCAGGTAAAAGGAGAAGTCCAGCCAAAGCTTGTTAGGCTAGGTTTCTCCTATGGATCACAGGAGTGCAATTCGTTTTGCACTCCTGTGACCCATTTTCAGCAGAGCAGGTTGAAGTCCCTCTCTGCTGGCGTCACAAAAATCAGTCCAGGAACCGCATCATCTCGACAATGGGACTGGATCTGCAAGGTGCCTGGTCCGCCCCCGTCTCAGCCTCTCAGTGAGCTGCTGAGACGGCCGCTCCCCATGAGCAAGGAGGGAGCAGAGCAGAGAGCTGCTGATTGACAGTCAGCAACTCTTTCCTTGGGGAACTGTGAGAACCGAGCCATCGGCAGTGTTTGATCACTTTGTTCTCAGTGTAGAGGTGCCGGGGTACCGATGCTGCATCCACCTAGGTAAGTATGAATTTGGGAAAACCCCTAAACCCATACTTCTCTTAAGAAAAAAGGTCTGCCAAGGCATTTTTTTTTCGGGGGAAAAAGCTCAGCATCATGGCTCCAAAGAGCAAGCCCCAACAAAAAGTGGGGCCAGGGGAAGCAAAAGGGAGAGGGATACCTTTTTTCCTGTCCTAGCAAAGTGAAAAAGTCCCAATAACTCTGTCTCAGTGGGAGGAAATTGGGGCTCTTCCTCCCGCAGTGGCAGAGCATTGCCCTAAACATTCTTGTTCTGAGGATTATTGCAGAGGGTCTAAGAATGTTTCTAACCTCTCTTCCCAAGGATCCTTGGAAAGCATTAGCCCTGGTATCAGCTAGGTGACCTGGTGGACCAGCAGGTTACCATTGCAGTACCCCATCAAGAGATAAATTAGGGCTTTTATTTCGCATTTCTTTGTGGATCAAAAGCCATCCAGCAAGTACCGACTTATTTTGAACCTTAAATCCCCTAGTGGAATGCCTTTTTGTCTTACACTCAAGGAGCAGGTTGTCGGGAAAAAAAATGTCTGACGACAATCCGGGGCGTGTGTACAGGGCTTTACAGTATGTTTAAAATAAAAACTTGAAAATCTGCTCCATCTTTTGAATAACCCTGTATAATGTTATAGGAATTAATGCATATAGCCTTACAATTGTTCTTTAAAGAGATAGTTTGGTGGGCTAGCAAGAGAACCTATTTAGGGCAAAGTGATATATTCTCTCTGATAAAAGGATATGACTCTTAATATAAATACTGAGGTCTTTACATTGTCAGCAAAAACAACAGGAGTTTATTGTGCTTCTTCAGATAACATTTATACAGACCAATATATAAAAATATAGCATTTCCTATGTACTATTACATATATTTACAACTAATCATTGTCAATTCAAATGAGATTAGCTAAGTGTGCTAATAACAATGATCTATATATTGCTTCATAAAGCCGATATTGACAGTTAAAGATGTGGTTTTATTTACAGCAAAATGTACCCATATGCTGTATGGGACCTCTAAGCAGGCTGTAAACTAGGTTTTGTTTCACATTGTACATCCATGAATAAGGAGCTGTAAGAAACAAACCATCCAATGCTCCCATGCAACTGACACCATTGTTATTGAAACTCTTGATGGCTGTGCCTCAAACCTTCAGCCAGGCCAGAATCCTAACCTTTGTGGTGTTGATTAGCTACAATTGTATATACAAAGTCAACACATGGTATGTTACAGTGCCTTGAAAAAGTATTCATACCCTTGAAAGTTTCCACATTTTGTCATGTTACAACCAAAAATGTAAATGTATTTTATTGGGATTTTGTGTAAAAGACCAACATAAAGAGGCACATAATTGTGAAGTGGAAGGAAAATTATAAATGGTTTTCAAAATTTTTTAACAAATAATTATCTGAAAAGTGTGGCGTGTGTTTGTATTCAGCCCCCTTTACTCCGATACCCCCAACTAAAATCTAGTGGAACCAATTGCCTTCAGAAGTCACCTAATTAGTAAATAGAGTCCATCTGTGTGTAATTTAATCTCAGAATAAATACAGCTCTTCTGTTAAGCCCTCAGAGGTTTGTTAGAGAACCTTACTGAACAAAACAGCATCACAAAGGCCAAGGAACTCACCAGTCATGTCAGGGATAAAGTAGAGAAGTTTAAATGCAGGGTTAGGTTATAAAAAAAATATCCCAAGCTTTGAACATTTCACAGAGCACTGTTCAATCCATCATCCAAAAATTAAAACAGTATGGCACAACTGCAAACCTACTAAGACATGGCCGTCCACCTAAACTGACAGGCCGGGCAAGGAGAGCATTCATCAGAGAAGCAGCCAAGAGGCCCATGGTAACTCTGGAGGAGCTGCAGAGATCCACAGCTTAGTTGGGAGAATCTGTCCACAGGGCAACTATTAGTCGTGCACTCCACACATCTGGCCTTTATGGAAGAGTGGCAAGAAGAAAGCCATTGTTGAAATAAAGCCATAAGTCCTCCCATTTGCAGTTTTTGAGAAGCCATGTGGGGGACACAGCAAACATGTGGAAGAAGAACTTTTTGGTCTAAAAGGAAAATGCTATGTGTGGCGAAAAACGAACACTGCACATCACCCTGAACACACCATCCCCACCTCGAATAATGGTGGTGGCAGCATCATGTTTTGGGGATGCTTTTCTTCAGCAGGGACACGGAAGCTGGTCAGTGTAAATGGGAAGATGGATGGAGCCAAATACAGGGCAATCTTAGAAGAAAACTTGTTAGAGTCTGCAAAAGACTAGAGACTGGGCAGGACAACGATCCTAAACATACAGCCAGAGCTACAATGGAATGGTTTAGATCAAAGCATATTCATGTGTTAGAATGGCCCAGTCAAAGTGCAGATTTAAATTCAATTGAGAATCTGTGGCAAGACTTGGAAATTGACGCTCTCCATACAATCCAACAGAGCTTGAGCTAGTTTGCAAAGAGGAATGGGCAAGAGGTTCACTCTCTAGATGTGCAAAGCTGGTAGAGACATATCCAAAAAGACTTTCAGCTGTAATTACAGTGAAAGGTGGTTCTTCAAAGTATTGACTCAGGGGGGCTGAATACAAATGCACGCCACACTTTTCACATATTTATTTGTAAAAAATATTGAAAACCATTTATAATTTTCCTTACACTTCACAATTATGTGCCACTTTGTGTTGGTCTATCACAAAAAAGCCCAATAAAATACATGTATGTATTTTATGCGTGTTTTCGGCTGTAACATGACAAGATGTGGAAACAGATCAAATCCTATGTTGAGGATATATTAAAACCCATACAATAAAAATAAAAACACAAACACACAAAAACGACAAAACAGTTGTACTACAGAAACATGATACATTCTATACAATAAATACTGTACATAGTTGCTATAATTCACAGTACTCTTGAGCAATTCATGAAGTTGATGCTTCCTATGCAGTATCAAAGAATGTCATCAGTGCATTCTGTTCATAATTGTCCAAAATCTCCAGCAAGAGGGGAACTTTAGTTTTCACATTTGTGCCTTTGAATTTGAACTTATCAATGAAGAGATCTGTTATCATTCCTAAAAAAGACAAAAAGAAGAGAATCTTAAAAATCTTTTAGATAACCATAACAAAAAGGGAGCTGCCTAGCAAAATTTCCCTATGTGACAGACCACTTGACACCCCACCTGGGTGCCTCCGCCAAGATACAGCTTCCTCCATTCTGGAACCAGGAACAAGGTATTATAGCTGAGAATAGCACCCAATAACACTAGCTTAGGTGCAAACTGGAACTCTTTAATGTAAGTTCACACAGAATTTATACCACACATTATCCTAAACAATGCAAACTTTAAACAGTTATATTATCAGTAAATCCAACAGTACATCTAAAGAACAGCTAGCAGCCAACAGTGATCTAATTAAACAGCAATCCAATCAACAGCTAACTTAACCAGTAAGCTAATTAACTGCTAGGCCCCCAGACACGCCTTGATTAGTCAGGGAGTGTCCACCCCAGCAACAGATCTCATTAACCAGCTTTCTTTTCACATCCATATTCTCACTGAGTTTCAAGCTTTAAGGAGGGTTGGGCTCCCTCCAGTCATCTGCCCTTCATCAAAAATTGTGTGCCAGTGTACCTGGAAGAATTGATGCTGTTTTGAAGGCAAAGGGTGGTCACGCCAAATATGGATTTGGATTTCTCTTCTTTGTATTTACTTTCCATTTTGTTAATTTATATAAAAAAAATGATTAAGTCTTCTATTTTTGAAAGCATTCTTAATCTACAGCCTAAGGCCCCTTTCACAGGGGGGCAGAATTTGTCCAAGCGGATCCACCTGCTCAGCGGGGGGAGGGATCTCTCTCTGTTGATCCCCATTAAATAGGCGGATAACAGGTTTGTGTCTGCTCCATTATACAGAGTAGACATGGACACAGCTGCTGTTTTCTATGAGGTGGTCAGATGGAAATGGACTGTGTCCATTTCTATCCGATCCACCAGACGGATGGGGAACGGATCCCCATCTGTCTGTTTTTAGCGGATCAGATGCCGGCAGGTGACAGTGGACACATGCCGCCCCATAGAGAACAATGGGTAATCCAAATCAGGTCTGCCTTTCAGTTTTTAGGCGGACCCGATTGGACCACCCATTGTTCTCTATGGGATGGCGGATGTTAGCGGATCAGTCCGCTGGTGTGAAAGGGACCCAAGACTTTTACACTGCACTGTGTATGTATATATAAAAATAAAATTCTATCGGTGTACATCTGCAAGTCTATCGGCTGAAAATGTGTAGTTACTATTTTATATTACAATTACCTCTACCAAGGGGTTAAAGCAGGCAGTAAGGAGGCTTTATAAAAAAACAAACATAAGGCGAAAGCGCACCAGCCTAGTGCATTACAGTAGGACTCTAATGAATACTGTAGCTGGGTGACCCCATGCCACTGGGTATAATAGTGGTTTAAGGGCTAGTTCACACCAGACACAGTTCCGTGTGCATTTTTTCTGCACAAAATGCATGCACAGTGTTTTCCATGTATTCCAATGGCTCTAGTTCACACCATGTAGTGAGTTTCCAGTCAGTTTCCGCACCGGGAACTGAGTGCATGGTGTGAACTAGAGCCATTGTAATACATGGAAAACGCTGTGCATGCATTTTTAGTGCAGAAAAAATGCACACAGAACTGTATGAAACTGCGTCTGGTGTGAACTGGCCCTAAGCCAGATTTTGTAGGAAGCAAGCACACTAATGGCACAGTTGTGTGCTGGCTTAATACGAGAGCCAAATGATAGAGCTCAAAACCCCACCCTCCAAAAGGGGTTAGTGTCTGTAAGGGAGACGAGGGTGCATGTGTGCATTATGGTGTCCAGGTCTGGCAGAGGAAGGCCCAACCCTGAGAGAGCGTCCCTGAGGGACAAGAACATCTAGGAAGATGCAGACCTGAGGTACAGCATCCATGCATAAACACTGGGATGTGTTTCATGGTCAAGAGGACCATAAAGGTACGAATGTTCAGAAGGGACCCTGAAGAGGTACTTTGAGCAGTAAAGCTGCCCCAAGAGAGCCAGGAGGCTAAATGTTATGTTTTGCAGTGACGGTAAGAACCCCCCGGGATGGGAAGATATACCTGTGATGTTCTTTTAAATAAAAGTGGGCGGGAAAGCACTAAAAACCATGTCTGTCTGTCTCACTTTTTTTGGCACTTCCATTAAGCTAAGGAAACCAAATGTGTCACCATATATTAAACTAAATGCCATTTATAACACAATCAATATAGCATTTCCCAACAAGCCACCAGAAGCATGTCCATCCACCAGGGCGCAGCTTACGCATTTTAAGGGCTATGCCCTCTTCCTCAGAGCTAGACCGAGGCCCCTTCACTGCAATCCATGAACAGTGGTATCGTCATGCCAAACATGGAAATTTACACCCCTAAAAAGGGGGAGGGGTCAACTCCTGACACAGCACCCAGTGGAATCAACCCTTGAATAGGAACAGTCCTGGACATCACAATGGAAGCAATATTCAAGGGTACAGCATCAATACCATAATTAAAACTTTATATGCCCTCAAAGCTATTGGACTATCTACAGCAGTGCTCATACCAAATCACCTCATTCAAGTTCCTTGCAAGAAATCATAGTAGCAGCTTTATGGTGATGCATGGCAAATATTGTACCGATATTTAACATCCCTTCAATATAGATTTAATGCATGTGTTTCTAGTGTCTCTTATATGTCTTTGTCTTAACTGGTGATTCAGTAGGAGCTGGGAAGCAACTTGATACAATGGAGAAATGTTTTATAGAAAATAATAGGTTATTCATGGCCTATTAATTTACATTACTCTAAGATAACTCTGTAATAAATATTGTCCTGGCTCACTGCATTTTCCTGGCTTAAATAATGTATGACCAGGGTTACACTAACTCAAAAAGGTCTTCTTATCAATGTTTTATACACGGGACCTGGAGACCTCACCATAGAGCCTTTCAAGATGTGCTGGCTGCTTCTTATATTCCTCCTGGAGCTTGTCGGCTTCCTCCAGAATAGATCGATACTCTGGGATCAGAAAGTCAGTGTTCCCTTCGTGAACTTGCAGCTCCTTTAGCAAAAAAACAGAAAAATCACACATACAACACACCTTCATTAATGTTACAGTTCTTTACAAGCACATGTTACTTTTTCAATGCAGAAAGACGAAAAAACTTCTTTGTGATATTTGACTAAGGCACGTTTACACTGGTGCGACATGTGCTCCGACTTTCTGAGCACGTCGCATCACACCCTATTAAGTGCAATAGAACCGTTCTGATAGAAGCGACTTGAGTCACTCTGACTTAGAAAAAGGTTCCTGCACTACTTTTGACTTGCATTGACGTCTGGTAAAAAAGAAGTCGTATACAAGTCGTGCCAAAGTCGCGCTGGAATGTCGGCTTCAAAGTCGCAAGAAAGTCACACAGTATGAACCAGGCCTTAACCACTTGCCCACCGAGCCTGTTTTTCAGATTCGGTGTTTACGAGACTAAAACAGTTTTTTTTGCTAGAAAATTACTTAAACCCCCCAAACATTGTATATATTTTTTTTCTAACACCCTAGAGAATAAAATAGCAGTCATTGCAATACTTTTTGTCACACCGTATTTGCGCAGTGGTCTTACAAGCGCACTTTTTTTGGAAATAATTCACTTCTTTTTCTATACATACCTTTTTACGGGCTCTCTTCCCCTCCGGCGATCCCACGGAACTCTGCATTTACAATCACAGGCTGTGATTGACGTCCCTCAGCGCATACAGCGCGTCACGAGATGCCGAAGGAACCCGAACGTTGGTGCGCAGGCGCCGTATAGGGCCGCACCGACGTTCGGGTTCCTTCGGCATCTCGTGACGCGCTGTATGCGCCAGGCTGAGGAACATCAATCACAGCCTGTGATTGGAAACGCCCAGTCACGTGGGATCGCTGGAGGGGAAGAGAGCCTTTAAAAAGGTATGTATAGAAAAAAAAAACACCGGCATACTGCCGGTTGGGTGGGTGGGCTCCATGGCATGCCTGAAATTTGTTTGGAGGGTGAACCTCCCCTTTAAAAAGATAAATAATGTACTGCTTCCATGGCTTGCTTACCAATCACATAAAGACATACAACATGATCATACAGGAGAAATTCAACTAAGCCACAGGACATCAAGCACTGAGCTTCCCATAATCATTATTTTACACAATGACAAATTTTGAGTATCAGCTTCCATAACTGGATGCTTGTAACGAACAGGTCACGGTGGAAAGGGCAATAGGGGAGCATTCAGACCTCTTTAAAAACATCAAATAGGCCGATTCACAAAAAGCAGAGTAAAGAATTTGGTCAGTTAAAGGGGTTGTAAAGGTTAGTTTTTGATTTTCTAAACAGGTTAGTGCATTGTTGATTCACTTACCCTTTCCTTCGATTTCCTTTCTAAATGTTTTTTTTCTTTGTCTGAATTTCTCACTTCCTGTTACTCCTCAGTAAGCTTGCCCCCCATCATCTGATCTATTCGGGCAGGGGGTTAGTCAGCCAGAACAGCTTACTGAGGAGGAACAGGAAGTGAGACATTCAGACAAAGAAAACAAGGGAAATCGAAGAAAAAGGTTAGTGAACCAACAATGCACTAGCTTAAAGAAACCTATTTAGAAAAAAAACAAAAAAAAAAAAAACCTTTACAACCCCTTTAAGGTTTCATCTCTTAAAAAATAAAAATATAAATCAATCCAAAGAAGGCCATAGATGATATTTTCTTTCCTTTCAGCGCGAGTGGAAGCATTCCCAGCCAGCAAAATACAATAGTTTTTGCTAGCGGCTATAGCTGCTGGCAGTAACTGTATGTAGAAAAATCAGGCTGGTTGTACCTGGCTTACATGCTGCTCAGATTTTCTTAGCTCTACTTTTTGCAAATCAACTGCAATGTATGGCTTTTAAAGATAAATAATGCATAAGGGGGGCGTGGCCTGGCACCGGACTGAGATGGCCGCTTGAACCACGAGCTCCGGCATCCAGACCTGACACACAAGCTTTCTTAAGCCAGACAGCCGCGCCGTGAACACGCAGAGATGGCCGGGAGGAGTAGCTCACTCACCCGCTCCCAGGCAGATCCACCGACGCAGCTCAGCCGAACCATCCCAGCGCTATTCCGCTCGCAGCTGGCAGACACACAGGCATCTACACAGGCCTCCAGCCTGGATCCCGCCGGCCAAAACAGCCTGCCTGGTGCATCGGAACAGGGGGGTCATCCATCCACCGCGGGACAAGCGCCGCTGACACCCTCCTTCCTCAGCTTGGCAGACCTACAGCTAGTGGCCATGGATATTAAATCCACGCTGTCCGCAGCAATCTCGGACCTGAAAACTGACATCAGGGCCGTTGCAGCACGTGTGGAGATAGTGGAATCGGCGGCCATGATGCAAGGAGCAGCAATACAGCAGGTACAGCGTGTCACTGACACACATGCCAGACACCTCATTGAGATCCATAGACATCTGGAGGACCTTGACAACAGGGGCAGGAGGCGGAACCTACGCTTTAGGGGGATCCCTGAAAACGTAGAAGGCCCCCAATTACAACCAGCAGTATGGGCAATATGCAATACACTCCTTGGCAGGCCTCCAGATGCTCCTATAGAGATGGAAAGGTGCCACAGGGCTCTGAGACCGAGGGGCAGAGATGATGAGCCACCTAGAGATGCTGTGTGCTGCTTAGTGAGCTTCACACAAAAGGAAGAAATACTGAGATTGGCACGTAATCAGGGGCAACTACATCATGAAGGAGCTCCTATACAAATCTACCAGGATCTCTCCCCCATTACGCTCCAACATAGAAGAGAGCTTCGCCCTCTTCTCACTGCTCTGCGTGACAGACGTATTGTATACCGCTGGAAATTCCCATTTTGTTTATCTGCGACCACGGGGAACCGCACAGCCTTCCTCCGTACGCCAGCGGATTTACAGGCATTCTGCGACACCCTGGGCATCCCCGTGATTCCTGTCCCAGAGTGGTATAGCGCCTTTATGCAACCCGAACCCTGGATCAACACACAGCAGGAAATGACCCCACGTTCCCAACGCAACCGCCAGAGGCGCCGCAGATCTACCTCCAGTTCACCGAGAAGGGACCTTGATGACATCGCTGATCGTGACCCGAGATCCTCACCCTCATCGGTTCGTCGAAAGACAGACCACTGAACTCAACTCGACAGACTGTGTAGGTGAAGATATATTCCTCACCTCCTGCATTCTTGTTGGCATGTTTACCGCCATATTTGAGTTTTGACTTATGATCACCAACCAAAGCCTTTGACACCCATCCGGTCTCCAACTGCTGCAGGTACTTGAGTGTTGACGTATCTCTCTCTGGCATTACTTAAGCGACTGATGCAACCCAGACCTGCGATCATACTCCAGGTGAGTTCTCAACCTGCTAATACCTCCTGAAGGCTCTCCTCTTCATGCTAGAGACGAGACCGTCTACCTGCTTGGAATTTCCTACTGCCATACCTTATCTCTGCACTGCTGATATGCTCTGGAGCTCACTAGACCGAGCCCAGGTAACTGACTTCCTTTCCTAAATTCGCACCTCAGTTGAGCCACACCCGAGGGTGTTGCAGATGCCCCCGAGGGAGAGGTAGGAAATTCCTTGGCTGTGGCCACGCATACACCTGAGCTACGCCATTACACCCACAACATGACTGCCGTTTGAAACCCTGCATACTGCTCGCCGCAACTTAGTCTGATAGCACAGAGATAACGATACACGTATGCCGATTAGATGTATTAGATAATTTAGCTTGTTTAGTATGGTCTAGGGCGCACAGCAGGACGTGCAAGACATTGAACGTGAGGTCTTCAGGACTAACAAAGGATGTAGCGTGTGTTGGGGATGGAGATGGAAATGCCATGCCGGAGATCTGGTTTCTGATGGAGCAGGATCCCCTGAGGGTCGAGCTGCTTCACTCTGATGGGCATTGGCAATCCTGTTTTCTGACCCTGTCATACTGGCGGATGGGTGGGTAAACCTGCTTAGATGGTTGAGTTCTAGCCTCTTTATATTCGCATTACTTGTATTATTATGCTCACTGTTATACATGACTTGTTTAGCGCCCACACTTCATGCAGCGCTTTGTATGTATGCCGAACTCCGGACGGTTACACTCTGGTCTTTGAATAATTTGTCCGTTCCCTCGGCGGACTGAGGAAGCCGAGGGGAGATCATGTCTGTAGCTGTCCGAACTTCTTATAATACAACATAGACTTATAGTTCTTATTGATGGTCTGTATGCTCACTTAAGGGGGCTCTCTCTCGGCCCACACTGCCCCCCCCTTTTTTTTTTTTTTTTTTATTGAGGCTGTTCTGTCTGTTATGTATTTTCTCAAAGTTTGTTAGCTCTGGTTTGTCGACACGACCCATTACCCGGTGTTAGACTACTACCCCGCCTTAGAGTGGCTGGATTCCCTCTGAAAATAGCCGGCTTCTTCTTCTTCTTTTACCCTACTATACCCCTTCCCTGACCCCCCTTTTTTTTAGGTGGAAGAGCAGGCCTGTCTCCACCTCCGGTAGTTACTCTGTGAGGTCCCTATCCTCGCCCTTCTTAGGGGATTCTTCCCCATCTATCTTATCCGCCTCCTCCTGTTCTCTCTTTTCCTGCTTTGTCTTTACTTCTCCCTGGTTCCCCCCCCCTCCCCCTTTCCCTTTTTTTTTCTTTTTTTTTTTTCCCCCTTCTGCCTCTCCTTCCCTCTCCCCTCCCCTTCTCGCCCCTCCCTATCCCAGCCCCTTCTACCCTCTCCAGCACGGATAGCCCTGGTTGTCCATTTTTAGGCTCTCCCCTGTGTATATACGCCTCACCGTATACCATGCCATCCAGCCCAGCACGCTCAGTTCCCCTCTCTCTCAAAGTATATTCGCTGAACGCCAAGGGACTTAATGTCCCTGAAAAACGCAGCAGTGTGTTAGCAGAAGCACACCGACTTGGAGCACAAATCCTTTTCTTTCAAGAGACACACTTTAAATCAGGTTCGGTCCCACACTTCCGCAACGATCGCTACCCCCACGGCCTACCATGCCACCTCCCCTAACTCTAAGACTAAAGGAGTATCTATCTTGCTCAGTAAGGGACTCTCTTTACATGTTGAAGACCAGATAATAGACCCGGAAGGTAGATACATTTTTTTGAGGGGCTCATGGAAGAACAAACCAATAACACTAGCTAATGTATACTGCCCCAACTCTAAACAGGTCACATTCCTTCGGGAAGTTCTTGCAAAACTTACACTCTTCCAAGTAGGGCTTCTGATTATGGGAGGCGACCTAAATGTCCCTCTAGACCCCCTACTGGACTCCTCTACCAGTACCTCCTCTCTCCCCTACTCTGCCCTTCGCCAAATCAAACTTCAGCTTGCATCCCTGACGTTACATGACACTTGGAGGACCCTCTACCCTAAAGACAAAGACTATACCTTTTTTTCAGCCCCGCACAATCGTTACTCAAGATTGGATTACCTATTTTTATCGCAAGCAGACTTATCTTCTCTCCACTCTGCGTCGATTGAACCGATGACGCTCTCTGACCATCACCCTATCACGATCACCCTGCAATTCCCTGACAGAGCCCCTTTCACTAAGCTTTGGAAACTAAACGCGTCTCTTCTGGCAGACCCTGGAGACCTAGCGGCGCTCACACGCGAAATAGAAACATTCTTTGTCCATAACGATACGCCAGATACGTCTCCCATGACACAATGGGAGGCCCACAAATGCGTCATAAGAGGCCAGTTGCTCTCGATTTCAGCCCGGAAAAAGAAAAAACGACAAGCCTTGGTTTTAAAGCTAACCACCAAGATACGCGCTCTAGAAACTCAGCACAAACGTACGTTGGCGCTTAAGACATCACAAGAATTGTCAGAAACCCGATTGCTGTTACGGGAAGAACTATTTAAAAAAGCACGACGACGTATTATACTGTCCCAGAAACTGTTCTTCGAACAAGGCAACAAACCAGGCAGGTTACTGGCCAGGGCCACCCAGCAACGTAAATTAACATCTACAATCCATCATGTTGTGGATGCCATGGGTGGAGTACACTCCAAAACCGAGGACATAGCACAACAGTTCCATTCCTTCTACAATAAACTCTATAATCTACGCCCCGGAGATGCGAATCCTGCGTCGATGGAGAATCGCCGAGAGCTAATTAAGAACTTCCTAGAAAAGCACAGTCCGGCGGCTTTATCGGCCCAGGACTCCCTAGCTTTAGAAGCCCCCCTGACCCGAGGGGAATTTCTAGCGGCACTCAAAACCACAAAACCTGGCAAGAGCCCCGGCCCAGATGGCTTTACGGCCATATATTATAAAACCTTTACTGACGTCTTAGCACCACATTTCCTTAAAGCGTTTAACTCTCTCCCTATTGACTCCTCTTACAGATCAGACAGACTGCTTGAAGCCTATATTTCTGTGATCCCCAAAGAAGGGAAAGATCCGACTAATGTCGCCAGCTACCGCCCAATATCCTTGCTTAATTAGGACATTAAACTCTTCGCCAAGATTTTAGCAACTCGACTATCTCATCACATACCAGCTTGGATAGGCCTAGACCAGGTGGGGTTTGTCCCTGGTAGAGAAGCCAGGGACAACACCATAAAGGCCCTGAACCTCCACAACTGGCTTACTACTTCTGGACAGGAGGGTTTTTTCCTAGCAATGGACGCGGAGAAGGCGTTCGACAGAGTGGCCTGGGACTACACGGCAGAAGTCCTAACTATGCTGGGACTGGGGACCCATATGCGGTCACTCATTCTCTCATTATACGCTAACCCAACCGCCAGAGTGAAAGTCAATGGTCACCTGTCGGACGCCTTCTCCATCCACAATGGAACCAGGCAGGGATGCCCCCTTTCTCCCTTGCTTTATATACTTACGCTAGAACCCCTTCTCCGGTGCATCCGAGCCAACCCAGATGTTAAAGGTATAAAGATACAGGAACGTGAACTTAAGATTGCGGCGTTCGCAGATGACGTTCTACTGTTTCTTTCCTCACCACTCACAACCCTACCAAATCTTTTGCAAATCCTAGAACATTTTAAATTGCTATCAAATTTAAAAATCAATTACTCTAAATCATTTGCACTAAATGTGTCTCTACCCACGGCATTAGCGAAGCACTGCCAGCTTGCCTTCCCTTTCCAATGGAAAACGGATGCCATACCCTATCTGGGCATCCAGCTTCCTGCTGACTTTGCAGAGCTTTACGACAGGAATTTCCAAACGGAACTACAGAGCATACGTCGCGATCTCCAAAAATGGGATAAGACCACCATCTCGTGGTTTGGACGAGCGTCCATTATTAAAATGACGATCCTCCCCAGACTGCTTTACAAAATTCAAACACTACCTATTCGTTTGCCGCCTTCCTTCTTCGGACTGTATAGGTCCATATGCAGATCCTTCCTGTGGTCCAACAAACCCCCTCGAATTAGTTGGAAGAAGTTGGTGCTTCCGAAGGCACGCGGAGGAATAGGCTTACCTGACCTGCAACGCTATTACCGGGCAGTACACTTAGCGCGCATCGTGGACTGGAAGGTACATAGCCAATATAAGGACTGGGTAAATGTTGAACACATGACAACGAACTCGGATTTAAGGTATACCCTTGGCTCCCTAAGTCACACGTGTCGCCAAGGGCCTTAACCCACCCCCTAGTCGGCGCCACCCTTCAAGAATTTGGTAGGGCCTGCGCTACTCATGAAGTCTCATCTAAATTCTGCCCAATCACTCCGGTAAGACACAACCCAGACTTCCCCCCAGGACTCTCCGGAACTTTTTTGCGATCTGAATGGCCACAAGGTGAAATGTTGGCTAAGCACTTTTTTTGGCGGGGTCGCTTTCTACGGCATGCGGAACTTGCTAGGTGCTCTGACACTGGCTCATTTCCATTCTGGTCCTATATCCAGCTTAACCACTTGCCGACCAGCCGCCGCAGTTATACGGCGGCAGGTCGGCACTCCTGCGCGAGAGCCCGTAGCTCTACGTCGCGCTTTTCGCGGCCACTAGGGGGCGCGTGCGCGCCGCCGGCGGCCCGCGCGCGCGCCCCCCGCTCGCCCCCGAGTCCCGTGCGTGTGGCCCGCGGGCGCGATCGCCGCCGGGCACACGCGATCGCTCGTTACAGAGCGGGGAACGGGAGCTGTGTGTGAAAACACACAGCGCTCGTTCCTGTCAGCGGGGGAAACGCTGATTTTCTGTTCATACAATGTATGAACAGAAGATCAGTGATTCCCCCTAGTGAGGCCACCCCCCCATACAGTTAGAACACAAATAGGAACACACTTAACCCCTTCCCCGCCCCCTAGTGTTAA